>JAUAME010000005.1:24624969-24969969 GCA_030820535.1 Quercus parvula | reverse complement strand
TTACCTGCCCTTAGAGAATGCCATTTTTGCAGTTGTGCAAGCTACGCGCAAGCTCCCCCACTACTTCCAATCACACACAGTTGTTGTCTTGACCCAATTTTCGCTTAGATCTCTACTTCAGAGTGCTGATTACATAGGAAGGATTGCCAAGTGTGGTACGATCTTAGAGGCTTTTGATATCAAGTACATGCCTCACATCTCTGTTATGGGTCAGGTCTTCGCTAATCTGGTGGCCGAATTTTTTGAAACCCCATTGGAAGAGAGAGTAGAGAGGCAAAACATGAATGAAAAATCGGTTGGTGCAATCTCCTTACAGGAACCTTTGTCCTGGAAGGTATACGTTGATGGTGCTGCAAACCACAGAGGATCTAGAGTGGGGCTAGTTCTGATATCTCCCAAGAGGATCACAATTGAGAAATCCTTGAGATTGGGCTTCTCGGCCACAAACAATGAGGCTGAGTATGAAGCTGCATTGGTAGGGATGGCCATAGTTCAAAAAATGGGTGGAAAAGCAATGAAGATATTCTCTGATTCAAGGCTAGTGGTAGGCTAAGTTCGGGGAGAGTTGGAAGCCAGAGATCTTAGAATGCAGAAATATTTGAGCCAGGTTAGACATTTATAGTCAGGATTTGAGTCTTTTAATTTATCACAATTCCCTAGAAGTAAAAATACACATGCTGATTCTTTTGCCACACTAGCAACCTCCTCGGCACAAAGTTTACCTCGGGTGGTCCTTATGGAAGACTTGTGTAAACCTACTAAAGTAGGGAGAAATATAACTCATATTCATCAAATTAGGGTGGGTCCTAGCTAGATGGACTCTATTGTACTGTTCCTTAAGGAAGATATCTTGCCCGAGATTAACTTGGAGGCTGATAAGGTACGAAGGAAGGCTCTTCGGTTTTGGCTGTCCGAGGACCAAAAGTTATATAAGAGATCCTTTTCTGGACCATATTTGCTATGCATACACCCTGAAGCAGTTGAACTACTCCTGGAAGAGTTACATGAGGGGATTTGTGGAAGTTACATAGGAGGCAAGTCTTTGTGTCAAGCCCCGAACCAAAAAGGGTCCAAAGCATGAGAAAGACATCTCAAGGGTACCTGTAGATTTTTCCTTTTTGACAATTCAATCCAATTAAACCATATCAAGTACCAACATTAAGAATTATCATAATAATTCCATCAATATACTCCTAAAGTAAGTCAGAGCTCTATGCAATAATTACAAGGACCATTGGCCACAAAAGAATGGAGGCTTGAATAAATACAATTACATATCAATAACTTATCCCATTAGTGGAAACAGAGTCATAACCACTATAACATACAAAAGAATGAGTCAAGTCTACACTCTGATGTACATCATCTAATATCTCCATCACAAAAGTCGGCCTCCATCAGCAGTTAGTCTAACTACTGTTAGCCACCAAAAAGCTATCTCAAAATGATAGTTGCCTACTCTAAAAAGTTTGTAAAAATAATGGAATGATAAAAAGCCCAGTAAGTAGCATAATTAATGGAGGTGGGGGAAATGCAAATTTCATGATAATGAACATTTTGCGAAACATGTTATAATTTGGAAATTTCCATTTAATTTATGCAAAAACAATTCCATTAACCACATGACAAGAATGATAGGAATGGTTTAGTACCAAGCTTCCAAAAATAATTATAAAACTACATTCCATTCACTGTGAGCTATAAAAATATCCAATACCCTTTCAAAACTAGAAAACCTCACCCAAGATGCAACAAGGACCAATAAGGATAGAAATATCACCCAGAAATCATACTGCCACAAACAAGTTAGAGCCTAAACACACTAGCATGATATGTACCTCTTTTGGCATGTGGTCTATTGGCCCTACTAAGCCTCACCAACATCCTCAAGGATTTACCTATCCCTTCCATGGGTAGTAGGGGATAACACGTCATGTAGTACCTCTTTTGCATGTGGTCTCTTGGCCCTACCTAGCCTCACCCACACACTTAAGGATTTACCTCTTCCCCTCTACCCCCCAATGGCAGCAGGGAATGACGTGTCACACAGTACCCCTTTTACATGTGGTCTTTTGGCCCTATAGGCAGCGGCCTCACCCACACACTCAAGGATTTACCCATGTCATGCAAAGTGTGAGTCTCTAACCTGGCTTCTTGTCTCCAAAACAGGGTAATCTCCAACGTCATAGCACAAGGGCAAAGCCACATCAAAAGCTCACAAGTTCAATGCATTCAAAATACATCATTTACTTCCAAGTAGTTTCATAAGTTATTACAACAACCAAATATCCACAATATTCTCAAAAGTATTTCTTGTCAAAAATGTTTTGCATCAATATTTCCCAAATAATAAAAAACAAGATAAATAAGCACCTTCAAATTTCCAATGTACCATAAAGTCCATGAATTCATTATCATAGGATTAAGTCAAAGTTGCTCATATTTTCCATGTCAACAATCCATGCATTTCCCCAAATGCAATACCAAATATGATACATTTTATATATATAATAAAATATAATAGGGTCACAACACAACACTTTTAAGAAAACGTAGATCCATATATATAATTTCCCAAAAATGTGTTTGACCCAAAACCAACATTTATGCAACATGATTATTTTCCAAAAAATCCCATTAAAAAGCTACTTACCTTGCAACCCGCAAAAAAGCCTAATTTTCCAAGCTTCAAATAAGATTAGCTAAAACCTAAACAATACCAAGCAAACCTATCATAATAAGCATAAAGCTTGAAATTGTATCTAGTTACATATTAGGAATTGCCAAATAAGCACTAAATTAGGCAAGCCTAGATTTAGCCTCACAAATAATATTTTCCACTTCCAAAGTTTCTCAACCAATTACTTTACAAGGCATAGACTCCCATTATACTTATGAATCATTCAAGGCATTATCTCTAACATCAAAACCTCAATAATTTATGAGTAGTTTTCACAAGATTTTCACAACATCATCAAGAGACCCATGACACCAAACTCACAATATCCTTCAAAACAAACAAGTTAAATCTTTACTAGCTCCAAATAAACCATAAAAATTATATTCGCCATTTATTTCACATGATATACCTCAAAACCCCTAAATTTTCACCATTCATAAACCTTATTAGCCACCACTAGTAAAACCATAAGCCCACTCATCAAATTAGTCCACCAAATCAAAAATCCATATACAAAATTACAAGAATATCACCCAAGAAGCTCATAAATCTCAAGAACATCATTATTAAAGCTTGGGTAAAATAACCTCAAATAGGAACATAATACTCATCAAAAGAGATTAGAACTTTTACCTCAAATAACTTATGTGAAGGTGTGATGTTCTTGAGGCTTTTCGGGTGATCTTGCCCGAAAAATGGTGGAGGTGATGAGGAGTGTACCGGTGGGAGAGTGAGGGAGAGGAGTGTGTGTATGTGTGTTGTGTTGAGTGAAAATGAAAAAGAAAAGAAGAACAAGAATGAGAGTGCCGGCCAAATAGAGAAAAGAGAGAATTGTGATATGTGGTAGGGGAGGATGGGTTAGGTGGGGCACGTGTGGGCCTAAAAATCTGACTTCCTTTTTTTTTTTTTTTTTCCTATTAGGTTGGGTTGTTACACTTTGTCTCACAGAGCCCTCATCCAGGGATATTGGTGGCCAAATCTGCAGAGAGAGGCATAAGAGTATGTGAAGAAATGCGACCAATGCCAAAGATTTTTCCCAAGCATTCATCAACTGGGAGGAGTCCTTAATCCTCTATCCAACCCTTGGCCTTTCGCTCAATGGGGCTTGGATATTGTAGGTCCCTTCTCTAAGGCAGTAAGGAATAAGAGATATTTGTTGGTCGGTATGAATTACTTCGCCAAGTGGGTTGAAGCTGAACCATTGGCAAATATCAAGGACGTGGATGCCAAAAGATTCATTTGAAAAAATATTGACACTCGGTTTGGAATCCGTCGTACCCTCATCTCGGACAACGGACTTTAGTATGATAGCAAAGTTTTCAGGAGGTATTGTTGTGACCTAGGCATAACAAGTAGATATTTCAGGCATATCCATAAGAGAATGGATAGACTGAAGCTGTTAATAAGGTCATAGTGAGTGGACTTAAAAAAAGGCTGGACGACACAAAGGGAAAATTGGTAGAAGAGTTGCCACACGTCCTTTGAACATACCGGACTACACCTCGTAGGCCCATTAAGGAGACCCCCTTTCAATGACTTATGGAGCCGAGGTTGTTATTCCTCTGGAGATTAGATTTCCAACAATGAGAATGAGTTCTTTCACTTCGAGCAACAATTTTCTTTTTATACTTGCAGTAAAACATAAAACCCTACACATCAAACCGGGCTTGGGTTGATTTGGAAAATTCTGCAGAAAAATTAATCTGCATGAGGTTCGATCGATCGAGTCTAATTTTTGATCAATCAAGCCTTGCAGATTTAGACCAATAAATCCTGCAATCACTTGATTCCAACTTTTACAAATAAACACACTTTGAGCAAGCCTAAACCTAGACTTTATGTTTTGATCATGGTTTTCCAACATAATACATAATGAAGTTCTAATACATTTAGTTCCTAAAGTCTTTGAACCTAACATCATGTAATTTAATGGCAAAATAATGCTCCTTCCGTTCCAAAATTGTTGGTCGTGTTTAAAAAATCTAGCTTTTTAAGCAAACATCATTTAATGCATTGTCTGTCAGGTAAAAATTAACAATTTTCCAAAACTAACCTTAATAATTTAAACTATGAAGAAAAGATGGCAATGAATATTTTAAGAAAAATAAAAGGGTAAGATAAAAAATTTATTTATTAATTTAGGAAAGATGACTTTATTTTGGAACATCCTAAAATGGAATAGAGGACCAACAATTTGGGATGGAGGGAGTAATTTTTATCAACAATTTGATCTTCCGTTGTGATTTTCGACACCTTTACTATTGTAGGAAGGTTTGTGTTGTCTATTCTACATCGCTACTTCTAACATATCAATAACTGAAGTTTGATATAATTGAGCTGAGCTAGAAGGAGCTGAATTGGACAAGGTGAGTTGAGTAGGAGCTTTAGGAGTAGAATTGGACTGAGGTTGAACGTGCATGTTATCAATTGTCAAATGACTTTTGAGTATCAAAGACAGAAATTCTCATTTTTGTAATAATGAGGAAACATATGATATAACAAATTAACAATACATCATAGAATATCACCCTGAGAGAAGATTCTTGTTTAATCAATAAAACACAATGAGAGATGAGTGGACACGTAATTACGATATTACTGGTCTCTAACAGGTGCCACCACTCACCAGAGACTTATATTTTCTTTGCTTAAGTGATAGGAGTGCAGGACATGGTTCTTGGTATTAGCTTTAAAGGATACCAATCCAAAGAATTCATCAAATGAAAGTCTTTGAAGAATTCCTCAAAAGAAAAACCATTGTGGAGGTACCCCAACCACTCCAACCCCAAAAGAAAATTCTTTGATAAGAGTCCAGGATGCATTGGGTTATGGTCACTTCAGTGAGGGAAATAATGCAAATTGCTTAAAATCATTGAGAAGTGAATAAGAGATTTAACTCCAAAAGTGTCTACTTGAACATGAGTTGAAGGTAGTGAAATGCATTATACTACATCGCAAAATTTATGAGACTTTAGTGGGTGAATATACTATTTCCTTGGATATTGGATTATGCCCTAAGGGCGTCATAGTTTTTAGAACAAAACTATTTATATTTTCAGAACAGTGTATCAATTCAACAATGTTTCATTCTTTCAAAACAAAATGTTTCTACTATTAAGGAGTTTTCTATAAGTATTTTGTCCTCATGAATTCAAAGTCATATATATTCTTTAATGAACAGCTTTTCTTCACTTGTTTCTTGATCCAATCTTCATGGCTTTAATACTTGACTTGAACTCTTGTTTCTTGAAATACTAAACACATCCTAAATCTACTCAATTACAAGTAAAGTGCATTTTGTCAAAGGATTAGCCAATTACATAAAATATTTCCTTACTAGTTGTGCTGCTCTATAATAACCTGCGTACAACCTTAACAATATAATTCAAATAGATTCATGAGGTAGAGACACGTTAGGATATTAATTTCTATCCTACATGTACAGTTTTATGGCATGAGGTTATATATGGCGCTGTTGGATGAAACACAAAAATACCCATTTGATAGTAACCATTAACCTCACATTAACAATTGACACTTAACAATAGCAGATTAGACCAAACACAAATCAGCTCTAGTAATTTCATAATAATCCATAATCAAAGAAAAGAGGAAAAGAGCCCACCCAAAAAAAAAAAAAAAAACATATGTAGCTAGTACCTTTGAGTGATTGGCTCCCTAAAATTATGAAGCTCTTCAAAAACTGTGAAAGACCCACACAGACCTGCTAAATCACACATAAAAAAATAATCTAAAATTAGAAAAGGAAAGTGAGAAAAGGACAAGAAAAAGAATAGTAGAATCCAATGAAGAACAAAAACAACCATGAAGGAGAATCCAGTGAAGATCAAGCACTTACCTTACATAGATGTTTAGTTGATTAAATCCTCATAACACTAAATTGCATTGAATGAACATTCAAACAAATCAGATTATCACAAACATGTACATATCACATCAAACTTCAAAATTTTCACAAATACAAGTACTGGCACATAGGCCTGTTCAGGATCTGACCGGCACCGATGCAACTGGCCAGTACGGTACCAAACCGATTCGACTGCTACAAAGCTCCACCATATGTATGATCTATTGTGTTTTAGAAAGCTGTTCAAAAAAAAGAAAAAAAAATGGAAGAGAGTTGGTTTGAGAGAAGCAAGGAAAAAGGAAATACGGTGCTGGAGAAATTGAGAAATTGGTGATGTATAATTAGGTTAAGAACGTTAGGGTTTTTTTTTGTAATTTTTTTTTTTTATATATATAATCTTAATTTGACACCAAAACAACGCCGTTTTGAGACTAACATTAATTTTAATATCAATTCCAAAACTACATCATTTTGGTATCAACTTAAAAAAAAAAAAAAAATCTAAACTACAACATTTCAATTTTAAACCCTAAAATTATTAGATACCCAACCTCTCCCTCTCCCATAAACATCTCCTCCTTGCCTCTCTGTTTCTGTCTGCTCACTCTCTACCTTTGTTGCTACTGCTGCTTGCTGCCACTGCCGCTTGATGCCACAATTCTTGGAGTTTCATTTTTTCCTCTCTCCTTTTTGCTATTCTCACGAAGTATTTTATAGAAGATTTTGAATTTTATGCTCCTCCTTACAATGCTTTCATTGAGGTTGGTTTATGTGTTTTATTTTCAATAGTTTTAATTTATCTTTTATGGATTCGGTTTAGTTTTTTTATTTTCTAAATGGGTTTATTTATTAATTTGAAATTGAATATTTTTAAGAGAAAGATTGTGAATTTGTTTGTATTTGTGTGTTTTCCTTTGTTTCCTTTTCTTTTTGTGGAATATTTGGGTTTTTGAATGATTATGATGAGGTTTGGGTTGTTAACTGCGTTGTGTTTGATTCCTAAGAAAATGGAGAAATTAACCGAACTAACCGCACCGAAACCGGTATGGTGCACCGCACCTTTTGTAGACTAGTGCCAAAACGTTCATAGATGAGGTGTGGTCAAGCATGAGAGAAAACCGCACCCTATAGGTGTGGTACAAAAAAACTCTCCAATAATCGGCCACACCACACCGTGTACAGGCCTACTGGCACATAAACTTACAAGCATATGAAGAGATCTCCTTACCAGCCTAAAGGATTAAGAGAATAAATCGTAGGAAACTAATTTAATGATCTCTGGAGAGTGCAATGTTTGTGTTCTAAATAAGTTCTCTCAATAAGTTATATAGTCATTAGCTCTGGTAAGTCTTTGATGGTTGAATAAGAGATTTGAAATTCAATCCCCACCCAATGCCGGCTAAACAGTGGAGCAAGAAATGCGGTCACCTGAGACCCCAAGTAAAAAAAAGACCCCCAAATTTTAACCAATAAGGTTATTTATAATCAATAAATAAAATAATGTTTTTTTACCAGCCATAAAACAAATAAAAAATAGAGAAAAATGCAATGTTCATAATATTTTTTACAACACTTTTACAATTATGCTAAGTAGTAGGTTGTTACAACCTGTTCTTGATGGCAAAAAAATAATTATAGTGATATCTTCAAAGGAAAAAACAAAAAAAAAACAAAAAAAAAAAAACCCATGATTTGTTGTAAAAAAATATTGTGAATATTGTACTTCTAAAAAAAATAAGAATAATAATAAGAGTTTAATTAGCAAACTTTTACTAGTTTTCATCTAAGTCCACCACTAACACAATTTTTTTGTTTACTATTATCAATCTACCATATCAACAAGTATGAAAAATTTTGTCATATTTTTATGTTTATAAAATTTCTAAAGAAAGAAAAAATTCTACGTAGTTTTTGTTAATTAGTAATAATTTTACATATAAAACAAGATAATCAATTTTTGCCTTAGGCCCCCAAAAACATTAAGCCACTCTTGTTCCAGCCTATACCAAAAACTAATTGGTATTTTGATTTAATGATAAAGAGTTATGATTAGGAGTAGATGCTATAAGTAAAAAATAATAATAATAAAATAAAAAAATAAAAAAGTTATGTGCTTTGGGGATTTTGGCAGTTATCTTCATTATTTACTACCACATGTCCCTCTTTAGTTCGTTCCTTCTTCCATGTGTCCCACGTTCCTTCCATGTGTCTCACTTTAATATTTCCACGTTCTTTCTATAAAAACTCTCCTAAAACCGCTACAACAACTATCTCCCACATGTCCAACGTTCGTTATTGGCCAACCGCCTTTTATAACCATTGAGGCAACCTCACTTTAATGTTCCCACGTTCTTTCTATAAAAACTCTCCTAAAACCGCGCGCTACAACAACTATCTCCCACATGTTTTTATGTGACTCATTCACTTAACCTACCACGTGCCCCTCTCCCTTAACCCAGGCTGTCTACTGCGTAAGAAGCATTATTTCTGCGTGCTGAATAAATATTGTAAATCAGAGAAGTCGAAAAATTTATCAGAATTAGTCTTGGCCACAACTATCCATAGGGATGAGATGTATTGACGTACTACCCCTCTCTCTCTATAAATATACCACCCAAGTTTCCTTCTTCAACCTGTGCCACCCATATTATTATATCTGCAAATTGAAAATAAGGTTTAATTCTGAGCATTTAGACATGGCCTTAACGAGTAAGCTGGAGACTGAGTTAGAGTTCAAGTCCTCTGCCGACAAGGTCTACAGTATCATTAGCAGCCAAAATTACCATGTTGCGAATGCCTCTGATACTGTGCACGAAGTTGAAGTACATGAAGGCGACTGGCAAACTACGGGCTCTGTCAAGCTTTGGAAATTCACCGTAGGTAAGACAACATCATCCCCGCGTTCTAAACCTTAGTTTTGGCCTAGGAATCATAGACACTTTTTTTTTGGTGATGTGTAACCGTGTTTTTTTATGTTTTTAAATTGCTGGACACAACTAGCGCAGGGAGAGGCACTTTATCTTTTATTTTGTTTTAATTCCATTCTTGAATATTTATCTAACTATCTTTTATTACTCTCTTGGATCTTATTTTTGGTTTGTATTCTTTTTTATTGTTCCTGATTTAATTTTTTTTATTATTACTCTTAAATTGATATATGTTTAACATTATGCAAAAATAAATGTTTAAAAATATTTAAATATAAAATTAAAAATATAATTAATAATTAATTAATATGCATGGCCGTCGTGTCGCCATGTCATACTTAAGTTTGTGTTCATGTCCATCTCCATGCTCCCTAGGTTTTGGTTGCTAATTAAGAGCATTTCTTGACCCAATACATTTTGGGATAAGAAAATAAGGTTTTGTGATAATTTTTAATATTTAAATAATAAATAAATAAATATTATTAATTGAACTTTTTTTTTCTTTTGTTTAAAAATTGTTCATTTTGCCTTCTAAGATACAAAATTGCTAATATAGTTTTAGTATTTAGGTATTAATTATATCCTTTTTCTAAGTTGTTAGGAAAATTGATTTTTAATTATTATTCAGCACATTCATAATAAAGTCGCAACAAATTTTTTATTTTTAAACAATCTAGGGGTTTCAATTTTTCGTTGGAATTTTATTACCTCAATATTTTATGAACTTTCTTGAAAATGCGAAAATAATACAAAAACCAAAAAAAAAAAAAATTGGTTCAAAAAAAGTTATCATTCTTCAATTTATAGGATTTTTAAAAAAAAATTAGGGGTTTTTTTTTGTTCAAATGGGGGCCTTAACAAAATTTAAGGAGAAATTGGGACCTAAAGCCTAGGCCTAAGTGGCCTAGGACTTGAGCCAACAATGCTTACGGCTCAGTGACATATCTAAGTCTTTCTTATGGGGGAAAACTAAAGTTCCAATATCTTAACCCCATTTTGTTATAAAATTTGAATTTAAAAAAGAAAAAAAAAAAAAAGAAGATAATTACACTCCCCTTTTTTGAGATTCGGAGAAATCATACTTTTCCCCAAAGGGCCCAAACTTGAAAAGAAAAAATAGTCAACTCTGATGACATATTTTGACCAAACATAGTTAACTTAAGGTTAAAAATTTTGTGGAATAACTTGACCATTGGTTAAGGTCCATTACAGTCTCTAGGAATATCTTTGCCAAATTATCGTTCAAGATGGTTTTTTTTTTTTTTTTTTTTTTCCTACAACTTCCAAATAATGCTTTGAAATTGTAAACTAAAAATTGAAAACTAAGATTTGGTAAAGCTATAACCATCTGTCCCAACTCTTGAAAGACACAATTATTAAAAACTAAAGAAGAATCATGAAAATAAATTTGCGAAAAAAGGCGAAATATGGAAGAAGCATTTCTGAATTGTCTCTGCTTGTACAGAAATTTTGCAAGTCTTTTGGGGCTCGAGAAACTTTTTCATTTCATTCTAAATTCTATTAGTTATGTTTTCACTAACCATAGTTAAAGTTTGGTTCAAAGAAATTTATTTTTAAAATTTACAATATTTTGATACTGATATTAACGGAAGGAAGTGGAATGTTTTTTTCTTCAAATCTCAATGAAGGTAAGTGTCTTTTTCCTTTTTGGGTAATGTATCATTCCCTCAAACCTTAATCAAGGTGAGAATAATTATCAACAACAAAAATATAAAAGAAAATAAAAAAGCTCAGTTTTGGCAACTTATGTTCACTTGTTCTTTGTGATATGTTTTAATAATGCCATTATTTGAACTAATTATCATCATAAATATATGTTTTTTATCAGAAAAATTGCAATTTTTTTATAGTGCTATAATAATAAAATGGAATATTTGAACCATTAACATCTTTTTTGAAAATACTAAAGACTTGTTCAGTACAAATGTTTAAATAATAGTTTTTAAAATTTAAATACTGAAAACTGTGAGGAAAAAAAAAAAATGTACTTGGTAAGTGATTTTAATTAATAATGTTTGAAACACAATTCTTAGTTTAGGTTGTTTAAAAACGGTATTTTGAGAATACATCCATAACAATTTTAAGTATTTGAGTGACAACGTTCAATGGTATTGTTGTAAATATTTTGAAATTCATGGGACCCACACTGACATTACATAAAAAGTTAAGGGTTTGGCTTGCGTCCAGTGGCCAGTGCCACTAGACGCAAACCGTGTCCAAAAGTTAAACATGTTATTTCTCTCTCATCTTTTTCTCCCAGAGGCCTTGTCCTACGTCCCTCTCTGCTCTCTCATCTTCTTTTTTCCAAGCCATGCAACCAAACTCCATCTCTCCCTCATCTCTTTTCGAAACCCAACTCCATAGCAATCTGTCTCTCAGCCTCTATAATCTTGATGATATGAGCAAAATAAATTATTGTTCAAGTTTGAAGCTATAGCAGAGAAGATTAAGTTTGATAGTATGAGCAAAGAGGATTTGGGAGAAGAGGAAGTAGAGAGCAGCATAAGTTTACGAAGAAGAAGAGACAGTCTATCGGTAATAAGGTAGAATTAAATAGTAATTAAAATATTAATAAGTGTACTGTAATTGTCACACAAGTACAACTTTTTGTTAAAAAAACATTCATGTACTAAATACACAATTATATTTTTTATTTTTTAAAATATATTGTTTGAAATATAGTATTAAATATATTTTTTGCATTATATGTATTTTAAATATATATTTTTACAACACTTTTTAAACCACAACTTTCACATTATTTTAAACAATAATATTTGAAAACTACGGCCAAAAAGGCTATAAGAGATGTCAGTATAACTAAATAACTCTTGGTCATGTTATAAATATATATAAAATAAAAGAAAAAGTAGGGTACCATAAAAACATGATTTTTGTGATTGATATTTGCTTTCTCCTTTCCCTGAACATATTAATTGGCCATGAACATGGACAGTGGCGGAGTCAGGAATGTATTTTTGGGGGGGCCATATATATATATATTTGTGTACGTATGAAATGTAAAATAGTAATATACAATACTTCATACTCCATTTTTTCCCTTTTATTTGTTGAGATAATTGTTAAAATACCTATGTGTTCATTTTAAAGATAATGAATGTTTAATTATTGTAATTTGTTGACATATGTATTTATGGATTGTTTTTTATTTAAATGAAAATTAAGTTTATTTTTAGACTTCCTTAAATATATATGTATATTATCAAGTATGAGAGTCCAAAATGATAAGATTATTTAAAAATTTACAAATTATTAGGATGTTTTCAAAAAAAAATATTATTTTTTACAAAAAATTTGGGAGGCCTTGGTCATCAAGTGGCTCCGCCACTTACATGGAACTTTGACTGATGGCTACCCTCTTGTTTTCTTTTGAACCTACAGAGGGAAATTTCGAGACTTTTAAGGAGAGGGTAGAAGTTGATGACGCAAACAAGAAGGTAACTCTCACTGCTCTCGAAGGACATTGCCTGGATCTTTACAAAACCTATAAGGTTATCTATCAGGTTGTGCCAAAGAGTGAGGGTGGCTCTGTGAAAGTCACTATAGAATATGAGAAACTCAACGAGAATGTCCCACCTCCCACTAAGTACATTGATTTTATTGTTAATCTCTTCAAGGATATTGATGCCCACGCTCTCAAGGCTTAAAGCGGACTAAACTTCTGTGGCATAATAAGAGTCCGGTAGCAATGGTCTCGGTTGCCAATTATCTGAATAGTTTGTAACTACAATAAAACAGTGATGCTAAGGTTACTATATAATCTACTATATACTTATATTATAAACTGATATGCCACTAATCATAAAAGAGTAATTCAAATTACTCTTTTATTATCTTGTTAAGTTGGTAACATGTTAATTTGTAAGGATTTTTAAATAAAATCAGTAGTACTTTTAATATTTTTCTTAGTGAAATGAACTTAATGAATTCATTTTCACTTGTCTCTCTTTTTAATCATTAAATAATATGATACCGGGCCTTGTAGCCCAAGTGGTACCCGGTTTACCATGAAACCGTTAGCTCGGGGGTTCGAGCCCCTGCACCTGCATAAACACTTACCTAGCAAAAAAAAAAAATCATTAAATAATATGACGTGAGTTATGATTAGCTCAATTAGTAAAACTCTTTTGTTATTGAGTAAAAGATTTGAGGTTAAACCTCGCTTACACCGATAACCAATTGATATTTTGCTTGATAAAAAAGAAAAATTGTCCTAGACCAAGCATCATAGGTTGAATTTCATCGAATCTATAAAAAAAAGTAGTAAATAAATAATGTGGCAAAAACTTTAACCACTCATATATCAAAGCTTTCTAGCTTTTCCATTGACTAACTATTACTACCTTGACTTTTCCATTGAAATTGAAAATCAAAAGGACTGTAGTATGATCTTGAGATGCAGGTTTAAGGGGTTCATATTCCCGTAAAGCATCATTATCATTTTGAGATATTTAATACTACCGTGGATTTTTAATTACAGGAGCTTAATACATAAACTTGGTGGATGGACAATGAAGCTCTTCACACTTAATTCAAGATTCATTTCCTCAAAAAAAAAAGTCAAGATTGAAATCATGCCTAACTATCCTTTGATAAGTATGATATATGTATTTGTTTTTTGAGAAATATTTTTTTTTTATTTCACTCTTCGAAATTTATATATATATATATATATATATATATATATAGTTTTTGATTTTATTTGAAGCATTTTGAACGCATGATATTCGTAATCATCCGAAGTAATAATTTTATGTTGAAGGTTAGTATACATAGATGGAAAAGACTTAGGCAAACTATCTTATTGATTGATTAAATTATCTTGTTTTGCCACTGCTACATAATTTCTTGCAGATAATATATTTTGTTGTCTTCATTTAAATGAAAATTGCTAAAAAATTCACTTTTAATTCAACATTTGATGAGTTTATCTTTCTTAAAGAAACTTGATTATAGTTTTTATTAGGTTCTAAAAGTTTAGAACAATTGACAAACCATAAACACAAACTTGTTTAGATATAGATCTTAGAGTTTATAGGGTTTATTAGACAATGGTTAAGGTGATACAAGTCAGAATACAAGAATAAGGAAGTTGTAGGTTCGAGGAATTCGAAACATGCCAAGTTTGACCAATCGAGACCATGGTTCGACCAATCGAGACACGGATCTGCAGAAATTAATTAAAGCCCAACAACTCATTAAGCCCATTAAGTGATTAGAGTTTCCGATCTTATTCTCCTAGTATATAAAGAAAACCCTAAGGCACATTTTAGGGGGGGTTTAAGAGAGGGAAGAGTGCATCTTGTGCCTTCAATTGTAGATCTAGGGTTTTTGTACCCAAAACAATCTAAAATCTTCTATTGGCAATATGTTTTGAAGAAACTCAAGATCCGTTGTTGTAGAAGTTGCTGCATACAAGATCAACTACTACTAATGATCTAAAGTTTTGAGTAGGATCTCAGAGTCATAAACAGGGTATTTTTGTGCAACAAATTTAGATAGAAGAGTCCGTAAATTCAGAGCTGTGTATGATCACATGAGTAAGTACTACATGAGGTAGCTTTAGATTTAGGAAAATCACTATTGTAAAACTTCCATTCTATATAGTGAATTTGTTGCTTTGAAGATTGTTTAGGTTAAATCCACCCCAAGTTTTTTACTTTGAAACTAGAAAGTTTCATTAATTTTCCTAGGTCATCATATCACTTGTCTTCTTTACTTTTCCCCACTTAGTGATATGATTGTTTGTTTTTAACCTAAATTTGAATAATAAACCTAAGTAACATATTGGTTAATTAATTAGGTTAAATAATCTGAGTATATAGGGGCCTAAAAGAACAAACAATTTTGTGTATATATATATATATATAACCAATAGAAGTATTCCCAAGTTGGAGAAATGGGGGCCGGGAGAAATAGAATTTACTGGCCTTTCCTACCAATGACTAGAGACCAGAAAGAATAGAAAGGTAAGCCTTGAATGATTAGGCTAATTGTGATTAGTTCTTTAAGCATTTAAGATTTAAGATGACCTGCTAAAAGAAGGAATGACAGTAGAGAGAGACGGAAGGAAGACAACCTATATTGCATTACCAGAAGGAGAGCTACAAACGCTAATAGCTAGAGGAATTAGAACTGAAGAACTAGACTCAAGCAATTGTGCCTACCAATTAAGACCAAAAGGTGGGACACCAGCCAGCCCCATGTCTAATGCGATATTGAAACTGAGCTTTCTTGCATCTGACATAAGCCTATGGCGCCTCCTTATCGCCTGCCCTCAACTGCCTTTCTATTGCACCTACTATTAACTCATGTTTTCCTTCCTTTTAAAGAGTGCCTTACTCAGATGTAATATACTGGTTAGTTTAAAGGGAGGAGATATCTTTCATAAAATTCAATTGAAATTATTTATTGAATTAAAAGAAGACTGCCCCAGTGAAAGAAATAGAGGAGCGGAATGATAGAGCTCAACGAAGGAAGGAGCTTACATAACTAAGCAATGGATGCCATTGAGCAATAAGGATGATAGGGCAAAAATGTATTGACCCCTTGCAAATTAATTAATTACCCAAGTTAATTAATTAGGTTCAATTACATGCAATGACGTGGTAGCACAAACAAATCACCAACTAAACTAAATGCAGTGAAAATTAAATTTGACATGGGTGATATGTTTATGAATGAGGAAAACTACCGAGGCAATACCCCATGGAGTGATTTTTAGGTCACCACTCCCAAAAATCTACTATTATCAATCACAAGCGGTTACAAGTATAAGGAATCTTTCCAAACCCTTTAGCCTATCCCAAAATACCAACCTACAGTTGAACCCTTATCCCAATACCCAACTGGACTTGTATTGTAGTGGCAATCTTCCAGTTCAATACATGAATCTTAGTACGTGACTAACCAATGATGCACGGATCCCAGTACGTGAATAACTCCATCAACTTGAAAAGGCTGCTGGTTGCAAAATTCTTCAATTCATCAATAATGAAGGTCAAGAAGCTCTTTGGTCACAAAACCCTTGGCGTAAAGGCACATTAGCTTCTTCAGAGAGAATAATGAACTAGGGCACTTTCAGCATGTGCGACGGCTTTAAAATAAGTCTTATATATGTCTAGGGTTGTAAGAATAGAAACCCTATAAAAATATATAAGCTTGGGTTGAAAATCAGATTTGGAAATTCTGATTTCGTAAGTTTTGACAGAAACAGCCTGTGTCGAGATTCTGTCAAGCGTCAATATTAAATCTCGATAGAAAGGATTCTATCGGGATTGCTATCGAGTTTTAATGAATAGTTCTTCTTCACTTGTTTATTGGTCAAATCTTCATGATTTTAACACTTGACTCAAACAACATGTTTCTTGCAGTCTTAAACTCATCCTAGATCTACCAAATTACAAGTAAAGTGCATTTTGTTAAAGGATTAGCCAATTGCATAAAATATATTCCTAACAAAGGAAAATGGCAGGGCCAACAAGTAAGAATCCTACTAAGACCTTCTAGATTAAGAGCCCTAGATGGAGAATTTTCATCCATTCACTATCTTATTTGCTACCTCAAGTCAACTACCTAAATGATAGTTTTTTCAAGATAAGTTAAAAACATCAAATCTTTTTATCAATCTTGTAGCAGGTTTGTTTAAATTTAATAAATATTTTTCACATAGCACACATCAATTTATAAAGTAGTTAACTTGTAGTTAATAAAGTATTTATCTTGTATATTAAATTGTGTTTATAAAATTATTTTAACTTATTAAAGATGGGTTCAAGTTACACCTGATGTAACTCCATAAAAGTTACACATCTTTTAAACCATTGATTTCCAATAGATCTAATGGTTAAAAATACACTAGTGACATGCTATATCTAATATCATTAGGGTATTAAATTCTCTTCTAAAAATAAACAAAAAGTCAATAAACACTTTCACCCTCCACCATTTTCTTCTTCTTCTATCCCTTCTCTTTCTCTCTTATCATCAAAGACCTCCATAAACTCCTCCAATGAACCAAATAAATCAACAAGGGAATTTATACATTGCAATTTTATTGGTATTAATGCATTTTTCCCCTTGGTCATCTTTACATGTATTGAGTTTGCATACAAGGAATCGAAAAGCTGCATAAAATCCTTTTAAAAGACTTATTAGAAGTACCACCATCACATATATTGAGTTCACATACAAGGTGTTAGGTTCTAAAGATCTAGGTTTAAATGTTTAGAATCATATTTTTATTGTGTGGGCAAACCAAGAACAAAACATGTCTAGTCTAAGTGTTAGGCAATGCTTAAAAGTATTGGTTTCAAGTTTCAAGCTCAGCCGACTATAGAAAAATGACGAAAATTTTTGTCAAGCTCGACCGATTGAGAATTAGGCTCGATTGATTGAAAATCGTAGGAACAGAAATTTTGAAGATTTTAAACCAAGCCCAAGCCCGCGAAAGCGTTTAGGGTTTCATTCCAACTTCTCTACATATAAAAGAAAAACCCTAGCTATGTTTTGTAGACTTTTGGAAGACTTGTGTGTTACTCTTTGTGAGATATTAGAGGTTTTGTACCTTCTAACTATACAAGAATTGACTAGAGTAAGATCTATAATCAAGCATTGGTAGAACATAGTTGTTGCATCAAGATCATTACCAATGGTGATCTGAAACCTTTGAGTGGGATCTCAAAGTCACAATCAAGGGTGCTTGCTTATGTTGGTGTAAATCTGAGATGAGAATGAGTCCGTGGATTCGAATCTTGCACGTGGTCATATCAGTAAGTTACTATTGGAGGTAGCAATAGATTTAGGGTTAAATCTGATTGTAAAAACTTCAATTTCCTTATAGTAGATTTAATTTACCTTGATAATAGTTAGGTCAAATGATTTCTAGCTTTTTACCTTGAAACGGTTTGTTTCATCGATTTTCCTAGGTCATCATATCGTGGTGTTATTTACTTTTCCACTTTTATGCATGATATGATATATGCTTGGTTAACCTAAACCTGAAAAACAAATCCAATAATCAACACTTGGTTAATTAATTAGGTTAAACAATCTGATTTAAGGGGTCTAAGCGAACAAACACAAGGCAATTAATATTGTCTAACACGGAATATCCACTAGACTACAACATTTCTATAGTATCTTCATTTGGGATTTTGGGTGGAGGGTATAACTTCTCTGTTAGGAATGCAAAAGAGTCAAGGAAAAATGCACCAATTTGCATCCAATTTGACATTCCCATCACAACAAATTAAAATTAATAAAACGGTTGGTCTGCTAATGCAGGGAAGGTTGTTTATTACTTATATTTGTCTACTTCAAGAGAATTGTCAAATAAAAAATTAATTCAATCATTGCCAATTCCCCTTAAATCTATTTACACAGATGCATATAATTCACATCTAACTGAAAAGATGAAAAATGATAATGCTTTATTCCTTGTTGATTTATTTGGTTCATTGGAGAAGTTTATGGGGTCCTGGCAGATGAGAGAGAAAGAGAAAGGGATAGAAGAAGAAGAAAACGATGGGGGTGAAAGTGTTTATTAACTTTTTCTTTATTTTTGGAAGAGAATAATGACTTAATGATATTAAATATGGCATGTAACTAGTGTTTTTTTTTTTTTTTTAACCATTAGATCTAATGGAAATCAATTGTTTTAAAAATGTGTAACTCTTTTGGAGTTACACTAAGTGTAGCTTAACCCATCTCTCTCTCTCTCTCTCTCTCTCTCTCTCTCTCTCTCTCTCTCTCTCTCTCTCTCTATATATATATATATATATATATATATATATATAATGCCGTAGAAAGGCTTCTATTTATAGGAGTTTGGGGGTGGGTGAACGACACGTGGCGAAGTCCGATTGGTGACACATGTCACAACCTGATTGGTCCGCCTATGTCATTGCTTACACGTGCTAGATCGCCTGTGTCATTGCTTACACGCGCTGGACTGCTTGTGCCATTGCTTACACGCGCTGAGGTGCTTGTGTCATTGCTTACACGTGCTGAGGTGTGATTGGTTCTTGCATGACACTTGGCAAATTTCTGTTGGTTTCTGAGTAGTGATAGCAAAATCTAGCAGCAATATGTGGTGCTTTGTAATTGGCTGTATCTTGTGGACTTGATAATGTGACGTGTCAACTTGTGATAGGTCGGGAATTTTCCCTTTCTACATACCCATTATACCCATGTATTGTAGAGAGCTTCTAGAGAAAATTTTGAGAGAGAAACCTTAGAGAAAAACAAGATTAACTCATTCACAATTTTCATACTTTGATTCTCCAAATTCCTCTACTCTCATCTTCTCTATTGTTACATCCTTGAAAGGTACATTTAACCAAATCTTTAACTCAACATACCCATATCTATGAGAAGGTTATTTGGTGCTTGGGAAACAACTAGGAAGGGACCAATTGATATTGGTTGATGCTCTGGGCTATAGCGGAATCCGGTAAGCTAGAGAAGACAAAAATTTGGCGTGACCTCGTTGGAGCAAGAAGCTTGGAGGGTCTTCTACTATTCATGTATCCCAATTTTATTATCTAGTGGATTATTGACAGCTTGGAGGGTAGCGGAGAGGTTTTACGCCAAGGACTTTGGTTTCCTCTTCGATAACACATTGTTGTGTTGTCTTTATATTTGCATCTCTCTTCCCTTAATCTTTGCCATTTAATTACTGTTGTGGTTGTGATTATTTTTCGTTTAGATTGTTTTATCAATTTTGTTTTAGCTTATTTTCATATTCCACACATATATTGTTTGCTAATAAGCTTGAATTGGTAATTTGTAATTTTGGGGTTTAAACGTTCATAGGTATTTTGCACGCTATTTGAACATTCAATCTTTTAAAATTTTCATTTCGACTTTTCATATTTGATTTAATTTTCTATTTAGCCTTTAAATAAAATGAAGATTTTGAAACATAAGACGCCAGACAAAAATGCCATACAACTACAATTACATGTCATTAGGCATTTCCAAGGTTATGGGCTCCGCCATGAAAGGTTCCTACGTGTAGGGACATTACATGGTAATTGACAATTGACTGGTTATTTCCTGCATGTCCCTTAAAGCATTTGGGTGTGTCAACAATGTGGAAGCAATAAAAAAAAGTTTGTGTAGGAAAATATGGTAACATTTGTAATTTGTATAAGTATAGGTGCCTGATTTGACCACGACCTATCCCAAGTTAGTGTATGTTTTGGGTAAGAAAGTCATAGACTCCTAAGTTCCGTTTAGATTGAACTTATTTTTGTTGAAATTGAAAACTGAAAATTGAAAACTGAAAACACTATAGGAAATTTTTTTTTAAATGTGTGAATAATGTCGTGAGACTCGTGAACAGTACATGAACGGTGCGTAAACAGTATTTTCTGTCCCTTACACACTAAAATCATGTGATATTATTATTCACGCGCAGGGAAAAAAAAAAAAAAAAAAAGGTCTGAAAACGCAAAACATAAACACCACATTAAGTTGAATCCAAAAGGGTTTCTAGTGTCTCTTGTATTTTCCATTGAACTAAAATGTTTGGGAGCTTTCTTCTGTAAATTTTGTTTATTTTCTGCATGCTTAGATTCATGCAAACTGTGTTAGTAAATTCCTTTGTATGTTTGTTTGGTGGTTGGCTCAGCTCAGTCATGGTATCCTGTGCATTAATATCTTAAACAACATCACAACAATCTCTCTCTTTGGAGTAACCATCATGAATCAAGATGGACCAATTAATTAACAAGCTACAAAAGTTCTCTTCACTTCAACCATAAAGATCTCGCAACATTCGCTTCCATATTTTTAGAAGAACATGTCATTGTTGATTTGTTATTCTTCTATGTGATGTCTGTCCAAGAAACTAAAAATAGCACTAAAAAATTAAGAGAGAAAATAGAAGAAAATTCGTGCTGAATTTCCATATTCCAATTTAATACAAACACAAACCATAACTTTATTTAATAGCCTTGGCATGCTTCACACAAGAGGTTAGACAATACACATGCCAATTGACCTACAGGTCATTGACAACCAACCATCATTATTTTAGTACACACCATAGGTACTTCATTAAAGAGATGAGATCTGAACCCAAAACATGGTTACACACATGCTCATATTATACAAGCACTAGAAGATACATCCCTCCTATTTTGCCTTAGCAATGAGCTCATCAATACCTTTGGTGACATTAACCATCAGAGTGATATACTTATCTGGAGCGGGCACATCGTCACTGAGTTTCTCATATTCGATAGTCAATTTGGCCAAGCTGCCAGTACCCTTGGGAACAACCTGATAGGTGCCCTTAAAGGACTTGTATTCCTGCATCACATCTCCATCAATACCAATAAGGGTTGCTGACCTATTTTCGTCATCATATTCAACCTTCTCTTTGAAAACTAGGTCGGATTTTCCCTCTATTGTTCACAAGAAAATTGGAATATCAAATTCAGTTTCACAAATTATTGTCAGAAATATCAGGTCCGATATTACAAAATTGTTAGTGATAGGCCAAACATTCAATGAGAAAGAAAGAGAGTATTGATAAAGTTTCACAGATCTATAAGTTCAGAAAAATATGCACCCCATAACATTCAAAACAGAAATGTTGAAGACAAACATCAACAGCTCCTTTAGTGTGCAGATTAGTTAAGTCCTTGTATGGAACAAGAAAGAAACAAAAGCTCTTCCAGTATTATACAGAATTCTTTGAGGCACCTTCGGGTAAAATAAATATAAAAATCTTGTAGCACAACAGTACGAGAAATAAGTACTGTGTTTTTAATCTTGGGTTTGGTATTGGAAATTATAGTATAAAGTTTTTACTTTTTAACATTAATATAACATGATGGAAAATTGCTTAACCCGTGAAAACAAGTCAATATATTTGATAATATTATATTAATTATTCACTTTAATTATCAATTAGTGCAGGGCATAGCCACTCAACTTTTTAGTCACTCAACAATCATTAGCCTTAGCTGACGATCATATAATGTACTATGGTCACCTTAAATATCTGAAATAGATAAACTTCATGCTTTAGAATAAATATTACAAATTTAAAGAAATATTTAATGTCACGTTATTTGAATTTTAAATTATACATTATCAAATTCTCAAATTCAGAAAGTAAAACATCAACCCTGAAATGGAAAGGATGATGATGTTGAATCTCCCATACCGATGCCAACACGTTTTTAAATCTTAAATACTGGCTTGTGAGCTAGTGAAGTGTAAAATAAAGTCCTCTTTCAAAAAAAAAAAAAAAAAAAGTGTAAAAAAAAGTAAAAGAATAAGGAATTTAGTCTAGTATAAGTCTGAAAATAGTAGGGTACAGCCTTACCCATTGTATATTTCCAGATCTTGACAGAGCCATGTGTCTCCCAATCACCTTCATGAACGTCAACTCCTTGTATATGGTCAGGAACGGCGTTGGGAACATGGAAGGCTTGGCCTTTAAAGATGTTGTAGTACTTCTCTGGAGGTGACTTTATTTCTACTTCAGTCCCCAATTTATACTTTAGAGCCATGTTCTTTCTGTAGTGATGATAGTATTAGTACCCAGAAACAAAGTAGCTACTTAACTAAAGCTGGAATACAAAGCATAGATTGATGATGATGTCTTGGCTTCCCCTTATTATATATACAAGTGTAGTGGCAAATTACGTAATTATTAAACACGTAATTTGCTTTCCTTTTTCAAATTGGGGGCCACTGATGAACAGAAATCCTTTTATTTAATTTAGGTGCTAACCAAAACTTATAGAGGCTAGTCTGGTGGTGGGGAGAACCCACGAAACACATGCTGACATGCATTTATGCTTTATATATATATATATATATATATATATATATATATATGTATGTATGTATATGTATATATATATAACTTCATGACACCCAAAGTAAGGAAACCCAATTTTCCTCTTGCTATTCAGCTAGCCAAACAAATTTATACATTCGTAATAATCAATGGTGAGGTTTGATTAGAATTTTTAGTACGGTAGTCATTAAAAAACTTAAATCATTAAAAATTTAATAAAAAAAATCAAATATGTAAATTTATACAATTTTTTTCTACTAAAAAAATAAAAAAGCAAAATGGACTAATGAGATAAATAAAGTAAGAACTGAGAATGCTGAAATGAGAGTAATAAAGTCAGAGAGATTCTGAAATGATGATAGAGAAAAGAAAAATAGAAAGAGAGAGAGGCGGGTGATAATTACTAGGACTACAAGTCAAGCCATGCAGAGGAGAGCAGAGTTGACAACAGCGCCAAGAACTTACAGCCATAGTATCTCTTTAGGTGTCTTTTCGGAAAAATTAAATTAGGGATTTTTTTTTTTTTTTTTTTTTGATAAGGAGATTATTTTTATAGTATGAGCTGAATCAATCTAAATAATTAGGAGTTTTATTTTTTATTTTTTTATTTTTTTTATTTTGTTTTTGAATTGGCTTTTTGTTGAATATTTTGTTATTTGGCTAATTTTGTTGTTGTTTGAACTATTTTTACTATTATTTGGGCTAATTTTTAGAGTTGACCTAGGGACACAACAAGTTGTCATAATATTTTCACGATAGTTAAAGTATCAATCCCTCATAGATCAATAATAGGAGAATGTACCATATGGTTCTGTTAAGAATGTACCGTACTTATTGGTTAAGGTGAACCACTCCCAAGTGTTCCAAAAATTTGAAAAATCCTTTTATAGTATGTAAAAATATTAGAATTTTGAAGCATTAGCTTATAAAAGTTGGAGTTGCCCTCCCAAATATTTGAGTTAGTGCGTTCTTAAAAAAATATGTTTTGCACCCTATAATTTAAGAGGTGTAACAAATTGAACCATGTAATTTCATAACTAATAAATTAAATATTGGCATTTCAAAAAGAAACAAAGTACACCTTATAGTTTCAAAAGTAACAAATTAAATCCTAAGATTTCAAAAAGTAACTTGGGATTTCAAAAAGTAACATATTAAACTTCATTCCATTGTGTTTGAGGTTTAATTTGCTACTTTTTGAAACCCTCAAAATTATCATGACTAAAATGTTAGTATCACAACTTTGCATCCCTAAAACAAAAATTCATGGTTTCGCCCATGTTGTTGGTCCAATGGTTAGAGTCAAAAGTCATTAAGCAAAGGGAATGGATGGACTGTTTTGATACTTATGTAGCAGTGGTTAGGATCACTTCTATTCGAGTTTTGATGGCACTAGTTGTTGCAAAAACAATGTCCAATATTCATATTCACATTACAAGGTTATAGATTGACCCCAATTAATTAACTAATTACTCAAGTTGATTAATTAGTCTAAATTACATGAAAATCCAATTAAGGAACAATCAAAGCTCCAAACTAACAAGAATAGAGATTACAAAATGATTTGATCACCATAGGAAAACTCTCATAGACAAAAACCACCTAGATAGATTTCAGGTCACCACTCTTAAAGAATACACTAACAAGAATAGAGATTACAAGTACAAGTAATTTTACCTATCCCAAAATACGTACCTATAGTAGAACTTACTGATCTATAAGTAAGCTCAACTCCAATTCCCAATTTCACTACATCTTGTAACAGACTTCTCCTTTGCACAAATCTCCTATTTGTGACTAACAGCACAACAACCACTTTGATTGTTGTAACTTTACAAAGTTCTTCAAACAATGCTTCAATGAACAAGTAGCGATTTGGAACAAAACCCTAGACACACAAACATCAAAGCAACTCCTGTTATGCATGTGTCTCTGTGTTTATGATGACGACCATAAAATATCTCTTTTATATGCTATGGAAGCCTAGTACAAAAAATCCTTAGAGAGACCAAGTTACCATGGGCTAAAACAAAAAATTAATATTCAATTTTTCCGAAACTCGATAGATCAAGAAGTGTAGTATCAAGACCTACCATTTCATCTTTTCTTGAGTTGTTTCTTGAGTAATAATACTCTTTGTTTATTCAACCAAAGTCTACTTGAATACACTAGAAAATAAAATTCAATTACAAAAAAAGTGCAATTTGATCTCAAATATGCCAATACATAAAAATATGACTCTTACCTATATAATCTCTCTAAGTAATACAATTTTGATAATAATATAAAGTCATACAGCAATTTGATTTTAGGGCATTAAGCCTAGCATTTGCATCCTTGTACAAGTTGATTGTACATCAAATAGATGTAAAGACAATTTTATTAAATGGTGATCTTGATGGGAAAGTTTACATATGGAATAATCCGAGGGTTTTGTACTTCTTGTAAATAAAAAATGAAAAAAGAAAAGTTTTCATTCTTATCAAGTCTTTGTATGGCTTAAAACAAGAGTCAAAACAATGACATGAAAATTTTGATTATGTTATCTTATTTGATGTTTTTACACATAAATGGAGCCCGCAAATGTATGCATTCTAAGTTTACAAATAAATATGGTATCATAATTTGTCACTATGTTGATGATATTTTACTGTTGTGTTTATGATGAAAGATCTAAATTATGCAAATAGTATTTTGAAAAACAAAGTAAAAAAACATAGTGAGTATTTTGCAATATGTCAATGTCATTATGTTGTGAAAGTATTTAAGAGATTTGAACATCTCAGAGTAAATAAGCAATCAAACACACATTAATATCTGAACTTAAAGTTGAGTGAAAATACTGGAAGGGTGATTAAAAAGCTTAAGTATATTAGTGCTATAGGTAGCATATGTCTGCCAACCATTAAACTAGGTCAGGCTATATAGTATGCAAACCTCTGAGATATATAAATAATCCTAGTGTTGATCATTGTGAACTTTTTTCATAAAATATTACCTCAAATGAATTCTTTTGATTTCATCCTTCATGTGCTTAATTTCTTGATATATCTTAATATTTCTTTTATGGTTGCATCTTTTGCTTTATTTTTGTATTAAGCTAAATCCAATTTCCTTTGTAACTTTGTTTTTTCCTTTATAACTAATTATGATTTTTTTTTTATTTGAACATTGATTCATACATGGACTTTCTCTATTATTATTTTTTTTTTTTATCTTGAACAAAAAGAGCTCAATAATTGGTATTAGATTTACTAAGTCTATATTTTATATTGATGTCTATATTTTATATTGATCATCGTATGTAAAATTGTTCTTTTTTTTAAATTGATTTACCAGTTGTTAGTATTTTGATTTTTTTTTTTTTTATAAATAGTGTAAAATATATATATATATATATATATATATATATATAAATGAGCTTACGGTTCGACCAATGATTATTTAGTTATAGGAAGGATCTAATGACCCAAAGCCTACACCAAATCAAATTCTAGACTGGATTAACATTACTGTTTATGGAATTTATCACCAAATCTTGACATACTCGAAATTAAAGTAAGTCTCTGGTGAAATTGTCCGTAATCCTCACCTCTTAATTGATTTGAGCTAGGTCCACCTCATCAGGATTTTCCAAATCCTAATCATAGTTTAATTTTAATATTTTATGAACTAGGGCTAAATTATTTGAAATTTAAATTAAAAAATATAATATTTAATATAAATATAGTGATCTTAGCATTTGTCTTTTCTTTGAAAGTCTTCACCAAATCGTCCACCCATGTCTAATATATATAAAAGAAATTCAATAAAGTAAAAGAAGATTTTAAAAAGCATGAAAATAAATGTTGATGAGAATGAGGACTTTCAAAAGTAGACATTGCCGAGTTAAATCAATCGTTAACCAAGTGAATGAACGTCGACGTTATTATTATTATTATTATTATTTTGGATATTTCATGTGGAAATTTTTTTGGTTAATGTAACAAAAAGAAGAGAAAAACTCATTCTAAAAAAAAGAAAAGAAAAATTATATGTCTATCTCCTTTGTTATGTGCCAGCTAAATAGTCACTGTTAAGTAACACAACCTGGAACTGAAATCGAAACTTAAATGTTTAAAAATAAAATTTTATTTTAATAAATATAGTCAGTTACCATTTACCATATAAGATAATTGTGAAAAGAAAAGTGTGCTAAAAGTTATTGTCCTATAATAACACACCAGCGAAACCAAAACGTAGAAGATGGACTTAATGATTACCTTAATGGGACATTATAAGATCATAATAAATTTATTTTATTTATTATTTATTTTATATAGGTATATTTACTATTTAGTTAAGGTGGATATCCAAAAGTATTTAAGGGCGCCAATGTTCCTTCAGGTGATCATATATTGATTTGGTCCTTTTTTTGAAGCTTATTCAGTTATTCTCAAGAATCCCAACACATATTTTTTAGTACTTGTTGGGCTAACTACAAAATTTCAGTAATACAGACAAGGTCCAAGATATAAAAACTTAGAAAAGGAAGCCCAAATTTATAATGGCTAGGTTACATGAGGGGGGCACGTGGTAGGTTAAGTGAACGAGTCACATAAAAACATGTGGGAAATAGTTGTTATTTTAGGAGACTTTTTATAAAAAGAATATGGGAACATTAAAGTGAGGTTGAACTGTTGAAGTGAGGTTGCCTCAATGGTTTTAGAAGGCCGTTGAGTAATAACGAACGTGGGACACATGGAAGAAGGAACGAACCAAAGAGGGACATGTGGTAGTAAGTAACGATGATAACTGCCAAAACCTGAGCACATAACTTTTAAAAAAAAATAATAAATAAACTTATATTATCCACTGCTAATGATAACTATTTATCATTAAATTAATATACTAATTATTTTTTGATATAGGCAATGATTAAATTCCAGATCTCTTATTCAACCATCAAAAACTTTACTAGAGCTAATGATTAAATAACTTATTTAGAAAAAGATGTGCTACGTCTACAACATTTTTACAACAAATCATGAGTGGTTAGTTATTATTGATTCAAATTTGAATTTAGCACTGAGATTACTTTTTTAACCCAACAATAACAACCAGTAACAACCTGTCACTTAGGATTTGTTGTAAAATTGTTGTAGACATATCATTTCTCATTTAGAAAACTTATTTAGAACACAAACATTGCACTTACTAGAGATCATTAAATTAGGTTCTTACGATTTAGTCTCTTAATCCTTTAGGCCAGCAAGGAGATTTCTTCATATGTTTGTAAGTTTATGTGCCAGTAGGACTGTACACGGTGTGGTGCAGCTAGTTATTGGACGGTTTTTTTGCACACACCTATAGGGTGCAATTTTCTCTCATGCTTGACCGCACCTCATACATGAAGAGTTTGACACTAGTCTACAAAAGGTGCGGTGCACCATACTAGTTCGGTGCGGTTAGTTTGGTTAATTCCTCCATTTTCTTAGGAATCAAACACAATGCAGTTAACAACCCAAACCTCATCATAATCATTCAAAACCCCCAAATATTCCACAAAAAGAAAAGGAAACAAAGGAAAACACACAAATACAAACAAATTCACAATCTTTCTCTAAAAAATATTCAATTTCAAATAAATAAAAAAGCCCATTTAGAAAATAAAAAAATAAATGGAATCCATAAAAGATAAATCAAAACTATTGAAAATAAAATTCATAAAAAAAAACCTCAATGAAAGCATTGTGAGGAGCATAAAATTCAAAATCTTTTATAAAACTTCTTGAGAATAGCAAAAATGAGAAAGGAGAAAGTGAAACTCCAAGAATTAATGTGGCATCAAACGGCATAATATGGTGGCAGCAAGCAGCAGTAGCAGTGGAGGCAGAGAGTGAGGAGACAAAAATAGAGAGGCGAGGAGGAGACATTTATGGGAGAGGGAGAGGTTGGGTATCTAATAATTTTAGGGTTTAAAATTGAAACATTGTAGTTTTGAATTTTTTTTTTTTTTTTTAATTGATACCAAAATGATGTAGTTTTGGAACTGATATTAAAATTGATTTTAGTCTTAAAACCGTGTTGTTTTGGTGTCAAATTAAGATTATATAAAATTAAATTTAAAAAATAAAAATAAAAAATAAAAAATAACCCTAACATTCTTAACCCAATTATAAATCTCCAGTTTCTCACTTTCTCTAGGGCTGTATTTCCTTCTTCCTTGCCTCTCTCAAACGAACTCTCTTGCATTTTTATTTTTTTTTTAATAATAGCTCTCTTGCAATCTTTTTACTATAACACAATAGATCATACATACATTATATTATATCAAATATCATATATATATATATATATATATATATATATATATATATATATATATTCGATGCAATACAGTTTCTCGTTAAAGTGTAAAATAACTGCTGATCGCCGCACCGGCCGTCATCGATATGCCTAAATCTCCTCTGACCATCGCGCCAAACACCTACGGTGGAGCTTTGTAGAGGTCAGATCAATTCGGTACTGACCGATTGCATCAATGCTAATCAGATTTTGAATAGGCCTATGTGCCAGTACTTGTATTTTTGAAAATTCTGAAGTTTGATGTGATATGTACATGTTTGTGATAATCTGATTCATTTGAATGTTCTTTCAATGCAATTATTGTTATTAGGATTTAATCAACTGAACATCTATGATATGACTTTAATCAAGATGATCTTCCTTAGATTAATTTCATTCATAATGATTTACTTCAACCTATTTGATATTGTGATGATGCAATTTGACTTAATCAAGTAGACATTTAGTTTAACTTTGTTACTTTTGAAACTTAGACTATGTTTAGTAACCGTTTTTTTTTTCCCTCTATTTTCTATTTTCAATGACAAATTTCTTTTTACTAAGGCAAAATTCTTGTTTGGTAACTTATTTAAGGCAAAAATCAAAAACGATTTCCAATTTCCTTATTATGAAGGAAATTGAAAATAGGTCTTCAACTATTTTTATTTTTTAGTTTTCAAAGGCTTTAGAAGACACAGAATAGACAAGACCTTACACGCTAGTTTAATGATCCAACACATTGATTCGAGCCACGTGAATAACAAAATATTTTTCTATCTAATATATTTTTCATTCTCTTTCCTGCGCTTCCACTTTTTATCTCTCAATTTTTAGCACCTAAAATAATATTTCCTCTCCAATCCCACATACTGAACCCTTATATCTACCTCTATGGCTCCACTTCCTCATAAAGGCACTATTGAAAACCTTGATTGAGAGAACTACTTGTAAGATAAGTGCTTGATCTTTACTGGATTCTCCTTCATGGTTGTTTATTGTTCTCCATCAGATTCTACTATTCTTTTTCTTGTCCTTTTCTCACTTTCCTTTTCTAATTTTAGATTTTTTTTTTTTTTTTTTTTTTGGTGTCTGAATGCGCGCACGCGCGCGCATGATTTAGCAAGTATGTGCGAGTATTTGAGAGTTTTTGAAGAGCTTTATAATTTTAGGGAGCCAATAACAAAAAGGTACTAGGTACATACGTTTCTCAAAGTTTTTGGAGTGTCAAGTACATTTGCTTCTATAGTTTCAGAAGAAAATGTCATTGTTATTCTTCTTTGTGATGGTTATCTATGAAATTAAAATAGTACTCACAAAAATAAATAAGAGAGAAATAAGAAGAAAATTTATCCTGAATTTACGCATCTCAATTTTAATATCAAAACAAACCATGACTTTATTAATAACCCTGACTTGCCTCACACAAGGGGTTGAACGTGCCAATTGACCTACAGGCCATTGGTACGTAACCACCGTTCATTATTTTATTACAAACCAAAGGTACTACATTAATTAGAGAGATCTGACTCCAAAACATAGTTATAAATGCTTGATTAAATGCACTGCGAGCCTTATGCTTATTATTCAAGCACTAGTGGCCGATACATCCTTTCAATTATGCCTTAGTAATGTGCTCATCAATACCTTTGGTGATATTAACCATCAGAGTGATGTACTTATCTGGAGCTGGCACATCCTCCCTAAGTTTCTCATATTCAATGTTCAATTTGGCCAAGCTTCCAGTACCCTTCGGAACAACCTGATAGGTGGCCTTAAAGGTCTTGTATTCCTGCATGATATCTCCATCAACACCAACAAGAGTTGCTGACCTATTTGCATCATCATATTCAACCTTCTCCTTGAAAACCAGGCCAGATTTCCCCTCTATTATTTCACAAGAAAATATGAATAAAAAATAATTCGATCAATTTCACAATAATATATATATATATATATATATATATATATATAGACATCAGACTTATAGAGTCTAACAATGATTGTCCAAAATATTATGTACGATATTACAAAATTGTGAGTGATTGGCCTAACATTCTTCAAGAATGAAAAGTGGTAATTAAGTTTGCCAAATTTGCAAGGTCAGTATAATGTGATCCCCATAACATTCATAAAAGAAAGAAAAGTTTTTTCCTCTTTGTTATCCAGAATTCTGTGAGGTTTCCTAAGGTAAAACAAAGACAAAAATCTAGTACCACAACAACAGCACGTGAATATTTTTGTTTTTTTAATCTTGGGAAATTATAATATATATTGTACTTTTTTTTTAGACCTTAATATAAAATTGGAAATTGTTTAACACAGAAACATGAATCATTAAATTTGATAATATTATATTAATTATTCACTTTTATTATCAATTGATGTAGGACATATAGCATTTCTACTTTTGAGTCATTCATGCACTCAACCATTATTAGCCTAGGCCAAGGATCATATTCATATTATTATTATTATTATTATTATTATTATTATATAGTATGTTCAATTGTATGCCTGTATCTGGAACGTTTTCATTTATTTGACATGGAATACTGAACATTATCAAATTCAAAAATAAAATCTCTAACTGTGAAATGGATTGTTTCTATTTTAAGTGAAATAGAGAGGATAATGATGATGATAATCACCCAAACTAAGGCCAACACGTTTTTTGGAAGCTAAAATACACGGTGTGTGGCTCTTGTGAGCTAGTGAAGTACAAAATAAAGAAAAAGAATAAGAAATTCAGTCTAGAACACGTATGAAAATAGTAGGTTACAGCCTTACCCAGTGTATATTTCCAGATCTTGACAGAGCCATGTGTCTCCCAATCACCTTCATGCACGTCAACCCCCTGAATATGGTCAGGAGCGGCGTTGGGAACATGGTAGGCTTGGCCCTTAAAGATGTTATAGTACTTCTCTGGAGGTGACTTTATTTCTATTTCAGTCCCCACCTTACCCTTCAGAGACATTTTTTTTTTCTGTAGTGATAGTTCTCGGAAACAACTTAGCTAATGATCAACTAAAAGATGGTGCAAACTACAAAGCACAGATTAATGAAGATGTCTTGGCTTCCCCTGATTATATATAGAGGTGTAATGGCAAATTAAGTGTTTATTTGGATCCAATTAATGATAAAGTAACTTTCACTGGACACAAGCCCTTCCCTTTTCAAATTAGGGGCCACTAATGAACAGAAAAACTTTTATTTAATTTAGGTGATAATTACTATATATAAAGAGCTGGTGGCATTGAAACAAGAAGAAACACATGCGTGCATAATTATTTCACGACACCCAAAGTGCTACCCAATTTTCTGTGCTTTTCAGCTACTCTAATTAATTTAACCTTTCGTCATTAGTGACATATTTAGATTGTTACTGTTAATTTTTCGGCTTATCCTAGATGCTAGGCTATGACATATTTAGATTGTTACTGTTAATCTTCCCCTTCTCCTTAATTACTTAAAGAAATAAAAAATAAACATGAAACTTCTCTAAGTATTTAAGTTACTTATGAGTTTTGGGGTGAGCGTGGGATTTACTCTGCATGCATCGAAGTAGATCTGACATAGCCTCTCCACAGTATGCAAACTCCCTAGATATACAAATAGTCCCAGTATTGATCGTTTTGATCTTTTTTCTATAATATATTGCCTTAAATGAAATTTTTTTATTTTTACTTTTCGTGCACCTTCTTGATATATCCTAATATTACTTTCATGATTGTATCTTTAATTTTTGCTTTATTTTTGTATTAAGCTAAATCCAATTTCCTTTATAACTTGCCTTGTTTTCCTTTAATTATAACTAATCATGTACGTTTTTTTATTTGAACATTGATTTTATCCAATTTTATACCTTAAATTAGGTATTGACTTTTAAATGTTTTTTTTTTAATTAACAATATATGAATTTTGTTGAGTACTTCATGTATTATCTTAAACAAAATGATATCAATAACTGGTATTACATTAAGCAAGTCATTATATGATATATACTTTTGAGTTTTTAAAGAAAATATTTATATAAATTGATTTATCAATTTTTAATATTTTTAATATTTTATAAATATTCTTAAAATTTATTCAATTTTTAATTGAGCTTACAATTCGACCAATAATTCATGTAAGAGAGTAAAGAAGGAACCCAATGCACTCTGAACAGCGGCTATGGTGACGCGAAAGGCTCTCCAATTCAATCAAAACATCACTTCTTCAACGTCATTCCTGAATATAATTTTGCTGAACTTGTTGATTTTTAAAAATAAAAAAAAAAACGATAGAATTTACTCTTTGGAAGTAGTTTGGATTCTTGCTTATTTATGAAAGCTTCGTTGATATATCCTTTGTTAGTGTTCCTTTGCGATATAATTGTGTTGCTCTAGCTGTCACTAGTGCTATATATAAAAGGATTTTACTAATGTGTGCCCTAAGGGCACACATTAACCGGACCCTATATAAAAAAGTTAATGAGAAAACTATTATTTGATTAGAAGAATAACCCTAATTCTTATTGTATAATGTGATTATAAATAAATAAAGTTTCCTATTGTTTCAACTAAAAAAATAAAATAATCTAATGACCCAAAGCCTACCCCGAATCAAACTATAATCCATGTTAACGTTTCTGTTTATGGAAGTTATCACCAGATCTTGAACTACTCAAGATTAAATTAAGTCTCAGATGAAATTTGCTGGAATCCTCTCCAATTCAATCAAAACACAACTTCTTCAACGTCATTCCTGAATATAATTTTGCTGAACTTGTTGATTTAAAAATAAATAAATAAAATAAAAAGGATAGAATTTACTCTTTGGAAGTAGTTTGAATTCTTGCTTATTTATGAAAGCTTTGTCGATATATCCTTTGTTAGTGTTCCTTTGCAATATAATTGTGTTGCTCTAGCTGTCACTAGTGCTATAAAAGTGAATGAGACAACTATTATTTGATTAGAAGAATGCCCCTAATTCTTATTGTACAATGTGATTGTAAATAAATAAAGTTTCCTCTTGTTTCAAGTAAAAAAATAAAATAATTCAATGACCCAAAGCCAACCCCGAATCAAACTATAATTCATATTAACGTCTCTGTTTATGGAATTTATCACCAGATCTTGAACTATTCAAGATTAAATTAAGTCTCAGATGAAATTTGCTGGAATCCTCACCTCTCAATTGGTTCGAAGTCCACCTCATCAGGATTTGCCAAATCCTAATCACAGATTAATTTTTATATTTTATGAACTAGGGCTAAATTATTTGAAATTTAAATAAAAATATAGTGATCTTAGCATTTGTCTTTTTTAATAAAGTCACCACCAAATCGTGCACCCATGTCTAAGATAAAAAACTCAATAAATGAAGATTTCTAAAAGCATGAAACACATGTTAATGCAAATGAGGGCCATCCAAGTGGTTGTTAGGATTCTGAATTGTGTGGAGGATTATGTTCGAATTTATAGATAGCGTCTTTCATGAGGACTTCTGGTCAAATGTTAAGACATTACCGAGTTAACTCAATCATTAACCAAGTGTATGAAACGTGGAAATGAAATTTTTCTTTCGCTAATATGAAACTTTTTTTTTTTTTTTTTTGGTTAATGTCAGCAAAAAGAAGAGAAGAACTGTATATGTCTGTCTCTTGTATTATGTGCTAGTTATATCGTCGCTATGTTAGTAACACAACCTAGAACTGAAATTAAAACAAAAAATATTTATTGAACTGGAGGATTTAAAATAAAACCCCAATCCAAAAGATAAAAAAGAAAATCAAAGGGAAAAAAAGAGTGTTAAGGAATAAGAATTAAGAAGTGAAGAAGAAGCATATTTTTTTAGCTACCAAATACCAGTACTGCTAGCCTAGGCCTGCGCCTACCAAATTACGAAAATGTTATTATTATTCAACTGCAGTTAGAGGACTTGCATTTGAATGATTCCAATCAACATGAATATCCGAAAGTTTTGTATCATATCTTTATGAGCTTTTGACATTATTCAATCCTATTTTCGATAAATGTAACATAGGATCAAGAATTGCTAACTAGTACGTCAATTTTCTTCATGAGTTTGAAGCCAAAAGGAAGGGGAGGGGCTTACTTTTCTCCTTAACGTAGGCATTATAAGCGATAATAAATTGATTTTTTTTTTTTTATCAAAACAAAAAAAAAACTAAGAAGGATGTCCAGAATTCTTCCAGAGCTCCATTATACGTATATGGTCCAGAATACGTACTTGTTTCATTATGTTTAAGATTTTTGAATTCTTTTATAAATGCAGCATAAAAATGAAAAGAAAAATGTAGATACACGAATATGTAAGTTCATTACAGATTCAAATGAAAATTTAGGGTAAAAGAACGGCCACATATATATGTTAATAGGCTTCATAAGATATTATCAAAATACTAATTAAGCATTTAATAAATTTTTTTTTTTTTTAAATATTTGGCCATTTTTCATGCTAAATAATATATATATATATGTGGGGGCCACTTGTCTCGTATATTCAAATTGCATTAGGAAAGGCTGGGCCCAATATCTAGTCTCATATGTACAGACTACATAAGAATGGGCCGGGCCCAATACCCAGTCCGAAGATAAGAGAGTATCCGAGGACGACCAGTGAAGGAAGAAATGGAAGTTGCACTCCGAAAAGAAGTAAAGAATGTCCGAGAAGGATCTAACCGTGTCCGAGGACAATTATCACCTTGGAGCTCCTGTCCGAGGTGGCCAGTAGACTTATCAGTCCCTTAGGGTAACGCCTCGGACAAACCTTGCAACAAAGTAAATGAGGAAATATCATGTAAAGGATAAGAGTGAGAGAAAATAAATATCTGGATGTACTGTTGCCTCCGCATTAAATGCTACCCAGCTAACCCTCTGGCCGCATTAATGTGGAGGTGATGCCTGAACAGTGAACACGCAGCCTTACAGCTAAGAATGGAAGATTCAAGAAAATGGGGGAAAAGCAGAAAAAAAGGACTTCCACCACCTGATCCACACGTGGATGGAGGAAATGGTAAAAAAAGCCATAGTATATAATACGAAGAAAGAAAAAAAAGAAGGACGACGGAAGAAAGACAACAGCAAAAAGGAAGAATATAGTACTCTCCGTCTTATTATTAGGGCATGTCCGAGGATACTTTCTGAATATGTACGCTGATAATTCCTTCTTTATAACACTATAAGCCAACATATTTATCCTAGATTCAGACCAGCTTTTTCTCCCGCTCTCTACAAATTTATTGTTCGGACTTTTTGGGCCTTGGTCCATTACTGTACTGAATTCAAGTCAAATCAAGTCCTTACAATTGGCACCGTTTGTGGGGAACTGCTTGATCTGATCAAAAAGAGATTTTGGTCTAGTGCATGAAATGGAAGAGTCAGGTTCGCATCAACCAACGATAGGGCCACATCAGAGTAATGACAATCCGCACCAGGCGGCATCAAGGGGTTCACAACATAGCCAATCAGAGGTCAACCCTCAACAAAGGGGAGATCGTGAGCAAAGTGGACAAACCATGCACACTAATAGGAGCCAATCGCGTGGGAAAAGTCATGTATCCCATGCAGAGAATGAGAAAGACATGCAGCGTGAAATTAATGAGTTGAAGAAGAAGTTACGCCGCGCACGGCGAAGGCAAGCATCATTTGAATCTGAGTCTTCTTCTGGGGATACAGAGGATGACACGTATAAGCAAAAATCTAGGACTCCACTTAGTGAAACCTTCTCCGGTGATGAGGAATACAGTAGTTATAGGCGGAAAAGCAAAAGTACAGTGCATAAGGGTCTAGGAAACAAAGCCATGAATGAGGCATTAAATCAGGTCGCTAAATCGCCTTTCACGCGTCGGATCGAAGGTGCCAGCCTTCCTCAGCGATTCAATCAACCAACCTTCTCTCTTTATAATGGCCGGACAGATCTAGTGGAGCATGTTAGCCATTTTAATCAAAAAATGGCCGTCCATTCAAGGGATGAGGCCCTAATGTGTAAGATATTTCCGTCTAGCTTGGGTCCAATGGCGATGAGATGGTTTAATGGCCTCAAGGCAAATTCCATTGACTCCTTCAAGAAACTTACCCAATCCTTTGGCGCCCGCTTCATCACCTGTAGCAGGGTACCATTGCCTTTAGGATCTTTGCTATCTATGTCTATGCGGGAAGGGGAAACTCTAAAGGCTTACTCAGATAGATATTGGGAAATGTTTAACGAGATAGATGGGAATTATGATGATGTGGCCATTAGTACATTTAAAATAGGATTGCCGGAGGAGCATGATTTGAGAAAGTCACTCACTGGCAAACCTGTCACCAGTGTACGCTTGCTAATGGATAGGATTGACAAGTACAGAAGGACTGAGGAAGATCAGCTGCAAGGAAAAGGGAAAGCGAAGGTGATCCCCCAAGAGAGGAGGGATTCCAGGTCGGATCGGTTGCAGAACAATCGTCCTCAGAGAGACTTTTCGGGGCAATCTGCATCTCAAGATCAAGATTCGCATTAAGAACTTGATGATCTTTTTAGTTGCTGCATAAAGAACTTTAAAGAAGATCTGAAACCTTTGAGTGGAGTGTCAAAGTCACAAGTAGTTGAACTTGTGGTTGTAATGGATCAAAGAAAGAAGTAGTCGTGGACTTAGAGCTATCACGTGGTCGTGGTAGTAAGTTTTCTACTCGAAGTAGCAATAGGATGTTAGTGGTCTAAGTTCTATTGTACAAACTTCAATTCATAGTAGATCTGTTTTACCTTAAGGATAGTTAAGTTAAATCATCCCCAAGTTTTTACCCGTTAGGTTTTCCTGAGTTATCATATCGTTGTGTTCTTTATATTTCTGCATTTATTATGTTAACCTTGTGGATCTGTTTTACCTTCATTTATTGTGTTAACCTAGAACTTAATAATTTATTTAAGTAATCACTTGGCTAAATACCTAGGTAAAACAACTTGTGTTAAGGGGTCTAAAAATGTACATTAATGGTTTTACTTTACGATTTTAATGTGTTGTTTTTATATTTGTGCAGATTTCTTATTGGTGGCTCTTATGGCATTTTTGTTTGGCACTACTTTAAGACATTTGAGGACATCTTTTAGCCCTAATTATATTACGCTAATATTTTTGTTTTGTTATAAAACATCTTGTGCTATTGTATGTGTTGCAAACAATTTGTATGGATAAATTGAATCGAATACTGGTTTTATTTTTATTTCTGGATTGTATGGATCATTTCTTATAAATGTGTTGTTCAAATGTAAGGTTTTAATAATGTAATGATAGGTTATAGGTTAATATCAAAGAAAGGAAATAAATGAAAATAGAAAATTAGTTTTGGTGACGAATATTCCATCACCAAATATAGTAAAATTAATATTTTGTCACCAAATATGGAAGAAATTAAAAAATTAAAAAAAAAATTGGTGATGAAAAATTTCATCGCCAAATATAACCAAAATTTTAAAAAATGGTTTGGGTAACGAAATTGTTCATCGCTATATGTACCCAAATTTTATAAAAAGCAGTTTAGGCGACGAAATTTTTCACCACCAAAAATGATTTAATAAAATAAAGTACATTTGGCAACGAAATAGTTTCGTCGCTAAATAGTGTAGTTAGCGAGAAAAATGTTTGGCGATGAAATATTTTTGTCACCAAAAATTTTTTTTTTTTTTTAACTAATCGGACCTTTTGGCAACAAAATATTTCGTCATCAATATTTTTAGCGAAGGGTATTAGCGATGAAAATAATTTCGTCACTGAAACTCATAGGTGACGAAAAATTAGACTTTTAGTGAAGAAAAGTTTCATCGCCAAAAATACATTCTGTTACAATGTAAAAAGAGTCAAGCAATGATTGGGAAACCATACACTCTAATCATAACAAGTAATAACACATCAACTTCTCCCCCGAAAAAAAAATGTAATAACACACCAAACTTTTTTTTTTTTTTTAATTTCCTTCTAGGTAAAAGGATTGAGGCTCCATTTGACCATGACATGCCTCACATAAGGAGTTGGATGTGCCATTTGACATACAAGCCTTTGGCAACCACCATTTATTATTTTATTACACACCATAGCTACTTCATTAGAGAGTTCTGATCTCAAAACATAGTTACACACTTAAACAACTTGCTTAAATTCACTGAAAGTCTTATGCTTATATTACACAAGCACTAATGTTTACATCCTTTCTACTATGCCTTCATAATGTGTGCATCAAGATCTTTGGTGATATTAACCATCAGAGTGACATACTTATTTGGAGCTGGCACATCCTCCCTGACTTTCTCGTATTCAATACTCAATTTGGCCAAGCTGCCAGTACCCTTGGGAACAACCTGATAGACGGGCTTAAAGGTCTTGTAATCCTTCATGACATCTCCTTCAATACCAACAAGAGTTACTGACCTGTTTGCATCATCTAATTCAACCTTCTCTTTGAAAACCCCGGATTCCCCCTCTATAGTTTCACAAGAAAATAAGCATATCAAATTTCAGACGTTTCACAAGAATATATAGACATCAAATTCACTAATAATCTACAAATAACTATTAAAAATTTTTAGTAATTGACCAAACCACTAAGGTACCCAAGTATTGATAAACTTTCACAAATTTTGCAGGGTCAATAAAATGTGCGCACTATAACATTCAAACAAAAAGAAATAAGAAAAAGAAAAGTTTTTTTCCATTTTCTTTTTTATAAGCAAAGTTTTTTTTTCGCTTGTCTTATCCAGAATTCCTTTAGTTATATCTTAAGATAAAACACAGAAAAATCTAGTAGCACAAAAACTAGGGACAGAACTAAAATTTTATCTTAGGGGAACCAAAACATGAATAAAACATTTTGGTCATTCAAGAATAAGAAATATATTATAATCAATACTGAATTAATAAAAATTAGTATGTATTTTAGAGACAAAAAATAATACCTTCTTAATATATTTTTACTCAAACCATTATTGATATGTAGAAATGAAAATCAATATACTTTTAAATCTTGAAAATCATCTATTTCCCTTTTAATAAACAAAATATAAGAGTTTATTAAAATATCATCTTTCATTTTATACAAAACCTAATTTTATAATATTCAAGGTAGAGAATACTCATGTCATAGTTGAGTAGAAATTGGAGGATTAAATATATGCATAACAAGTTAACAACTTTATAAAAAATCAGCATGCTACTAATTTTCCAGTCCTTACTAGTCATTGATTCAATTACAAAATAGTTAAAATTTCTTGAAATTCAGATACTAAGCTATAATGTTCTCATAATTGTGAAGTTCCGTTTTTTGAACAATAGCGTTTCATGACTTATAAATCCTTGAAGATAAAACTAGCTTACAAACATACAAAAATAGTCAATTTTTAAAAAGCTCATGTATGTGTCTCTTGAATATAGATCTAAGCGAAGAATAAATTACTCCTTTTATATATATTCACTAAATCGATCATTTAAATTGTAAGTCATATTGCTAAATAAATAAATAAACAAAAAACAAAAACAAAAAACAAAAAAAAAACAATCCATTAGGCAACAATACAACAACTGTCAAATGCCGAAGTCCCAAACTTTTAATTAGGTCTTAAATAAGCAAACAACCAAAGTGTCTCATAAATCACACTTTTTATCTTTTCTTTTATCCTTTATTTTATTTTTTTGTTAAGAGATTTGATTTTGTTTTGCTCGTAAGCATGGAAGTTTCTTTGGAAGCGACCACCAGTCACAAATATGGGTTAGGTGACTATTTTAATTTTTGAATTTTCTTGGAGCAAAATCCAATTTTGTAGGGGGGGACAAATAGAATCTCCTTTTACAAAAATATGGCTCCGGTCTCTTACTAGTTACTAGTTCTAACCCTAACATCAACAACAATAATAACAATACAAGAATAATTCTATTTTCTTAATATGGGGTTTGTTCTTATCAAATTTTTTTCTCCAACATCAGTATTCTCATGCTTTTTTATTTTTGGGGTTTTTTTTTTTTTTTTTTTTTTTTTTTTTTTTTTTTTGCATTCTTGAATTATCATTTGACTTTTTTTTAATACACGACCTCTTTTTTAAATTTAAAAAAAAAATTTATATGTGGTAGTACATTTTTCTTTACTTTTCCAACCTCTCTGTTTAGATGCCAAATTTTCACCTAAATATCTTAGTTAAAGTCAAATCTAACCTAAATACACTCTGTTTTAATTAACTACAAATATCATTATGAGACAGGCAATAATTTAGATTAGAATTTTGGAGTTACGTGTAATAATCATTCATGTAGACTGTAGTTAATATTTTTAAAATAAATTGTAGTATATTTAATATATTCATCACCAAAAACCGCCGTAACTCACGGTTCTTCAACTAATTATATTAATTAATCAGTTTCACTATTAATTAATGTAGGACATGATCACTCAAATTTTTTTATTCTTTCTAATGAACATATGTAACCACTCAATTACTTAGTCCCTCATGCACTCACCATTATTAGCCTCAGTCCAGCATCATATTACATTACATTGTGCAGTGTAAAAAGTAAAAACCATTATTGCATTTTGACAAAAATTTTAAAAATAAAAAAAATAAAGAAAACGAATGAGCAATTTAGTGTAATACAAATTTGGAAAGAGTATTAGGCTTATACTGCCTTATTACCTGCTGTATATTTCCAGATCTTAACAGAGCCATGAGTCTCCCAATCACCTTCATGCACGTCAACCCCTTGTATATGGTTAGGAGCGGCGTTGGGAACATGGTAGGCTTGGCTCTTAAAGATGTTGTAGAACTTCTCAGGTGGTGACTTTATTTCTATTTCAGTCCCCACCTTACCCTTCAGAGACATTTCTTTTTTCAGTGATAGTTCTCAGAGACAACTTAGCTAAAATATGGTACAAACTACAAAGCACAGATTAATGAAGATGTCTTGGCTTTCCCTTACTATATATAGAAGTTTAGTGGCAAATTACGTGATTATTTGGATCCAATAATTAAGCACGTCTTTTGCATTCTTTTTCTATTTCCTTTTCAAATTGGGGCCACTAATGAATAGAAAACCTTTATTTAGTTTAGGTGATAATTACAGCAAATAAAGGGTTGGTGTGGTGTCAAGAGTTTTCTAGTTTAATTAGCAACTTTTGGTGTTTTTGGAAACCTCCAAAATTCAAAAAAAAAAACTTTGTCTCCCAAAAAAAAAAAAAAAAACCAGATTCAAGAAACACATGCATGCTATAAATAACTTCATGACACCCAAACAAAGGCAACCCAAATTTTCTCTTGCTTCTCAACTACTCAAATAAATTTAACCTTTTGTAACGATTAACTCATCTAGATAGTTACTACTAAATAATTTCTCGGCTAAGAGAAAATGCCAAGCTATGAAAATTAGTTTTTGGGAAGGTTTAGAACTTACATTTATAAGAGTTTCATTCACTCGTCTCTTTTTCTTTAATTAGTATTTGAAGAGAAAAATAAATAAATAAAGATACCCTAGTGGAAAGCTAAAAGCCAAATAAAATAAATTGATTTTTTTTTCCTAAAATTACAATAGAAAAAGAAGTGGAGTGAGATCCATAATAACTAAAAAAGAGTAAGAAAAAGCATAAAATGATACTCATAAATAATATCTAGTGGTAGCTTTAGGACCAAAAACCGTGTGAAGAAATAAACTAATCTCACTGGGATGGAAATTCTTTTTTGTGGAACCTCCAAAGAGTAAAATATTTAAGCAAAATTTTTGCATTTAATCGAAACCCAAATGCTCACTTCGTTTCTCACTGATTTTGATTTAGATGTTAGCGACTTTATAAATACTTAAGTTTTTTTTTTTTTTTAAACATTTTTCTTTTCTTTTTTGAGGAATTCAGCTATAAATATGAATCTCCCAACGTTTTTCTTTTCTTTTTTCCAGATAACACAAGGAGAGATTAACATTTTGATCTTTTTTATAGATATTGTTAAATTTATTTAATTTTCATTTGAGCTTACAGTTCAAACCAAAGATTCTCTGGTTAAACTAACGATCCAAGGACCCAAGCCTACACTGAATCAAAAACTGATCTGAATTAACGTTACGGATTATCTAAATTATCATCAGATTTTGACATACGAGAGCTATAGTATAAGTCTCAAATGAAATTTTTTGGAATCCTCATCTCTCAGTTGATTTGGAGGCCTCATCCAGATTTTTCAAATTCTAGTCATTGATGTTCAGAAAAAATATAATTTACATACTATACATTTGATGAATTGTCATTTTAGTACATTAAACTTAAATTTTATCATTTTAGTATACTAAGTGTCTATTTAAGAACAGCTTAGTTAACTGAAATTGAAAACTTTTTGTTAAAGTACTATAGATAAAGTTAAAAGGTAGTTAAAATAATACAATAGGGACATGAATAGTACCAAAAAATGTAATGGAACCCATTAATAATAGCAAAAATAAGCTGAATAGTAAATAAAACTGGCTTTTTAAGTTATGCCAAATGCACACTTATTGTCCATTTGAAATAGCTTATTTAGCTGAAATTATAAATAAATAAATAAATCGCTGATAGTGTTAGGTTCTAAAGATTTAGGATCAAATGTTTAGAATTTCAACTTGTATATGTTTACAAACCAAGAACAAAAACATGTCTAGAATAGGTGTTAGACATTGCTCAAAGTTGTATAGGTCAAAACTCAAGAATGTACAAACTGCAGGAAAAAGAATTAATTTTCTGTGAAGCTCAACCAATCGAATTGTGAAGCTTGATTGATCAAAAATTGCAGAAAAAGAATTTCTGCAGAATTTTAAATAGACCCAAGCTCGCAAAAACATTTAGTGTTTTAGTATAACACTCTTACAAATAAAAGGAAAACTCTAGCCACGTTTTGAACACTCTTGGAAGACTTGTGAATTACTCCTAAGAGATCTAAGAGAATCTGTACCTTCTAACTCTACAAGCATCTACCGGAACAAAATCTACAATCAAGTGTTGGTGGAATCTAATTACTGCATAGATCAACAAGCCTTGATTTGAAACCTTTGAGTGGGATTTCAAAGTCACAACCGTGGGTGCTAGTGTGTTGCAAATTCAAGAGAGAAGAAGTCCACGGATTTAGAATTTGCATGTTGTCATGTCAGTAAGTTACTACTGGAGGTAGCACTAGATTTAGGGTTAAATCTAATTGTAAAAAATTTGATTCTCTATAGTGGATTTGTTTTACCTTGAGGATAGCTAAGTCAAATCCTCCCTAGGTTTTTACCTTGAACTATTGGTTTCATTGGTTTTCCTAGGTCATCATATCGTGGTGTTCTTTATTTTCCGCTGCTTGCATGATATGATTTATTATTGTTTAACCTAGATCTAAATAATAAACCTAAGTAACTACTTGGCTAATTCATTAGGTTAAACAAATCTGGTTTACAGGGGTCTAAACAAACAAACAAGTGGTATCAGAGCAGGTTAGCTCTTGTTTGGGTAATATACCTTGAGTTGATCCTTGACCCCTACTGTCATAGGACATGATCACTCTCTTGTGATCTCTTCCCATTTTTATGGGAATAACTATGCTTATTGGAAGGTTAGGATGAAAGTCTTTCTAAAATCTCCAAATGAGAGAGTATGGCTCTCTGTTGAGAATGGCTGGGAGAGACCAACCACTCCTATCAGTGAATGGAATACTACACAAAAGGAAGCAGGAAGCTTTGATAGCAAGGCTATGAATGCTATATTCAATGCTGTTTCTATGGAAGAATTCAAAAGAATCTCTAATGTAAAGGTTGCTCATATTGCTTGGAATATTTTGCAAACTGTGCATGAAGGCACTAAGACAGTAAAAATTAATAAACTGTAGTAGTTGACCTCTAGGTTTGAAAGCATCAGGATGTCTAATGATGAGACTTTTGATGAGTTCTATGTAAAACTAAATGACATAGTGAACTCTACCTTTAATTTGGGTAAAGTATATGATCAACCTAAAGTGGTTAGGAAGATTCTTAAATCCTTAACTAAGGATTTTAGACTCAAAGTCACACTGCTATAACAAAAAGTTAGGATGTGGACACCATCTATGTTGATGAACTTATAAGATCTCTACAGTCATATGAGTCTGATCTACCCAAAACCAACAAATCCAAATCTATGGCTTTAAAATATGTTAATGATGTAAATGATGGTAGATTTGATAATGAAATCTCTTCTATAGAGATATTTTATCTTGCCAAGAACTTTAGAAACTTTTTGTGGAACAATAACAGAAAGGCAAGAAATTGAAACAATGTTGACACTAAGAATGTTAAGAAGAATGAAACAACCAAAAATAACAATTTTGAAAAATCAAAAGATAAGGTTTTTCAATCCTCTAACAATTCTTTAAGTCAACAATGTTTTGGTTGTCAAGGTTATAGTCACCTTAGGTCAGAATGTCCTACTTACTTAAGAACTAAGGAAAGGCTATGGTTGTTACCCTTAGTGATGATGAAGTTTCTAATCATGAGTCTGAAAGTGATCAAGAAGGAAATTTCATGGCTTCCACTGCAACTGTTGAAGTAAGTGAGCCTTAAATTGTATTGTAAAACCCTTTTGATGGGGAACTATCTGAGAATACTAACTTGCAAGAGGCTTATAACAAGTTTTGCAAGATTGCAACAAAGGATGCCATGAATATTAACATAGGTTTGAAGAAGATAAACACTCTTGAACAAGAAAAGAAAATTTTGTTTGTTAAATAGTTTGATGCTAATGAACTCATAACTTCTATTAAGATTGAGAACATGTCTTTGACTTAGAAAGTTAAAAGTTTAAAATCTGAATTATCTGTTGCTAGGGAACAACTTGATGTTAGGATTAGTGCCCTTAAATCCTATTATATAATGCTATGTATGTTATTATGTATAACATTATGTATGACTTAATGTTGTGATTAATAAAGTTTCTTTATTATTATTATCTAAAATAATGGTAACATGAATATTTGGACATTATCACATAGTCCATGAAATGCATAGTATGTGATTTATGTGATTTAGTCATAGAAAATATAAATCACAAGTTCTTTGTAAACTCATAATTTTGGTTCGTAGTCGGTGTTGAAATTGGGCATTTCATCCGCGAAGACTATAACATATCAACTAAGTTGATTTGTCTTGATCATGGAAGTGGAGACTTCTAGTTGATATGTCGATATGTTTTAAGAGTTAAGACATATTAAACTGGACCGCTGTGAGATTTATTATTCTCCTAATGACTGTCAAATGAATAATAAATCTCACGACTTCTATTTGCATGAACTCTTAATCCTGAGAGAATAATGGACCTGATCATGAGGTGTAGGTTGCTTTGATATATCAGGAGTGAGATCTAAAGACACGATCAAAACCTCAGTATGTTGGGCAACCACATTTAGTGTTGATGGAACATATATTCTCAAGATGGAATTCATAGTCTCTTAACGAAGATATAAAATATTCCTTGGAGATAAGTTTAATGAGTTTGGTTATTCAGAGAGTTAGGCCTAACCACTTTAGTAAGAAATTACTAAAGTATATATTTATGAAATTGGATTTCATAAATATATGATGAATAACTTAAAGGATTAAACCGGGTACTCAAGGATTAAGATGTAGTAATCTTCAAAGTGGCAGTCTACATTCATGACTTTGTATTACTACGAATATTTTATGAATGGGTTGCATGTATAATAAAGTCTTGGGATATAATTTATTAATAAGGCCTAGAGTGCAATTATATTTATATAATGGTATTAAATATAATTAATGGTAATTTTGAACTTGTCAAGAGTTGACAGAAAAGCCCAAGGCCCATTGGAGCTAGGGTTTTATTGGTCCCTTTTGGTCCCACTCCAAGCCACACACTAAATCCCAATTGGAAAGGCCCAATAGGCCGGCCCAATTAGATAATCAGTTAGTTATAAAGGGAGAAACATACAGAAATTTATTTTAAGAGAATCATTGTTGTGAAGTGGTGTGTATGTGCAAGTGAAGCCACTCGATAATTCTCCCTTAGAAACTAATTGAGAGACCACACTTCTTGGGTGTAAAGTGGAATTTGAATGAAGATTAAAAGTGTTCCCAAGAACTTCTAATCTTTTGTTTTGAATTTCACCGCACCAAGGTATGCTATCTTGTTCTCAAATTTTGAAAATCACATAATGCATGTTATCAATCATGAATGAAATAGATCCATGTTTGTCGCTTCCGCTGTGCGTTTTGTATGGGATACAAAACCAGATTTTCCTTCACTTGATAGGACTTCTACTTCTAAAAAGAATAATGTGTTTAATGTTCAAAAATCTTTTTCTGATAAGACAGGGTTTGGGTTTGTAAAGAGTGTTTCTACTTATATTGTTCATCTTCCTAATTTTGTACCTGCTACATCTATTTCTATTCTTGAAGTTAAGGTACCTAAGGAAGAAACTCTAGCTACTAGGAGAATTAAGGCAGATCTAAGTGAGTCAAAACCCAAGAAACCCAATCATCCTGGAAGCAAGAAACAACACAAACCTCAATGGCTTTGTCATTTTTGTGGTGGAGCAGGGCATACACACTCAAATTGTTTTAAGTTACAAGCTTCAAAGCAAGCAACCGAATAAAAAGTGCCTCTGCCAAAAGAGCAAGATCCTATGGCACTTATTCATGAATTAGTAAAGGTTCTTAACATTTATGCCAATACAAGAGCTGAGTTTAAATCTAATTCATCTAGAAACTCTAATTTCAAGTTTGCATCTAAGAGAGTGTGGATGCAAAAGACCCAGTCTTAGTAAGTCAGTCTAACATGGTCCTTATGCTAATTCTTTCAATCTCTTGTGACCAAAATGTTTTTCATTAGGATTTTCTATTGCACTACATTCATGTACTTCATTCTAGGTTTGTTTATAATGTTTTTAAAATTCTAAAAAAAAAAAAAGTATTTTTGTGTATTACACATCTTCAAGTGTGTAATTGAGGTTGGCCTATGAAATTTGCATTTCATGATTGTGTACCTTGTTTAGCTTTGATGAGCTATTTTTCTATACTTTGCTAGTTTGTGCTATGTGGTGCTTATATTGTGTGAGTTGTTTATGGTTTTCAAACACATGCTCTTGATTCTGAAGTCACATTCTTTTGATTGTATGGACTAAAAAATTCTAGAAGAAATGTATAAATAACCATCTCACCACTGTTACTCGCCAATCATGAACACTTGCATGCAAATAATAAAAGCTATGCTCTGTAAGGTATAGTACTTGCACAACAAGATTAAACAAGGTGTTAATTGTGAAAAGAATGTGAAAATCAAAAGAAAAATCAAAATAGTATTCAAAATAAAAAGGAAAACAAAAAAAAAAAAAAGGCATCAAAAGAAAAAGAATAAAAAACGCTTTTACATGATTGCAAGCATGTTTTCTAGGAGATGTGGGAGTTATATGATGTAAGTCTTTAGGCCATAGTCATTTTCAAACTTATGTGATTGATAATGTAGAAATTGTGTTTAATTTCTATCTACATATCACCTCTTATGTATCTCATACACTTACTAGTTGCACACACCATAAGCAAATCTTTGTTAAACTCTGTACATGTAATTATGTGTTAATTTTTGTGGCCATCCAAAATTGTCTCCTGAAATGTCTAATACTTTTTGGGGTTTGGGGTAAAAATGGTTGAGGAAAATTTTTGAATCTTGATAAAAATTGATTTGATTGAAGAGAAAAAGTTTTTGAAAACATTTGGAATCATTAACATGAATTTCATATTATAAAAACTGGTTTTACAAATATTTCTTCGGAAAATTTCTAGGTTTTCAAAATTTTCTAATTTTTCAAGATTCAATCGATTGAACCTACTTTTCAACCAATCGAAAAATTCAGTTTTTAAAGCTAAATCTCTATGGTTGACTCGATTCCTCATTCGATTCCTTCCAATTAGTCTGTTAGGATATATGTCAGACTTATTAGAAACATATGTTATGTAAATTGGCTAATCATTTGATAAAACGCACTTTACTTGTAATTTGGTAGATCTATGATGGGTTTAGTACTTCAAGGAACAAGAGTTCAAGTTTAGTATTGAAGTCATGCAACTCTGTCTAAAAAACAAGTGAAGAAGTGATGTTCCTTAAAGCTCGACAGATTCATATCCATCAAGATTTAATGCTGATGCTCAACAGCAACTCGATAGAAGCTGTATCTATCAAGAATTACAAAATTCAGATTTTCAAATCTGTTTTCATGCATATCCAAGTGTATTTGTGTAGGGTTTCTATTCTCACAACCCTAAACATATATAAGGATTATTTTAAGGACAGTTAAAGTTTATGCAAAGTGATCAACTTGATGCAAAGTCATTGTGCATGCAAATTGTGACTGGAGACAGAATTTGCCCTAGTTCATCATATTCTCTGTAAAAGCTACTGCATCTTTGTGCCAAGGGTTTTGTAATCAAGGAGTTTCTTGATTGTTATATGAACTGAAGAACTTTGCAACCAACATCTTTCTTAAGTTATGTTAGTCACGTACTTGGATCCGTCCATCGATTGATTAGTCACGTACTAGGAGCCGTGCATTGAAAGAAGAGATTGTCACTATATTAGAAGTCCAATTGGCTATTGGGGTAAGGGTTCAACTATAGGTTCATATTAGGTACTGGGATTCCTTTTACTTGTAACCACTTGTTTTGATAATAGTGGATTCTCAGGAGTTATGACCTTAAATTCACCCGGTGGGGTTTTGCCTCAGTGGTTTTTCCCATTCATAAACAAATCACCTGTGTCAAATTTATTTTCCGCTACATTTAACTTAGTTTGTGATTTATTTGTGATTTGTTTGTGCTACCACACTTATTGCATGTAATTGAATCTAATTAATTTCACTTGGCTAATTAATTGATTAAGTTACCAAATGAGACAATACATTCTTGGCTTATCATAGTCAAACTTGTTTTTAAAATATTCTCGATTCCTCTCGACTAATCGAAAATATTTTTTTTAAAAAGGAATAAGAGAAATCTGAACCATGTTCTTCATTCTTTTCTCTTCCTCTTCGATCCCTCTCGATTCCTCCTAGTAAAAAAAAAATTTATTTTTTCTAAGTCAAAACTGTAAAGGTTTTCCTCCTAAACATCTAGTAAGAGTCTTGTGCCCCTCCTTTTTGTTTATATTACATGCATTCATGCATTTTCATCAAAATTTTCAAAATTTTTGAACTAAAGAAATTTTGGGGTTTTAGGTGATTCTAGGTGTTTTGATCAAATTTGTTGAATGGGTTTTTGTTCATGCATCGTATAAACATGCTTCCCCTACTTTAATTTCAAAATTTTCATGATTTGTGCAAATTTTGAAATTAGGGTTTATGTGTTCTTGAGGAATTTGAAGATTTTGTTCAATTGGATGAAATTGAGTAAAATTGGTTTATGATATTGTTTAATTGAGTAATTAATACATGTTGTGTTGTTCAATTGATCAATATATGGATTTTTGAAAAATTAGGGTTTCAAAATTGGGGATTTTGCTATATTTCTAATTTTCTTGGTCAATTTTCAAAATTGAGATAAAATTGAATTGTTTTTGTGCATTAGATAATGCATCATATGTGTCTTTGCATCAAGCATCATATAGTTTTTAAAATTTCATGTTATTTTGTGCTTTAACTCTATTTGATGCAATCTACGCTTGGTTTTGTTTTTGTTGTTGGTTTTTCTTTTCTTTAATCTTAGATTTGACTCCTAAGGTTGGTAGAAAATTTAAAATCAAAGCCAATAGGAACACAACATCCTCATCCTCTTCTACTTTGGTTGATAGGGTTAAGTTTCCTACAGCCACAACTGAACAAATTTTTGAGACCTTGACTAAATATAGGTCTATCTGGGGGAAAGACAATTAGTTCTAGATGAGTTAAATCCTTCCATCCATAGGAATCTAGTGTCTAGGAACTGGGGTCCTCTGTGTGAAGTTTTGCATCCCCCTCCTACAGCCTTGATTAGAGAATTCTACTCAAATCTCTCTATATATTCTGAGGATACAAGTGGTCCTTATTTGACTTCCTAGATTAGAGGTAAAGAGTATAGGATAACTAAACCTGTAGTTTCTGAAGCTTTAGGTGTACCTCTAGTTCGTAGACCCACTTTCCCATACACTGAATCTCTTCCTCTTGATGATGTGATGTCTTTACTTTGTGGTAGATCAGTCTCTTAGGGATCTAGACCAAGAATAAATTCAAGTGAGTTAACTGAGTTTAACTATCTTTTCTTTAGGATAGCTTATCACAACATCTTTCCTATTTATCACATTCACACCATCCCTTTAGATAGATGTGCTTTTCTGTATGCCTTTATCACAGATGAGTCCATGTGTTTTCCTTCTCTTTTTATCCAGACCATTGTTGAGGTGTTTAGAAGTAAGTCTAAAGCACATAATTTGTTCTTTCTTGTTTTTATCTATATGGTTTTACTCTTTCTAAGGTTAGAAAGTTTTCCTTCCCTTGAGTTAGTACATATTACGACCCCCATAAAAGCCACCTTTCTTAGACAGCGATAGGCTCAGATGAAGAGTGTTAAGCCAAGCACTAGGACTTCAAAAAGACCAAGAGGTGAAGTTTCTACTGCAGCTCTTGCCTCTAGTGATCAACCTACTACTGAGGAGATATCTATGAATCCTACTGCTGTAATGGATCCTACTACTGTAGTGGATCCTGCTGCTGATGATACTATTAATTCTACTGTTACTTCTCCTCTCTCACTTCGTGCCATGATGAAGACGTTCATGACCACTCAAGCAACTCATGGACAGCTCATTGATGAGCTACTTACTGAGGTTGCTGCCTTGAGAGTAGATTTTGCTAAGTATAGGAGTGTTTTTCCACCTCTTCCACCCTCTGATCCTTGATGGTTGCCTTTGGCAATGCATAAAAAAAAGGGGGAGTAGGGTTTAGGATAGGTTCTTATACTTAAGGGGAGAGTAGAGAGATTTTGTATTCAGGAGGAGTAGTTTAGTTAGTGATGAGAGTTTTTGTTTTTGATGTATAGTTCTTATTCTCATTGATTTTGATGTATTTTCTCTTTTAATATTGTTCTTGTTTCACAAACATTGTTGGTTTATTGACTATGATAGTTTATTTGATGTTTATTCATTTGATATTCTATCTATCACATATGTTTTGTGAATTCAAGTTCAGTTTTTCAAGTTCAGTTTTTATATTTTGGATTTATACTGTAATTTCCACACATGCATTTATGGTTTATTTTGGGTGTTTCAGGAATTTACAGATTAATTCTTTCTCATCTGCTGTTTATTCTAGCAACTAATAGTTAGTGGATTGTGATGGAATCGTATTTGGGAAACAATGTGTAAGTTAGGCTAATTCTTGAGTTGAGCAATTCTTTTTTAAGTGTGTTTCGTCACAAATTGCCAAAGAAGGAGATTTTTAGGTTCTAAAGATTTAGGATTAAATGTTTAAAATTTCAACTTGTATATGTTGGCAAACTGAGAATAAAAACATGTCTAGTATAGGTTTTAGACATTGCTTAAAGTTGTATAGGTCAAAACTTAATAATGTACAAACTACAAGAAAAAGAATTATTTTTCTGTGAAGCTCGACCGATTAAATTGTGAAGCTCAATTGATCAAAAATCACAAAATTTTAAACAGGCCCAAGCCCACAAAAACGTTTAGGATTTCAATCCAATACTCCCACGTATAAAAGGAAAATCCTAACCACGTTTTGAAGATTCTTGGAAGACTTATGAGTTACCCTTGTGATATCTAAGAAGTTTTGTACCTTCTAACTTTACAAGCATCTACCAAAACAAGATCTACAATCAAGTGCTAATGGAATCTAGTTACCACATAGATCAACAAGCCGTGATTTGAAACCTTTGAGTGAGATCTCAAAGTCATAAGTGTGGGTGCTTATATGCTACAAATCCAAGAGAGAAGGAGTTTGTGAATTCAGAGCTTGAACGTGGTTGTGTCATTAAGTTACCACTGGAGGTAGCAATAGATTTAGAGTTAAATCTAATTGTAAAACTTTGATTCTCTACAGTCGATTTGTTTTACCTTAAGGATAGTTAGGTCAAATCATTCCCAAGTTTTTACCTTGAAACTGTTAGTTTCATTGGTTTTCCTAGGTCATCATATTGTGGTGTTCTTTATTTTCCACTGCTTGCATGATATAATTTACTATTGCATAACCTAGATTTGAATAAATAACCTAAGTAACTACTTGGCTAATTCATTAGGTTAAACAAATCTGGTTTACAGGGTTCTAAATAAACAAACAAAAAGTATAGAAAAAAAAATTAAAAATAAGCTGAGTAGTACAGTAGAACTCATAAATAGTATCAAAAAATATAATGAAACCTATGAATATATCAAAAATAAGTTGAAATTGAAGATAAGCTGAAAAATTCAGCTCATCCCAAACACACACTAAATTGAACAACTCCATCATTGTATTCCTTCCATCCATCATTGTTTGAAAAATATGACCAACTTGCTTTAAATAACTTTACATTATTTTTTTTTAAGTGTTAAAAATGTGAAAATATGTTATTTAAAACAAGTGACGGATTTGTGTGCTACAAATCCAAGATAGAAGGAGTCTGTGGATTCGGAGTTTACACATGGTTATGTCAGTAAGTTACTACTGGAGGTAGCAATAGATTTAGGGTTAGTAAAACATTGATTCTCTATAGCCCATTTGTTTTACCTTGAGGATAGTTAGGTCAAATCCTTCCCAAGTTTTTATCTTGAAACTGTTAGTTTCATTAGTTTTCTTGGGTCCTACTATAATGTTCTTTATTTTCCACTGCATGCATTATATAATTTATTATTTTTTAACTTAGATTTGAATAATAAACATAAATAACTACTTGGCTAATTCATTAGGTTAAACAAATCTGGTTTACAGGGGTCTAAATAAACAAGCAGAAAGACCAAAAAAAAAGGTTAAAAATAAGCTGAATAGTACAGTAGAACCCATTAATAGCATTAAAAAGTGCAATGAGACCCATGAATAGTAGTAAAAATAAACTGAAAGTGAAGATAAGTTGAAAAATTCAATTCATCCCAAATGCACGCTAAATTGAACAACTCCATCATTGTACTCCTTCCATCCATCATTGTTTGAAAAATATCACCAACTTGCTTTAAACAACTTTACATTATTTTTTTAGTATTAAAAATGTGAAAAGATGTTATTTAAAATAGTTGACGGCATTTTTCAAATGACAATATACAAAATGACTAAAGTAATATAATAGCTTGCATTGTCAAACTTAACGAACAAAAATGACAAAATTTAAACTTGGTGGACAAACATGATAATTTACCAGATTTATAGGAGGTAAATTTTTTTTTTTTTATCTTAATTTTTATATTTCAAGAACTAGAGCTCGATTATTTTAAACTTAATTGTTAAAATTTTTGGGCAATTTTAGTTATCAAATGAGAGAAAAGAAAATGCTCGCGGATGCAAAAATTAACATGAATTGGAAAAACGACTTAAATCCACGGTTGAAAATCTTTGACAGCTAGATTTTTTTTCTATTAAATACATGTGTTTACGATGAAATTAATATGAGGTTTATAAATTAGAGAAATATTAAAATAATCCTAAACAAACTCATGGTTATTTTGCTTTAATATCTCTAACACCTATTTTGCTTTAATATCTCTAACACTTCACCAGTCTTTAAACATTTAAGACATGTCGGGGTAGTGAATGGGTAAAATTGACAATGATGGTTGATGTCGGTAAAAACGAGAAGCTTAGGTGTAATCAAGGTCACATGATGAAGTGAACTTCTACAGTGAGCCTACGTGGATCTACACGAGGCTAACAAGGCAGCTGATGTGGAACCTCTATATGCTGCTGTGATAATACTAAGAATGAGACTAACCTTTGGTTAACACGGTAGGATCTTGCATCATTGACATGATACTTAAGACTAACGTACAGCTAGCATGAGAAAGTTGCTATGAGATGTAAGATCTTGTCATTCTTGTGTCCACACGCAAACACATTTGGCTGCATGGCTAAGGCCGACATGACAGCAACCAAATGACAATGCAATTTCTCTATTTTATTCAAAGGTGGCTACGCGGAACCTTGATGTTTATGGTGCAGTGATGGAAAAGGGTTAATGTATCTATAAATAACCACCCTCTAACATAGCGGTGGACTTTACAAGTACGTAGGACTCATCCTTGTGTAAGAGGGTGATTATATGAAATGAATGCATATAGACCTCGTGATTAATCCCAATACGCCACCATCGGATACGTGAGCCATAATAAGATTGTGAAATTTAAGTAAACGACCCAGATCAATAAAACTATGGCAAGGCACACGAAATGACGGCCTATCTTGCCAAATCCTTTGAATGCAATTATCTATTATAGGACAGAACCAATAATTGGAGACACGCCTGAACCTCATCTAATCTTGAATCGTCTAAGCCCAGATCACAAAGGATTTAGACCAAAATGTCCTCACCGAAATTAGAAAGACTTTCCATGACATATAACAAAAAGATGAACTGGCTAAAGGACCAAGTGCAATTTCTTTCCAGTTACAATGGGGTGAAATTGGAAGGACTAAATCCTAGATGTTACTGGTAAATACACTAAGAAGTGTCAGTTGAGTTACAAATCTCTTAATAGCTCATATATTATGTTAAAATTTGTGGAGTGATTAAAAGATAGAAAATAAGAAATTAATGGTGTGTTTACTTTGAAGCCTACATCTCCCTCCCTTATTATCTACCCATCTAAAAATCAACTTAAAAAAATATCACTTTTGTTAGCTATCTAAAACCTGAGTCTAATAATTCATAATTAGTTTGTACCCTGTTTCTTTTTCAAGCACTTGGGCCAATCTTATCAACAACGACAACAAAAAAATAAAATAAAGAAAAGTAAAAGGGCCTACAAGAAGTTTGGACCTCTATGGCGTTAAATCTTTAACATTGAATATAATAAGATTTAATAAAAATATAGTGCTATTAGCAGTAATTAATACGTATACTCTTCCCCCTTCAGATGAAGCATTTGTCTTTTTCTTTGAAAGTCGTCACCAAATCGTGCACCCATGTCTAAGAAAAGAAAAATTAATAATTGAAGATTATAAAAAGAAAAGAATGAAAAACGTGTTGATTAGAATGTAGGTCATCGAAGTGGTGCTTTGGATTCTGAATTATTTGGACTTTGGAGAATAACGTCTTATTAGGTCTGAATTTATAGATAACATTTCATGAGGACTTCTGGCCAAAAGTTACAAGACATTGAAACCAAATTGAATCATTAAACCGTTACGAAAATGTTAAGAAAATGCTAGTTAAGAAAATTTTAAAATTTTATAGTTAAGAACGCTAATGTTAACATTGAATCATTCGTCTTCCGTTAAAGTGGTCTGTTAAACCCCCCTAAATTGAAATTAGAACAAAAATAAAAAGCAAAATTACAAAACTTATCCTCTAAATTTCACTAGAATTCATTTCAATACACTAACTTTACCTATCTTCAATTCAATCCTCTATATTTCAAAAGTGTTCAATTATAGCCTCCATTAGTCTTCCGTTAAAGTGGTCTGTTAAACCCCCTTAAAAGTCTCCATTATGGTCTTCCCAACTTATCTATTTAATACATTTATTAATTATTTAAAAATTATAAAAATCATTAATAAAAAAAATAACAGATAAGTTAAAAATAAAAAATAAAAAACTCAAAGGGATAGCACACCGTGCACAGTCCAGGTGCAAGCAGTATTCTCTCTCTCTCTCTCTCTCTCTCTCTCTCTCTCTCTCTCTCTCTCTCTCTCTCTCTCTCTCTCTCTCTCTCTCTCTCTCTCTCTCTCTCTAAATTTATTAATTAAATAAGTTAAAAAGACCAAAATAGCGCCAGGGTTAACGGACCACCCCTTAGGAGGACTAAAGGTCGCTTTAATTGATAAGTTTTGAAACTTAGAGGATTGTATTAAACAACAATAAAATTAGAGGTTTGAAATAAATTCTAGTGAAACTTAGATGATGGGTTTTATATTTTAGTCTAATATATATATATATATATATATATATATGATTAGGTTCAAATTACAATTGGTGTAACTCTAAGTAATGTTACACCATCCAATAACTTGTTATAAAATTTATATTTTGAAAATCCAATCATTGAATTACATATTCTATATGTTCTTAACATGCATGCCAATTTCAATACCAATTGAATGTAATTTACCATTCGATCTATAAACTCATCTTTTATGCATAATTTTAAACTACAAAAACTTGAATTTAAACAATTGATTAATGACATAGTTATTAATCTTTGATCACTTTGAAATTTTACAAACATTGAGAATATACAAAGATAATGTTATCTAACGGTAGATTTGTCAAAATTTGCATCCAATTAAAAAAATATTAAATGATGTAACATTGCTTAAAGTTACACCAAGTGTAACTTCAACCTAACTCATATATATATATATATATATATATATATATATATATATATTCATCATCAAGGATGTAAACTAAAACCCCAATCCAAAAGAAATTTTTTTTTTTTTTTTTTTAAGAATAAGTGAGGAAAATGAAACATCTTCTTATAGCTACCAAATTACAACTGCTAGGCCGTGCCTACCAAATCATGAAAATGTAATAATTTAAGTGTTGTGTGAGTAATTGCATTTTAATGATTCAATTCAACATTCCAAGTTTTGTATCATATTTTTACGATCTTTTTTCATCATTCAATTCTATTTTAATATTGTTGGAATATTACTATGCAAACTGTATGGTTAGTTAAATGTTGAAATCCAACGAGGGATATTAATAACTAGGGGTGTAACCAAGAATTTATAATTGAGGTTTTGTTGAAATTTTTTTTTTTTTTAGAATCTCCACAACAAAAATTGTAGTATTAATACAATATTCATAATTCAAAAATCCATTGAATACAGAATTATCAACTTCTATATATCATTATATTCTCAACAATTATTTAGTTCACTATAGATATATACAAAAAAATTCATTATTTTAAAACTATCAGCCCATCATTATTAGTAATATTGAAAATTTCTTATATATATATATATATATATATATATATATATATATATATATATATATATATATATATATTTTTAATGAAGTATTTAGCACCTAATTTCAAAAAAAAAAAAAAAATCAGCTTAAAAAAATGATGACATAGAGAGATAAAATATATTATAATATAGCAATACAAAAATTGAACAACAAAATCTTGATAAACAAAACATTTTCATTAAACTAATTAGAAAGGAAAAACTCATATGGTCAGATTCATATTATAATAAATAAATAAATAACAAAACCATATGACCATTATCATATATATATATATATATATATATATATATATATATATAGAACAAAACTTAAATCTAAATTCCCAAATGCTTGAGTATATTTGGTTGTGTTGAAAAGAGAGTTAATGTGTTGGGCTTAAACTGAGTTAACATTAGAAGAAAATTAAAATTTTGGGGGGAGGGGTGCGGCCATGGCCCCCCAAGCAATAAGATAGCTCCGCCCCAGCTGATAACATGAGTAAATGGAGAATATAACATAATTGAGTGTAAACTCATTGATTCAAGTTTTTTTGGTCAAGTTGCGTTCTTATATGTTATATTAACTTCTAGATTGAAGTCTTTCCAATATGTTATCTCCACAACTAGTAACATCAAAGCCCGTGATATTAGTAGAATTTATTCATTACCTACAGAGAGACAATAACTCACACATGAGGTAGAAGAAGAATTGTGAGCAGGACCATATTCATCATGAGTTTGAAGGGCACTCATGATGTAGCTAAAGAAACAAAATTTGAAGCCAAAAGATATGGCCTTAAATAACTCTCTAGCAAAATAATTTATGTTTAGAAAATGTCATGCCATCCAGCCTCATTCTTTACTTGTTCATTGAATTATACATATATTTTATTCATAAGTCATAAATTTAACATGATTAAATTAAATTGTTCTTTCGAAAATTATATGAGTAATAACTTATGTGTATAACTTTAATCATATAAGATGTCTTTTCGTAAATAAATAGTAAGACAAACTCCATATTCTCCAATACAAATTGTTTATAACTCTATTCATACCAATATCTCCTTTCAAAACCTTTGGACTAACTATTTTGATAAAATAGAGTATTAATATTGGATCATTCCTTGTCACACATTCCTTGTAAAGAATTTTATTGTTATAAGTATACTTAACTTTTGTGACAAATTACACTTTGAGATAGAAATTATCGTGAAACCTTGCGCAAAACCAACTCTTAAGCAACAAGTCAACTAAAATAAAATTTCTTGTACTTCTAAAATGTCATAATTATTAAACAACACCTAGTTTAAAGAAAATCATTTCAAAAACAAATCAATTTGTTGATTGAATCATCCATATTTCAAAATCAAATGTTTAAAATGAGTTTTGTTAAGGTAATATTTTCTATATAATTGGCCGATCCTTTGACAACGCACTTTACTTGTAATTAGGTAGATCTAAGTTGGTTTTAATGTATCAAGAAGTATGTTTTTCAAATATATCAAGTGGTATCACTAAAGACATGAAGTTTGATTTAAGAAACAAGTGAAGAAAAGTTATTTCATTAAAACTCGACACTAGTTGCTATTGAAGATTAATGAAGAAGCTCAATACAAGTTTGATCTATCGAGAATTATATTAACGATTTCAGATTTCTGATATCTGAATTTTGGCCCATGATAACTTGAATGATTAGGGTTTCTCTCTTTACAACCCTAGACATATATAAATCTTACTTTAAAAGTCATCAAGTACAGAAACAGAGATCTAGAACTCATTTACTCTATGTAAAACTACTGTGTTTGTACGCCTTAGGGTTTTGTAACCAAGTGCTTCCTAATCTTCATCGTTTATGAAGTGAAGAACTTTGCAACCAACAATAATCAATCAAGTTGCTGGAGTAAGATCCATACAAAGGAGCTCACTACAACAAAATGTATTTTTAGTGACGAAAATTAGTGAGGAAATATTTTTCGTCACTAAAAATACAGCTTTAGTGACGAAATATGAATTTCGTCACTAATAATGAAAAAAATTATAACATTTAGTGACGAAAAATAAATTTCATCACTATTGTTATCTGAAAAATCGGCGCCAATGGAGGGAAAATTTGGTGCGTGTTTAATTAATCTACAGTGACGAAATATTTCGTCGCTAAAAGTTGAAATTTTTAGTGATGAAATATTTTGTCACTGTAGGTATTGCTATGGATAGTATTAGTGACGAACATCATTTAGTCGCTATAAGGAAGAATTAGTGACGAAAAATATTCGTCACTAAAAATAATAATAGTTTTGCACTAATATGTTTTTAGTGACGAAATCACAATTCGTCACTAAAAGTTTAGCAACGAAATATGAATTTCCTCTCTAAAAATCTTAACAAGCCTGGGTCTTTAGTGACGAAACCAAAATTCGTCGCTAAAATCTTAAAAGTCTAATATCTTTAGCAACGAAAACATTCGTCGCTAAAGACCACTATAAATAATCCCATTAGTGTCACACGAGCTCATTTCAATACCCAGCTAACTGTAGTGTCACTGAGCTCATTTCAACCAAAAAAAAAGAACTGTTGAGAGCTCCGTCGCCAATGCCGATCCGTTGAGATCTCCATCGCCGTTGAGATGAGAGCTCCGTCGTTGTTGAGATGAGAGCTCCGTCATCGATTCGTTGAGAGCTCCGTCGCCGATCTGTTGAGAGCTCCGTCGCCGTTGAGATGAGAGCTCCATCATCAATCCGTTGAGAGCTCCGTCGCCATTGAGATAAGAGCTCCGTCGTCGATCCATTAAGAGTTTTGTCGCCATTGAGATGAGAGCTCCATCGCCGATCCATTGAGAGCTCCGTCGCCGTTGAGATGAGAGCTCCGTTGCTGATAATAGAGAGCCATCCGTCGCCGTTGAGAGCTCTGTCCCTAATAATAGAGAGCCATCCATTGCCGTTGAAAGCTCCGTCACCGATAATAAAGAGCCATCTGTCGCCGTTGAGAGCTCTGTCGCCGATAATGGATAGCCATCCGTCACCGTTGAGAGCAACCGTCTCCGTTCAGCTTACCGGCTATTTGCAACGCTTCAGCTCATCGACCGTTCCTTTGGGTATTTTTGTTAAGTTTTGTTTAATGATTCTAGTTCCTTTGGGTTGTTTAATGATTCTAAATGCTTGATGTTAATTTTTTTGTCTAATGATTCTAGTTTCTTTGGGTTTTTTTTTTTGTTTGATACAGTAATGGGTATATGCATTTTTGTTTAGTTTGGGTATTTTATATTTATTGTGTAATGGTTGTACTTATGGGTACATGATTCTAGTTTCTAAAAGTAGTTTGATTGAAATATATAATCATATTAATTTTATTAGTGAGAGTTATTGTCTTTTTTTTTTTCTTTTTTCTTTTTTTGATATTAAATTTCCATAGCTCAACAATTGAATCATTTTCGTTTATTTACAGAGCTTTTTTCATTCAAAGTGTTCTCTCAGATATGTATGTAATGCAATCTCTCTTTCCAAGCCTTTACATTTTTTTTATTTTTCCATTGTGAATTTTGGATTTGTATCAGATAATTTTGTGGGTTCCAATCTTTTGGTTTTAACTTTTAAGAGGCAGTTATGTTCTGTTCATAGCTTCAACCACTTCAAACTTCACTTGTGTTTGATTATTTGCAGTAAATAGTTTAAAATTTATTTAGTTTAGTGAGTAAGTATTGTGTTGGATAGCTTCAAATTTGACTATTTAAGCTAATGATTTTGAGGTTATGGAACCAGTGATCCCTCCATTGTTGGATAACGAAAAAGCTTAAAATTTTGTAGTTTTGGACATTAATGTATGTGTAGTACATTTTTTATCTTATAAAATGATCACAAGATATCGACATTATGCAAAGTAGTCTTGGCGGTATAGTGAACCTCTCTAAACTAATTATAAACCACCCTTGTGGTTTGACCTATCACAATTTGGTATACACATTTTCAATTATTACATTTGACTCTGTGAAGTTGGATTGCAATGAAATCGTTAAGTTTCCAACCAAATCAGCAGATTTTGCATTTTTTGGTTCAATTTTGTGGTTTCCATTTCAATATTTGACAAGCCCATACTTGTTTGATTCCTTTGTGAGTGTGTCATAGAAGGCTCCAACGTCCTTGTATCACTAAACATGATTTTTAGTTCTATCACTTGTCAATGAAGAAAGTACTTGTATCATGAGGATCAAAATTTCATTGCAATTGAAGTCTTGATCTTTCTTTTTCTTTTTTTCTTTTTTTTCTATTTTATTTTCCTGTTGGTCTCAAGTCCAACCATATGATAGAGATTCAGTGACTCATTTCTAGAATATTGTATACAATTATAACTTATACTACTGAGCTTGCATGCTTTGTCAAAGTACAAAAGCTATACGGGGATATGTATGTGATTGACATGAAACTTGTCATTATGATGTTATCTTCTTCATCTTGTTACTATCATTGTAACAAACTAGCAATGGAAGATTGTTATTTGGAAAATTTGGCTATGTGTGATTGGCTTGGAGGCAAAACAACGAAGTGGGCAAGATCAAATTAATTTCAATTTCTTTTTTTTCCTTTTCTAATTGATTTCTAGGATTAGGTTCTGGTATTGAATGAGCTTTTACAAGTTTTTCTTTAACTTTTGTACTTATAAATTTAACTTTTCTTTTGCAGGCTAAATACACATTGTTTGCAATAATTTTGGATTTTTCTTAAAGTTGTAAGCTTAGCTTGAGCAAAGTAAGTAAATTCTAGTTAAAAACTTATAAAACTCTATATATATTTGTGATGTTGGAAATTGGTTTTGTGGTGGAATGTGTTGGAGCAAGCGGGTGGCTTGCATGGTGTGGTCCAAAAGAATATTCTTAACTTTTTGAGGAGCAAGGGTTATGATGATGCTCTTACTTATGGGGGTGATTCAACTTCAAGTTAAAACACTTTTTGTTTAGTACTTTATTTGCTTTCTACAACTTATACATTAGGAGTTGTGATTTTAATTTATTGGTGTGGTTACTCTTAATGCATTGTTAGAAATGTTTCTTATAACATAGTTAATGTTTTACTTTACAATTTTAACAAAGTATTATTTTTATATTTGTGCAGATTTCTTATTGGTGGCTTTTAGGGGATTTACTTTTGGCATTACTTGAAGACATATGAGGACATCTTCCGTTAGTTCTAAAATAAGATTTAGGTAGAGTTATTGTATGTATTGCAAACAATTATTGTATGGAAGGAGTTTGAATTGGATACTTGTTTTATTTTTTACTTGTAGAATGTATGGATTTTTTTTATTTATAAATGTATTGTTCAAATAAATGTTATTCAAATGTGAGGTTTTAATAATGTAATGACAGGTTACAGATTAATATCAAAACCATAAAAAAAATAAAAACAGAAAATAAGCTTTAGTGACGAATTTTTTCATCGCAAATATAGCCAAAAAAAATTGTTTTAGTGACGAAAACTTCGTCACTAAATATAGCAAAATTTTGTAAGAAATGGTTTTAGTGATGAAAATTTTTGTCACTATATGTACCCGAATATAGTTTTAGTGAGGAAATTATTTGTCACTAAATATGATTTAGTAAACTAAAGTGTTTTTAGTGACGAAATATTTTTGTCACTGAATAATGTTTTTAGTGAGGAAAACATTTAGTGACGAAATGTTTTCGTCACTAAAAGTTAAAAAAAAAAAAAATCAAATCAGACTTTTAGTGACGAAATTTTTCGTCACCAGGACTTTTAGTGACAAGGCTACAGTGACAAAATGAATTTTGTCACTAAAAGTCCAATTTCGTCACTAAAGGTTCTTAGTGACGAAAAACTGGACTTTTAGTGATGAATATTTTCGTCACTGAAAATACATTTTGTTGTAGTGGCTAGTCATAGATTAACGATTTGTGCAAAACAAAGAAATCTGCAATAAGATCAAATTCAATTGGGTTTTGAAGGAAAGGTTCAACTATAAGCTAGTATTTTGGGATAGGCCAGGATAGTGGTAAGATTCCTCATACTTGTAACCGTTTGATTAATAATTAGTGGATTCTTGAAAGTGATGACCTTAAATTCACCCAGTTGGGTTTTTGTCTTGCAAGAGGTTTCCCCATTTGTCAACAAATTACCTTGTTAATTTATTTTTTGCTACATTTAATTTATTTAGTGATTTGTTAGTACCTCCACAATTTTCATGTAATTTGACCTAATTGATCAACTTAGATAATTGAATTAATTAAACAGGGTCAGTCTATTTTAACCCAACAAGATTGTTTATGCCTAGCTCTTATTTCTCTTCCTTATTTATAATATGTTTTTAAACACATTCTTTACTCTCTCTCTTTTTATATAAAACCTTTGAGTTTGAGTAGTTTCTTCCATATGTCACTTTCATGATTTTTATAGCTTCGTGCATTTTATATTATGAATTGTACATTATATTTACAATTCAATAATATATATATATATATATATATATATATATATATATATATATATATATATATATATCCTTTTCAAGTACATGCTTCATTTAATATGATCATATGAGATAAAAATAAATAAACAAGAAGTAAGCATTTTTCAATAAAGAAATTAATAAAAAGTAGGAAAAAAGAGAGAACTAAGGCATCTAGAAAATGACTTATAACCATTATATGATGTCTGTGAAGTGTGATGCATGAAATATATGCTTTTTTTTTTTTTTTTTTTTTGAGAAAAATATATGCTAAATTTGGTGTTTGTTAATTATGGATTACAACTCATGTGTTAGTATAAATGCCAAAGTGAACTCTTACAAGTTTTGATGTTTTAATTTTTTATTGTAAGTTAATTATAAAGTTTATGTTGGAGCATTTTAATATTAAATAATTAAAATGAATAAATGTTATAACATAAATGTAAAGATGTGGGAGTGAATACAGAAGATGGGAAGTTAGTGAAAATGTTTGATCCCACATTGAAAATGAGAGAGACTATTTTATTCTTTTTAATTGTAGTGATTAATGGTCTAACATGAATTGTCTCAGATATAACATTTTTATTAACTCAAAACCCTAACGAATGGACATTAGTATCAAAAGAGAACACTTAACTATAATAACTCTTTTCCTTTCAAAACTCACCATTTTAAATAACTCTCTAAATAAATAATATATATTTAGGGAAATGTCATACCATCGAGCTTCATGTTTTACTTGATCATTGAATTAATACATATATATTTTAATTCATAGGTAATACATTAATACTATAGAGTAACGCGGCTATAGATTTGTCTATAGCAGCGTTTTTTAAAAACGCCACTATAGAGTACTTATAGTGGCTGTTTTTACAAACGCCACTAAAAAACACTGCTATATATAAGTTCCTATACTGAAAAAATCCCTTATACCATTCTACATACATATTGTGTGATGTAGGGGAAAAACAAAAAGTAGACTGATGACCACATGTAGTGAAACTGACGGTGCTAGCTGACGGAAACTCCGCTTCAGCTAAGCTTCCACTCGCCTCCGTGCATGTGATGCAGGCCGATGTTTTCACAAGGCTGACGCCTTCAGTAGGCTGATGGTTCACGAGCTAAACGAAACTGGCGCTGAAGGAATGATACAACCTGACGACATGAGTGTAATATTTGCTTGCCACCCACGTATTACGAAATTGCTTGTTCCCCATGCTTCATCAGATCCAAAGGGATTCTTATAAGGAAAGGATCCCATAAATTACGCTCCAAGGAGATTCCCAAAAGGAAAACACTTCCAATCCGACTAGGGGATGTTAATACCCTACTACTATAAAAGCCCTAATATCCTCACCAACCAAGGTACGCATAATTTACCCCTCTCTAGCACTCTAGAGTTGAGAGAAGTTCTAACTTGACCTTCGGAGGGTATTTGGCCGGCACCACACCGGTGCTCTCTGTTAGGTCCTTTCTTTTTGTGTTGTGCAGGTGTCGTTGGATCGCGTGTTTGCCGTGTACTTCACTGGTGATTTTCCAAGCATCATCAGTTGGCGTCATCTGTGGGAAATGTAGTAGTGTAGTGTCACAAGCCACAGCTAACGCTCCCCCGACAAAAAGGTTGCATAGTACTCACTCGATCGATGGCAGCCATCAATAATGTTCCGGAAGATAAGCCGCAACCGACTGCTCTAGAGAAACAGGTACAAGTCCTAACTGCGGCCGTCGAACGCCTCACCAAGCAGAACCAGGTCTTGGAAGAGCAGCTACATCGGAAGGCGGACAATAATATTGCAGAAGATCTGGGAGACTCTAATGCTGAACGGCGAGACCACGAAGGACCAGAAGGAAGTAACGCCCCAAGCCGATTGGAGCGGCGAAACATAAGCATCCCATCCCTCGTGGATGCAACTCCACCCCCCGTCTTCGCGGAGATGCAGGCGATGAAGGAGCAAATAGAGGTAATGATGAACGCTCTCAAAGGACGAGTATCCAGAGATCTTGACGATCTCGTCAACCGCACTGATTCCCCATTCACTACCACCGTCAACTCGTTCCCCTTGCCACACAAATTTCGTATGCCCTACATAGAAAGCTACGACGGAGTCAAGGACCCTCTAGACCACCTGGAGACCTTCAAGACATTGTTGCACCTTCAAGGCGTGGCCAATGAAATCATGTGTAGGGCCTTCCCTACGACGCTGAAGGGAGCAGCCAGAATTTGGTTCAGCCAGCTAACGCCCAACTCAATCAGCACTTTCAAGGAGTTGAGCACTCAGTTTACCGCGCACTTCATTGGCGGACACAGATACAAGAAGTCCACAGTTTGCTTGATAAGCATTAAACAGCGAGAGGACGAGACGCTACGGTCCTACATATCTCGCTTCAATAAGGAAGCGCTCTCGATCGACGAAGCCGAGGATAAGATACTTGTGGCAGCCTTCACGAATGGGCTGCAAAAGGGTAAGTTTTTGTTTTCCTTATACAAAAATGATCCAAAGACCATGTCGGAAGTACTTTACAGGGCCACCAAGTATATGAACGCTGAAGACGCGTTGTCAGCCCGAGAAGAGAAACCGAAAAAAAGGGAAAGGCAGGATGATATCCGACAAGACCAAGGGCGCAAGAAGGCCCAAACGGGAGACCGACGGGACTAACGTCACCCCAAGCCCCCAGGGGGAAGATTTACGAGCTTCACCCCACTGATGGCCCTGCTAGATCAAGTCCTAATGCAGATTAAAGACGAGGAAGCCTTGACCTACCCCGGAAAGCTGAAGGGAGATCCTAACAAACACTCGAAGGATAAGTATTGCCGCTTCCACCGGGATCATGGCCATGACACGGCCGATTGTTACGATTTGAAACAGCAGATTGAAGCCCTCATAAAACAAGGAAAGTTATAGAGGTTCGTCAGAAAGGAAAGAGCGGATCAGCCCCCTCAGGAGCAGAACCCCCGACGGGATAATGAGCGACCAAGGCCCCCCATAAAGGACATAAGAATGATTGTGGGAGGAACGGTAGTCACTGGGTCATCCAAGAAAGCTCGGAAGACTTATCTCAGGATAGTCCAGAATGTGCAGTTGATAGGCACGGTATCAAGGATAGCGCAAAGGGAAAGTCCCATAATCGAATTCTCCGAAGAGGATGCAAGACGCCTTCACCACCCGCATGATGATGCGTTGGTTGTCAACATACGGATAGAAGACTACAACATGCACAGGGTGCTGATCGACAATGGAAGTTCAGCAGACATCCTGTATTATCCGGCATTCCAGCAGATGGGAATCACAGGGAACGGTTGGTCCCAACGAAGGCTCCTCTCGTCGGCTTTAGAGGGACGAGGGTGCTACCCTTAGGCGCAGTTACATTGTCTGTAATGGTAGGCGACTACCTGCAGCAGATCGCCAAGAACGTGACATTCCTAGTAGTCGACTGTTCATCCGCCTACAATGCTATTCTCGAGCGCCCAACCCTCAACTCGTGGAAGGCCGTGACTTCAACCTACCACCTGATGATTAAGTTTCCTACCGATTACGGTGTGGGAGAATTACGAGGAGATCAAGTGGCCGCACGTGAATGTTATATAGCCATGATGGAAATCGATGACCACCTACAGGCAATGCATATAAAAGAACACCGAACTATGACGGAACCTGTGAAGAAACTTGAAGAGGTGCTCCTTGACAACACGGACCACAGACGAACCACCAAAATTGGGACTCTTGCTAGTCCCACCATCCGCGAAGAACTCGCGGCTTTCCTGAGAAGCAATCAAGATGTATTTGCCTGGACCCACGAGGATATGCCCGGAATAGATTCGTCGGTCATCGTACATAGGCTGAATGTATCGCCGTCCTTTCCCCCCGTCTGCCAGAAAAAGCGAGTGTTCACCCAGGAATGAGACCAAGCCATTGCTGAAGAGGTCTGCAAGCTTCAAGAAGCGAACTTCATAAGGGAGGTGTACTACCCTGACTGGCTAGCGAACGTAGTGATGGTTAAGAAAGCTAGCGGGAACTGAAGGATGTGCGTAGACTTTACCGACCTCAACAAAGCATGCCCGAAGGATAGCTACCCTCTTCCACGAGTCGACGTACTAGTAGACTCTACAGCTAGGCATCAGTTGCTAAGCTTTATGGACGCCTTCTCAGGTTACAACCAAATTCGGATGCACGAAGATGATCAGGAGAAAACTTCATTTGTAACCAGTCAGGGCCTCTTCTACTATAAGGTAATGCCCTTCGGATTAAAGAATGCAGGCGCGACATACCAAAGGCTCATGAACAAAATGTTCGCGCCACAGATTGGAAGGAATGTACAGGTCTACGTAGACAATATGCTAGTGAAAAGCCGACGGGAAGAAGATCACTTGAAAGACCTCAAAGAAACTTTTGACACCCTCCGCTCTTATAATATGAAGCTCAACCCGGGAAAATGCGCCTTTGGAGTGACGGCAGGAAAATTTCTAGGGTTCATGGTGTCGCAAAGAGGGATTGAAGTGAACCCGGATAAGATTCGGGCCATAATGGAGATGAAGCCCCCAAAAAACGTGAAAGAAGTACAAAGCCTCAACGGGAAAGTGGCAGCATTGAATAGGTTTGTATCGAGGGCAACAGACAAATGTTTGCCCTTCTTCTGCACACTGAAGAAGTCCTTCGAGTGGACGGACGAATGTCAGCAGGCGTTTGAAGAATTAAAGGCTTACCTCTCTGCCCCACCATTACTAAGTCTATCACAACCGGGTGAAGAACTTTTTCTCTACTTAGCCGTCTCACCCGCCGTCGTTAGCGCAGCATTGATCAGGGAGGAAGAAAAGGTACAGAAACCTGTATACTACGCCAGCCGAGCGCTTCGCAGAGCAGAAGAAAGGTATCCACCCATGGAGAAACTAGCCTTCGCGCTAGTGACGGCAGCTTGCAAACTCAAGCCATACTTCCAAGCCCATACGGTAGTCGTCCTGATCGACAGGCCCTTGCGGCGAGCTATAAGCAATCCTGACGCCGCTAGAAGACTAGCACTCTAGGCCATAGAACTAAGTGAGTTCGACATTCAACATCGTCCATGAACCGCTATCAAAGGGCAGGTCGTCGTGGACTTCATAGCAGAATTTACTCATAACGAGGACAAAGGGGTAAAAGGACATAGTTGATGGAGTGTGCACACGGATGGATCATCTAATAGATAGGCTGGGGGGGCCGGCGTAGTATTACTATCACCAGAAGGAGACGTAATTGAATGCATGATTCGTCTCGATTTCCCCACCACCAATAATGAAGCAAAATACGTAGCATTAGTAGCAGGCCTTAACCTCGCTAGAGCCGTAGGAGCCACAAGCGTAGTTATCTACTGCGACTCCCAAGTCATTACCAACCAAATCAATGGGGATTACGAGTACAAGGGCGAAAGGATGAAACTATACTTGAATCAAGTAAGAAAAAGGGTAGACGACCTGCAGGCCTAAATTATCCAAATCCCAAGAGGAGAGAACGAGAAAGCCGACCGCCTTGCCAAGGCTGCTTCAGCAGAACATATGGTCACACATAGTAATGTACTCTCTTTTGTTCAACTTTCTCCATTAATAGAATCAAGTGAAGTGCAGGAGATAGGTTATGAAAGCAACTGGACCACAGCGACAACTTCATACTTAAAGGACGGACTTTTGCCAAACGAGAAGGAAGTCGCTAGAAAAGTAAAGGTCCGAGCAGCAAGGTTCGTCTTGATAAAAGACGTCCTGTACAAGAGAGGCTTCTCCCGCCCGTACCTGAGGTGCTTAGGTAATGAAGAGGCAAGTTACGTCATGAGAGAGGTATACGAAGGAATTTGCGGAAACCACTCAGGATCGAGGTCGCTGGTACACAAGGTCATACAAGCGGGATATTATTGGCCTACCATACAGGCAGACGCCGAAGCCTATGTTCGAGCCTGCGACAAGTGTCAGAGGTTCAGCAACATTATTAGGAGACCAACCGAAAAGCTGACTCCAATGACGGCCCCCTGGCCATTTGCTCAGTGGGGACTAGACATTATGGGACCATTCCCTACAGCAATCCGACAGCTGAAGTTTCTGGTAGTAGGCATCGACTACTTCACCAAATGAGTGGAAGCTGAAGCCCTGGCCACCATTACGGAAAAGAACATACGGAGTTTCGTTTGGAGATGCATCATATGCAGGTTTAGCATTCCTAGGGTCTTAGTCTCGGATAATGGGAAACAGTTCGACAACGACGCATTCCAGGACTTTTGCTCACAATTAGGAATCAGGAACCACTACTCCTCCCCCGCCCACCCACAAGCCAACGGGCAGGTCGAGGTTACGAACCGATCCTTGCTCAAAATCATCAAGACTCGGCTCGAGGGGGCAAAGGGCATATGGCCTGAGGAATTGCCAAGCGTACTGTGGGCAGACAGGACAACAGCGAGGACACCCACGGGAGAGACACCATTCCGGCTGACATACGGAAATGAAGCAGTCATCCCAGCCGAAATCAGACTCACAAGCTACAGGGTGGACAACCATAACGAAGCAAGGAATGACGAGGCCCTACGCCTTCAGCTCGATCTGATAGATGAAGTCAGGGCAATAGCAAAACAAAGGCTCGCACAGTACCAAGACCGCATGGCAAAGCATTACAACTCCCGGGTCCGACACAGGGATTTCAAGGTAGGAGACCTCATTCTAAGGAAAATCATGGGTGCTGCTAGGGATCCTACACAAGGAAAGCTCGGCCCCAACTGGGAAGGACCGTACCGAATCACGTCATGGCAGAGGCACTTTCCACCTAGAGACAATGGACGAACAGAAGCTGCCATATCCATGGAACACTGAGCACCTGTGGAAGTACTACCAATGAAAGGAATGACATGAAGAAGCAACACCCCCCTTTTTCATTTTATTGTTTTTAGTTACAGCTACACTCCTCAGCTTTTTATTTTTTGCTACAATACCTTTTTAGAGCCCAAAAGGGCAAGATTTTGTTTTTTAAAGAGCTACTTTTTTTACGAATGCATGACAATAAGCGGAGTTTATTCAGGAAGAAGCCAGATTCTACGAACAAAATTCAACATACCAAAGGCTTGATAAGCTGACAGCCATCACAAGAGTGACGGACCAAGAAAGCCTATAATTAGGCTAACGGCTAAAAAAGTGACATTCACTAATAGCCCAAAAATTATGAAGGCTTGATAAGCTGACGGCCATCACAAAAAGTGACGGACCAAGAAAGCCTATAATTAGGCCGATGGCTAAAGAAGTGACATTCGCTAATAGCCCAAAAATTACAAAGGCTTGATAAGCTGACGACCATCACAAAAAGTGACGGACCAAGAAAGCCTATCATTAGGCTGACGGCTAAAAAGGTGACATTCACTAATAGCCTAATAATTACAAATGCTCAATAAGCCGACGGCCATCACAAGAGTGACGGACCAAAAAAACCTATAAGCAAGCTGACGGCTTAAAAAGTGACAAGTTCACTAATAGCCTCAACAAGTGCAAGGCCTAAATAAACCGACGGCACTCTCAATAGTGATGGACATAAAGAGCCTACGGTTAAGCCGACGGCTAAAATAACAAATTCACTAGTAACCTTTACAAGGCTTAAATAAACCAACGGCACTCTCAAAAGTGACAAACGAGGAAAGCCTATAGTTAGGCTGACGGTTTAGAAAAAAAAAGGGGTAACAAGTTCAAATAAGTCTCTAAACAAATGAAAGGCTTAAAATAAAGCCAACGACACTCACAAGAGTGACGGACTTAAAAAGCCTTTAAAGGATGACGATTCAAAGGTGACAAGATCACTAACAAACAAATACGAGGGTTAAATAAGCCGACAGCCTTCATTGAAATAACAGACCTGCCAAGTCTATTTGGCTGACGGCTAAAAACAGCGGATTCACATAATCCTAGCAACAAACGTCAGCGGCCCTGAGAAAAATACAGAACCAACGGTTCCATAAACAGAGAAAATAAGCATAAAACTGACGGTTCCATAAACAAAAGGGAACTAATAGAAATACCAAAAAAAACTTAAAATGAATTGTCTACATACAAAAGCCCAAAATCAATGGGGCACTTAGAACAATGTTCTTAAAATTCTTTAAATACAACTTCAGGCGTCAAGAACGTCAGCAGGAGTATCACCACCTTTCTGAGAAGGAGCACCATCAGCATTAACAGTTGGATCAGAGGACTTGGAAATAGAGGTTGGAGGAGTAGTAGCAGGCTGGGCCAGAACGACGCCACCGTCAGCCATTGGCGAAGGTTGGGACTCTAAAACGACGTCGTCATCCTCAGTAGCAACGTCTCTCACGGGCGTCACCGGCTCAGGTGCATCCATGGAAATGCCAGACAAGTCCAGCTCCGGAAAAGCTGACGCCACTTGTTTCAGACAATCATCAAAACCGGTGTCGTAGTAATCAGCACAGGAATCAATGAATGATTGCGACGCTTTGAACTTCTGAACGGCGTCAGTCCCAGCCGTCTCTGCTTTCTCTTGTAAAGTCGTCGCCTCCTCCTCGAGCTTTTGCTTCTGGGAGCCTGCCTCTATTAACTTCTCCCTTAGCTCCTTCACCTCTTGATTGAATGTGCGCATGGCATCCTTATATTGGCCCTGCTCATTCATCAAGGTGGCATTATGCTTCCTAACGCGGGTGACGGTCACTTCCTAGGTGAGGCAACGCTCTTGAAGAGCCTTGACGCAAACCAAGGCCTGACCAAGAGAAGAACACAGACGTTAGTTAAACAAAAAAGGGGGATAAAACCAAACTAAGCTGGTGGAAAGCAAACGTACCCTGGTAATATCAAAAAGGGCTGACGCCCCCAACTCCTCCGACCCCACCAAATCACATGGCTCAATATCCGTCGGCTTCACAAAAGAGCCTACTTCCGCGACGGCATACGCCTTGTGAGTCAACAAGCAACTTGGGCCCTCAGTAACGGGGCCAGAAGAAGTCATTGCCCCCTTGCCGACACCGTGGCCAGGCTTAAGGGCCGATTTCCCTTTCGAGGAGGTGCCACCCGGGATGGTGACGGTCTTCGTGGACGGACGGGAGACCTCACCGTCGGCTTTTCTCTTTGAAGTCTTGCTAACAATTTTAGGAGCTGACGAATCTCCCACTTCTACCCCCTTAGTCATCCTTTCCTCCTTCTTACGGGCCGCTGCCGTCCTTATCCTTTGCTTGGCAATGTCCATCTCTACGAAATAAACCCACAAACATCAGGGAAAACGAAGCTAAAAGTAATGTAAAGAATCCACTTACGCCGACGGGAGTATTCGCCTAACTTCCGAGCCTCAGGTGACGGATCAGAACCTCCGCAATACGAATGAAGAGTGTCAAGGTTGATTAAGTCCCGGCACTTTCTCTGATCCAAGGGGATTTCAAGAATCCGTTGGATAAATCCCAATTGCTCGTCAGATATGTGAGGACACGCAGTGGCTGCAATCAGGAAGAAGAAGATGGTGTTAGAAACATCAGAATAAAAACAAGTAAAAGAATAGCTGACGTTGTTAACCTGATTCTTTGACGTAAGCCCAAGTATTATCAAAATAGCCATGAGGCATCGTCACCCACTCGTCCTCACCACATACCCAGTCCGTCCCTTCAACAAAAAAGAACCTGCTCTTCCAATTCTTATTGGAGTCTAGCATGTCGGACACCAACTTCAATTCCTTCTCCCTGACGGCAAAATGGTATGTCCCCTTGGAAGAAGATATGTGATGAGGCCTGTAACAATAGAAGAACTCGTCCAGCGTGAGCTGACGGTTCCCCCCACTAAGACTTCCCCACAATATCTCTGCTCCAATAAAAGTCCTCCAAGCATTGGGAGCAATTTGGCTGATGGACAAACCTATGTAGTCAACCAGCTGACGGTGAAGCGCCGTCAGCGGAAGCCTAAGTCCGGCAGCAAACATAGCGTCATACATCCCAACGTTCGCTGTTCTCCCCGTATAACACTTTTCGTTCTCGTAAGGAAGACGGATTGGGATGTGCTCCGGGATCTGATACCTAACGTGTAACTCACTAAAAATTTTATCGCTCATTAACGGTAGAAACTTGTTGACAGCCCACTCCGCGGGAAGAATAAAAGGACGGTTATCTCTAGGACCTGCTGAGTCCCCCTCACTAGACCCTTCCCCGTCATCACTCTCGTCACTGTCATTCTCCTCCCCGTCAGGGGCATCTCCACCGTCAATCCAGTTCTCCTTCCCTACTTCAATTTCTAAGCCCTCAGCATAACACTCATCCTCGCCATCAAGGGACTGGGCAGACGTCTCTCTCCCTAACAAAGGTGAGAAATCCTCTGATTCAACACCTGAACCAAAAGCCTCGTCGTAGCCAGCTCCTTCGCAGACCGACGACTGCTCACTCTCGCATCACTTGACATCTAACTACCTACAAGTGACGGATCCAATCTAAGTACCTAAGTTGACGTCCTCGCCAAGAGAACTATTTAACTACTAACAAAAGATTTAAGGAAATAGAAACTTACTTTGAAGGTCTGAACGCTGACGGAGTGTAAGGTGACGAAAGATCTGCTGACGAGAGCTTAAAACCACGAAGTAACAAAGCGACGGTCTCTCTCTTTGTCTCTCTCAATAATTAGCAAAGATGAAATAAGGGAAATATGAGGAAGGAGCACTATATATATAGGAGGAAAAAAAAAATTTACACAATACTCGAGTACTGTGTAAATTTTTTTTTTTTTTTTTTTCTTGTTTGGGGATAATCAAAAAATAAACATAAAGGTAAACTCGAGTATTGTGTAAATTGTTTTTTTCTTGTTTGGGGATAATCAAAAAATAAACATAAAGATAAAAATAAGTAGCTTTTTTATGTTTTTATTTATTTAAATAGAGGCATTGTAAAATATAGAGATTTTAATTTTGAAATATGAATTTAATTTCTACATTAATTAAAACTAGTGTATGACCCGCACAATGTGCGGGTTAATTAGTTTTATTTATTTATTTTGAATTAGGATACTCTTATTTGTTATTTATGGTAAAATAAATAAAACTCTCTAATTTATAGGTATGGTATCTTAAAATTTTAAAGAAGCTCTATTAATATGGTATTACAATTTTCACTTATTTTATGAAGCAATGCTTGATTTTTTAAATCCTGAAGACATGAAAGGCACAACGTTTCGCTTTTTATTCCATGCTTTTGACTGGTAGTGTGGCAGATTTTTAAGTGGGATTTTTTCCTACATGTCACAACCTCCTCCTTAATTGCAGGGCAAGGTTTCTGCTATTATATATAGTAGCTAGTCGCTAACCTGGGATTATATAACTCTATCTAGTCGTAGTTGGTTAGGCATTGAGTTCTAGGAATTTTACCATTTGAATAGAGCTAACCATACCCTGGAGGTAAAATTTGAGTTGGTATATGGCAAGATAATTCTTTGCCAAAAGCACATAGTTAGAGAAATACCATACCATATCATAAGTTTTTTAGAATCCAGCAGGCAAATCCATCATTGTTCGCTCTCTTTTTTGCATAAATTATTTTATGTTCACTATTTAAAAAATTGTTCACTGTTTTTTCATAAAACACCTAGTGAAATCGTGTTTTCTAAATTTAAACGCCAAATCTGAATGTTTTTTCATGTTTAAATTTCACAATAATCGAATTTGTTTTTCTGCATTGATAAAATCAGTTTCTATGCTAATAAAATTTGCTCTCTACACATCATGTTTACTGTATATTCGAATTTGCTTACTGCATTCATACAAATTTGTTTTTTGCATTAAGTAAAATTCTAATTTGTATGAATGCAGTAAGCAAATTCTAATATACAGTAAACATGATGTGTAGAGAGCAAATTTTATTAGCATAGAAACCGATTTTTTCAATGCAGAAAAACAAATTCGATTATTGTGAAATTTAAACATGAAAAAACATTCAGATTTGGCGTTTAAATTTAGAAAACACGATTTCACTAGGTGTTTTATGAGAAAACAGTGAACAATTTTTAAATAGTGAACAAAAAATAATTTATGCAAAAAAGAGAGTGAACAATGATGGATTTGCCTGCTTGATTCTAAAAAGCTTATGATATGGTATGGTATTTCTCTAACTATGTGCTTTTGGCAAAGAATTATCTTGCCATATACCAACTCAAATTTTACCTCCAAGGTCTGGTTAGCTCTATTCAAATGGTAAAATTCCTAGAACTCAATGCCTAACCAACTACGACTAGATAGAGTTATATAATCCCAGGTTAGCGACTAGCTACTATATATAATAGCAGAAACCTTGCCCTGCAATTAAGGAGGAGGTTGTGACATGTAGGAAAAAATCCCACTTAAAAATCTGCCACACTACCAGTCAAAAGCATGGAATAAAAAGCGAAACGTTGTGCCTTTCATGTCTTCAGGATTTAAAAAATCAAGCATTGCTTCATAAAATAAGTGAAAATTGTAATATCATATTAATAGAGCTTCTTTAAAATTTTAAGATACCATACCTATAAATTAGAGAGTTTTATTTATTTTACCATAAATAACAAATAAGAGTATCCTAATTCAAAATAAATAAATAAAACTAATTAACCCGCACATTGTGCGGGTCATACACTAGTTTTAATTAATGTAGAAATTAAATTCATATTTCGAAATTAAAATCTCTATATTTTACAATGCCTCTATTTAAATAAATAAAAACATAAAAAAGCTACTTATTTTTATCTTTATGTTTATTTTTTGATTATCCCCAAACAAGAAAAAAAAAAATTTACACAATACTCGAGTTTACCTTTATGTTTATTTTTTTATTATCCCCAAACAAGAAAAAAAAAAAATTTACACAGTACTCGAGTTTACCAAACTCAAGTACTGTGTAAATTTTTTTTTTTTTTTTTTTAAAAAAAAGGTACTCGAGCCTGGTAGACTCGAGTACCATGTAAATGGTACTCAAGTTTACCAAGCTCGAATACCACAAAAAATTTTTTAATCGCACAAATCTAACTCAGCAGTACCACGGTGGGAAACTAATGAGGAACTCGAGTTTCTGAAACTCGAGTTCTAGAAAAAGTGGCACTTTGTTATTTATTTCTGAAACAGTGTTTTCTTGCTAAAAATTTCTAAAAATTGTGGTATTGGGCCATTTTGGCCCATTAAATATAATGACAAAGTTTAACTACAAAATTGGTTGTAACCTAATTAAGGCTACAACCTTACAAAATACTCCCTCCATCCCACTTTTTTTGTTCTGTTTGAAAAGTCAAATTTTTTAAAAGAATATCATTTATTGTCTTGTCTATCTTTTAAAAATGTATAAATTTCCAAAACTATCCTTAAAAAATTTATCAAAAAATTGAATTAATAAATTAATAGGGGTATAATAGAAACATTAGTAAATTAATGACTTTTATTTTTAGAAATAGGACAATATTTTGGGACATCTAAAAATGGAATAGAGGACAAAAAAAGTGGGACGGATGGAGTATTTTTTTTCTTCTTCTTATATCCTCCATACTTGCAAAATTTTTAGAAAATTAAATATCAATAATTATGTCATCAATAAAATGTTTAAATTACAAGTTTTTATAGTTTAAATTTATGCATAAAATATAAACTTATAAATTATAGACTAACACAAAATTGGACATGTATATTAAGAGTATAAAGAACATGCAACTCAATGAATAGATTTTCAAAATATATAATAATATTTATTTTATTGAGTTAAGTTGTAGCCTAAAGTTACAATCAATTTTATAGCTAAATTTTGTCCTAAATATAATCGAAATTAATAAAAATATAGTGCTATTAGCAATAATTCATACATATTGATGATGCCAAAAATCGTCAGTGAGCCGCACAGTCCTCACATGCTCTAAACAGAACCTACGAAATAGAAACAAAGAAGACCTTGCAGAGAGTACCGGTGTGATACCGGCTAAATACCCTCCGAATGTTAAGTTAGAGAGAATTTCTACAACTCTAGAGTGCCAGATCTGAAAGAATTACATGTATATTGGTTTGTGAGGGTTTTGAGGTTTTTATAGTAGCATAGAACTGACATTCGTTTCTTGGCAGAGAGGGTCTTTCCTTGTAGGGAAGATCCTCATTAATACATGTATTTTGCGAGATCCTTTCCTTGTAGGGATTCGTTTGATTGGGTTTGGTCATGGGACACGAGGCATTTCCATGCATAGACATTAGTGGAGATCACGCTAAGCCACGCGGGACCCATCAGCCTATTCAACCTGTTGGTCACTTACCTCGTCCAAAGATTTCCCGTCAACTTCACAGAGACACTCGTCAAATGTCGTGGGGCTGTCGGCCATATGGTACTGTTGCTTTGGATCCCTATCTACTTATATGAAGGGGACAGGGCCAGAGAGACCGTCAGCTTCTTTACGTATCATCTTGAATCACCCTTATCACATATACTCTGCGACCTTTTGATAAACCATATGTCTTTTTGTTAGAAAGTCATCACCAAATCGTGCACCCATGTCTAGAAAAGAAAAAATCAATATTTGAAGATTATAAAATGAAAAGCATGAAAAATATGTTGATGAGAATGAGGGCCATCGAAGTGGTGGTTAGGATTCTGAATTATTTGGATACTAATGTCTGATTATGTCCGAATTTATAGATAACATCTTTCATGAGGACTTCTGGCCAAAAGTTACAAGTCACTAACTCACTAACTCTCAAGGTTGCACAAGGTGTTTGAATGATAATCTCCACTCAAGAATATTCAATTGGAGATGGTGGAAGACACCAATTTATGTTTTTTTAATGACTATCTCTAGGGTTTTTCTTTTTCTTTTTCTTTTTCTTTTTCTTTTTCTTTTTCTTTTTTTCTTTTCTGTTTATTATTGTCATCTTCCTCTATTCTTCATCAGTGTTACAACACCATATTTATATGTCTACGGTTTTGGGGTTAGGTGGCAGCCCATAAAAAAAGCGGCCAAAATGACCATATACCACTATTTGAAAAAATATATATAGATCTACCACTATTTACCAAATATTTAGCAATCTACCACCTTTTTTAAGCTCAAGTTTGTGAAACTCGAGTTTGTCATGTAACTCGAGTTCCAGAAAATCGAGTTCTTTGAAAAAATAGCCTTCAAATTTGCCTTGTTATTTCAAATTTTCAAAAAAATTTCATGGAACTCAAGTACCATAGAAAAACTCAAGTTCCCAATTAGTGGTAGATCCCCACATATTTTAGAAATAGTGGTTGATTGCAAAATGGCCATTTTGGCCATAAAAAAGCCTAAATCGGTGGCTTTTAGCAACAAGTTTACTCGATTGAGATGAATGGCAAGGGATGGGTGAGCTTCTCTATTTGGAAAAAAAATAAAAATTCTCTCATACTAGATGACTAGGGAGAGGCTGGCAAGCCTTCCCTTTTTTTTTTTTTTTTTTTTTTTTTTTGGTTAGTCTAGAACTCGCTTGACTAAACTTAGACTCATTCAAATAGTGTGCGTAGAAAATTTTGGAATCTCCCAAATTTTACACCCAATGCAATTACAATTAATAAATTGAATACAAGTAAATTTTGCGAATACAACTAAAACTTTTGACACGAATATACCAACACAAAATTGACTTTAACAAATTCTTCCGTTAAACCCCTACAGGGTTTTTCCCATCAAGGTTTTCCCTTCATAACTATATTGTTGTCTCATTTATTTTATTTCTCTATTTATTACTATAATATTAGTTATGTGCATTGTTTAAACCAATTAGAATTCAAGAGCATAATCGGCTATCTAATTGGATTGGCATAAAATTGGTGAAACTAATCAACCATGGTCTAAATTTTCTAACAATTTGTATCATATCCAGTCCACTCTATTTTGAATTTTTTTTTTTTTTTTTTTTTAAATGTGTTCCATGACCCCGTTGTCATGGAAAATACTCAATGTAGTGTCTCTTGTTGCCATGATAGTTTGCTCAATAGCGTGGTTGATAATGACTCTTATAACCGTGCCAATTTTATAAATTCTAGCGATAAGTTATTTAGTGAAGCTGTTAAATCAAAAAAAGATATCTAAAACATCTCTAGACAAAGTAAATAATCTTCCATGAAAGAGAAAAACTAGATTGTGATACCATCATCTTAGTTGGAAAACGGAAGCGTGATAATTTTTTGCTTAGAGAAAAGATTAAAAACCCTGAACATAAGCTAGATTGTGTTACTAGATCCAAACTCAAATCTCACTCTAGAAAGCATGCTAGGTTCATCTCCAATCCCACATGTCAACACTCACTAATCATTCTAGATCTAGACTTATCCAGACAATATCTCAAAGGACGCTTCTAGATATGCCTATCATAAACCTAATGAGAGAGAGAGGTCTAGAAAGTCCTGTTAGAGCTTTATCCCAGCAGGTTGGACTCATTAGTGAGTTATTGTCAAATTCACCCAAGGTCTAAGCATGTAAGACTAGATCAAACTAAGTTTCTCCCTGTTAAAAAGGTTTGGATAGAGAAGGAGGATAAGGATTGTCTTGTTGTCCATACTGCACAAATTGTTCGTTTAAATTAGCTGAAAGCCTGAAACAATTAAATATTACAGTATTTTCGGATCAACAATGTGCTATATATGAAACCACAAATTTGACATCGGACCCATGAGTTGCAATTACAAAAGAGCAAAATTGATTGTAGTTTGATAACTAAATCATGCTAAGAGAGTATTTTGGACATTACAAGAATAATATCTACACTATACATAAGATTAGTGGGGACGAAGAATCAAAATGTAGTGCATTTTCCTATTGCTGATGTACAGAGGACTATTTCTACATTTGCATGCATCTAAGGCTGAAAGCTTTCAAGCCTCGAGCAGGCAGCAGCTATTAAAACTTGATGACCTTATGAATTATATAATTACAAGCGAGCTCATGAGGATTAGAGAATGTATTTTCCAGGAAAAAAAAAACAAGAAGTTACTAGTGACGAGGCTTCTTTAATAGACCAGGAACATCCTTGCTTGAACTGACGACGACCGGAGAGGTAGAAATACCATTTTGCTTATCAGTAACAAACATGCGATCACCAGTCTCACTTTTCTCATCATCTTCACTGGCCTTTCTGGGAGAAGAACCAAATATCTGGACTGTTAAGCTCCCACCTACAAAGACAGGTAAAGTGATGCTGAAAAGACGTATAAAATAGAAATAACAGAAAAGAACGACAAATAGGAAAAAATCCAAGGTTTTACCACCTAGAATCTCCCTGAAACCCTAGGCTTCATCACCAAGAAAAAAACTAAGTTAAGAGAAAAACCTTTAATAAAAATATGATTCAGATTTAACTTTCTCAAACCATTCCTAGAGCCTCTTTTGACCAAGCTTCAGAGATTACATCAAGCCACAATTACATCCCAATAAATCCCCATCAACATTAAAGCTCAAATTCAAAATTTAAAAATAAAATCTTGAAAAAATATTTGACAAAATTTTGGTTGTGCTCCTTGATCATTGACACGTAAAATACATTTCAGATACAAACAATATGTGTGGAAATTATTACTCAACAAATGTGTTGCAACAAGACATGCAAAATTTTGGGAGAAATGTCACATCTACTCCTTTTTTAAGATTTGGGGATGACCTTGGCTTCAATGGTGACAGCCAAATTGTTGTACCTCAAACTAGGGTATTATTTTTTTTTTGGGTGGGGGGGGGTGGGGGGAGGAATGATGTGTAAAATATTTCCACAACCTTTAGGTTTTGCATGTATACAACCTGTTTGTGTCTTGCATTGTGGATAAGGAGTTGAATGCATTTATGCTTCCTCTACTAAGAGTAGAGAAAGTGCCTCTCACAGTCAGCCACAAACTTCTTCTAATGGTGCAATTTATATATAGCGTTAAAGGCATACCGAATAAGAGGAAGTTAATGCTTCAATGACCGGTACCACGTTTGTTACTACTTTGAAAATCAAGATCCTTTTTTTGCTTTAAAATGCATCCCATCCATTTCACAGTAAATATTTAATTTTTATAAATCTAAAGTACAAATCGTTCCACTGAATAAGGGTTGATAATTGATTTTAAATGACATAGCATTAGGTACAATTTTATATTTGTGAAACATTATAATTTGACCATAACATGAACTCCCTTAATTTTAAAAACAAATGGAGAGAATCATATTCCATTACTATGTATCTGAAAGGAAAAGATTGGAAAAAACTCAAGTTACATGGGTTTTGTGTTTTCGTTTTTTAGTCTCTCTATTTCTTTGGTATTCATCTGACAAGTCTTTTAATGGCAAGGTAAATCTTAAGTACAATTTACTTGGTTTTTCATTACTTAGCTGAGAATAGCTCTCTGAGGGGTAAATTTAAACAATTCAAAAAATTCCAGGTTCTAATTTGAAACAATCCCCAACCTATAGGGGGATTTATGTAATTTACACCTTTTTTTTTACACACACGGGAAAGCAGAAAACCAGATTTGGCAGTTATAGAACATACATCACAATAACTAATAATTAGCAGAACATAGACGTTACCTAACACAAGAGCAGCACCAATCCAACCAGCAGCACCCCACCTTTCACCAAGGAGAACCCACGAAAAACCAGCACCCCAGACCGGCTCCAACCCATAAATTATTGCGGTTTCTGTGGCTGATACATCACGCATTGCAGCCATCTGTACAATTAATTAAATTTTACAATGAAACCATTGTTAAAAGACAACATATTTCAGAATAAGAACACTAAAAACTTTCTTTAGTTCTGGTTCTTTTGTAGTGAACATGTGAAATCCAGGAACTTCCAATTCCACAATTGAAATTTTCAGAAGGTTAAATAAATTATCTTGTTCTTGTGTTTTTTTTATATTATATATAAATTTCTTAATTCAGTTAAAATTAAAAGTGTGAACAATTGTACAGTATGCGCTTTTTTCAGCTCAAATGTTTAAATTCTCTTGCTCATCCTTTTGGAGATTGTATATGAATTTCTCAATTCAGTGAAAATAATGAGCTAAGGGGATAAAGGAACCAATATGTCCACTTCTCTTCCAATTCATGGCATCATGGTCTTTAATATCATATCAACCTCAGATTCATAAAAATGGAACAACCTCTCCAATATTCAAAATGATCGAAACTATTTCATTACTGAAAGATAAATTTTAACAATCATGCTCCAGTAGTTATACAGCCAATGTTACTAACAACAAGACTTGAGGATTTGTCTTGGCATGATATATAAACACAACTATTAAAAAGGGGAAATTGCAAAGAAATATGATTGATTGATAGTCAAGAGAAACAATCAGGAAGGAAATTGAGGTCATCACCCGATAACTAGAGCCTAATAAATGGTCTAGAGGGATGCATTTAAAAGTTTTTTATTCCCAAAAGGGGATAATAAAAAGAATTTCTCAAAATTAATTCGGAAAGAGAAATCAGATAGGTTCTTTTGGCCTACTGAGTGACTGATTGAAGGAAAACTTGAAGAGACAGCTTCAAGAGCAAGCATCTGAATAAACGGATTGAGGATATAATTAACAAATTAATTCACAAATTCTTGAAGAAAAAACCAGCTATTGATGAACCAAAAGATAGTAGATTCTTTGGTCAGTACAAGAAAACGGAAAATGGCCAAATGAACACGCGTTGAATGGTTTAAATTTTTGATATGCCCATCAGTAAACAAATATATTTCCTAGATAAAAATGGGACGGCTGTCACCATTCCAATATAAAGGCTTTATAAAGTAGAATTCATTGAATGATACCACCTTAAAAGGGGAAGCACGAGTGAGAAGTACAAAGAAAAACCTTTCTACATTATATATTTCATATTGTCAGAGTTAAGAAACAAAGAAGTATACCTCTATCCATAAACATAACCCAGTTGAAAATACGCCCGTGTAAAGCGCAGGTATCCATGGAAATGTAACCATCCAATTCCAAAGCATTGTCCATGTCCACAATGATGGCCTGAACTCTTGCATGCCACCAAAGCAACCTCCTATAAAATACCATAGGATTGATGATAGAGCAACAACACATACCTGAATGGAACATATTACAACTGATCAAACCATGCAATAAGACTCAAAAGACCTCTTTTTTTGTTCCCATTATATACATGGAAATGGAACAATAGGCTAACCTCATATCCAAGAAGAGGTAAAAAGTTCTCTCTCTTTGTGCTTCTTGATATATGTTCAGTCCTTAGCATATGGACACCGAAAAACACTGCACTTAAGAAGTTCAAAAGATCTCCAACCTGAAATAGTTTAAGGAGAGAATAGATGTAAACAATAAACTTTAACCAACTATTGCTGTGACACGTAAATTATGAAGATTATTTTCTCGCATGCCTTTATCATCAAATGTATTACAGTCACAGTATAAAAAGAAAAACAATTGATAACTGAGGGAGAACACCTACACTTATTTTTATAGGTAGTGAAAAATTCATCAAAGCACTGTTCTCATTCATGGGAAGTATACGACAGAATAGCAAAGAAAAGTGAGAAATGATAGAACACCTACACATGGGGGTGATCCACTGGATTCCAGCATTGCAACTCCTAAAATAGACACGACAGCTCCAAACCAGGTAAGTGAGGGAACTTCTGCTCCTAACATACCATCAAGCAAGGGAACCACAATAACCTGATAAAAATTGACCCAAAAATTATACCAAAATTGTAGTTTCAGGAATTCTCACATAACAACAATTTTTTCTGAACATAAAAGTGGATCAGCTAAGAAACTAACAGTGAACATGGATATAAATGATGCACGCCCAGCATCAGATGTTAGCAACCCAAGGGCCTGCATAAGGTATCCCAAACTGACCCAGAAACCCAACTCTATCCCTGCATTACGAATACGAACATCACCTCGTGCTTGCCATACAAATGGGATGAATGGAATAGCAGACATTGCAAAGCGCACAACAGTGAAGGTTGCTGGGTCCATAATCGCTTCAACCTCTTTCACAACCGGAATGTTACTAGCTACAACATAAAAGAACAAAAATATTAAAACAGCAACCCATGCACTGTCAATTTAGAAGTAACAAATGAGTCACTACTAATGCAAAGGGAATGGATGAAAATTCAAGTGCTATTATCCTATATAGAAAATGAAGAATGGTAATCGTTTTTTACGAAAAAGATTCTGTACTCAACAAGTATGTGCATGCATGTGTGTACACACACACACACACACACACAGAGGGGTGTTTTAGTTGTTAACATATTAACTACTAATTCACTTATCTGCATTTATCATAGGTAACAATTATAACTATTACGCAAAGCAGTTAAAGCTGCTCATGTAAATACAGTCCAAAAAATGGGGGAAAACAAGTTTTAAAAGGTGACTTTTTCCATCCTGGTACTACTCTTGCCCATATCATAGCTGTTAACTAGTGAATTCTACATAAGCTACTCTTTATTTCTAAGACAGAAAATTCAGAGATTACTTAAGAGAACTTTTGTAGCAATAAATTCCAAGAGAAAGAAACAGTGTGACTCCAAATATAAGTCACGGAGTTAGAGGTGAACCCCTGGTTTGGTGGTTCCTCAAAAAACTAATAACTCTTACATAATATCCATTCTTGGGTCAACTACCCAATACAATATAAATGAGCAAATAATCTTAAAAATGAGAAAATAAATATAAAATCTGCAGAATTTACTGGTTTTTCCCTGCCAACACCAACACCCGCTGTTATAAAGTCGCTTCAATTAGGAGGAGTTGCATACGTCTAGCACTCCAATTTGCTCACATAAGATTAGTCTCCTGAGTTATGTTGGTTTACACTCAACCAATATTGACTTGTATTTGGACTGCTCCTTATTGCTTTAGGCATTTGCCACAGCAACAATTCCAAATAACTTTGGCTGTGTGAGAGTCCTTTGTGCCACTATTGTAATTCCCTATTCTCTTAGTGAACTTTCTCCTAGACGCCACCCATAAACATAGGTCTAAGGCCAAACAACATAAATCTTCATTTTCCTTGTGTGATTGTTCCTCATAGGTCTAACGCCAAAACACAACAAATTGGTATAAAAGATTCCACTATCTCAACACCTGCTGTCAATTGATTGCTCCAAAGTGAGCATGTCATGCTCCACCATTAAGCCCTAAGATATAGGTGCTCTTTTATCTAAACCTCTCCTAAGATATACGTGCTCTTTTATCTAAACCTCTCTCCTCAATCATATATTCCAATTGATTCTAATTACATATACCATAATAGATTTCTATCCAAATCAGCAACTCAGGGGATTCATCACCAGCAGCCGGACTTTATGTGCACAACAGAGGAGAGAGAGTGGCTTATCTTTTCCTTCAGTGCAGTGGCTTGGGAATTGTGGTCTCTTTTTGCTCGTTTGGTGTTTCTGGGGCACCGCCTTCCATGTCGTAATTATTATCTTGTTGGAAGGGACGTTTTCGTATGAGAACCAAAGGAGAGATTTAGAACGTTGTTCCTTTGTGTTTAATGTAATGTCTTTGTAGAGAAAGAAATGTGCATTGCTTTACCGGGAAAGCTGGAAGAGATGCACACTACAAAGTTGAAGTTTTTATTCTTGAACACGTTGTATGATTGGACTACAACTTCTCATGCTTATTCCATTGAGGACTTTCTACAGTCCCTGGATACCTTGAGTTTTCCTTAACCTTGAAGTTATTTTGTTTTTTTACTTTCATTTTTATTTTGTTTAGGACTTTTCCTTCGCACACTTGTCGTGCACTAGGTTGCACCCCTTTAGCAAATTCTCTTTTGAGTTGCGCTTGGATGCTTAAATTTGAATTTGGATTCGGATTTTAATTTTAAAGTAACAGATTTTGATTCCAAATCTGTAAATTTTAAAATTATATGTTTTATACCTATGAATTTTAAATCTATTGAAGTATGTCTTAAGGATTTCTAAAATTTCATGGGTTTAGAAGTTATTTCAAATTCAAGTATTTCAAGGTTTAAAATCTTTTTGTAGATTTGTGATTTGTCAAATCCAAATCCATGACATTTTTTAAACTATCCAAACAAGGCATTTGGATTTTAATCACCCAAATCCAAATTCACATGCCCAAATCCTGCCATCCAAATGTACCATTAATGTCTTTCATGTGACTCAAAAAAAAAAAAAAAAACATTTATGTACATATACGTAGTATAATATATACAGGCACATGCACACATTCTAAACGCATACACATTTTAGTATACTTAAACAGAAACTGAATCTCATGCACTGATCACAGTTATTTGTTTTTTACATGTAATGCTCTCATGAGGTTCATCATATATTTAAATAGAGGAGATGAAGCACCAATGTACAACACGATTCACGTCATTTTCACAACCAAATAATCTTTCATTTTTCCTAACTAATTATAAATGGATCAAAACATGTTTTTCTTTCTCTTAGCAGAATCAACTTAAAGAAATCTATAAAGCCTAATCACCAAGACACCCATCATGTACAATTATTACATCATATACCAAAAGTGTTGTCTTTTTTATACCTACCACTACCAGATAGTGCAATCTTAATACTTAGCACCAAAACAATCTCACTGAAATCCTCTCAAAATTTCCAACCTATATATCATAGAGTTACATTTTTCTCTTTGAATCCAATAAAATAAATAAATAATTTTGCAAATGAAAGCAACCTATACAATATGAAATTCACCTATACAATATGAAATTCACAACTACAAGTACTAAAACAAAGAGGATTACTTTAAGTTCCATATCATAAAAGAATTAAAATTGTAAAAAAAAATTAAAAATAAAAGACTGTCATTTTCTCAGGAACCAAACAGAGAAGAAGGGAGCGAAATTACCGTAGACAAGAGTGATAACATTGAGCAGAATGATGCTTCTGAGTTTCTTGGAAGCGAAAAATATCCTTCGCCAGAGAGATCGCTTTCCAGACAAGGACTTGAAACTTAGAGGCGATCTCGTTTTGGATCGAGAATTTGGGCTAGCTGATAATGTGTTTGGTTGCGAGGTTGAATCATCCGAATCCACTGACTTTGTTAGTCTCTGTTTGGGCTTCGAAGAAGAAGAAGAAGAATGGTGCAGAGAAAAGATACGAGGTCGTTTTGGGGGAGTGGTGTGGAAGGAAAAGAAAATGGATGGGTTGAATAGAGAAGAAGAAGAAGAAGAGGGCTTAATGGTGGTTGTGGTTCGTGACCATTTACACGCTTGTGATGGTGAAGCCATAAATATGATATATGAGTCTAAGTCTACTGTGAAAGCATTCTGGATATTTTCTGATTAGCTAGTGCTAGATTCTGGGAGAGAAGAAAAGTTTGGGGCAAGGTGATTTGAGTTTTCAGGTTGCATTTGGGAGTTGGGCCATGAAAGTCCCCTGTTTTCACGCTCAGAGGAGGAGGGGAGGGAGAGTGGTTGTTGACGTTCTATGATCGTACAGTATAATTAGATTTTTTTTTAATTGTGAACCAAAAGATCTAGTACTAGTTTTAATATTCCCAAAAGAAAAAAATGATATTCCACATATTTGTTACAAACACTATAGTTAAAGTAACCAACTTGATTTTCTCCTCAAAAAAAAAAAAAAAAAAATGATTTTCTCAAAATCAAATTCAAAGTAAAACTCAATTTTACCGAAAGTTGAGTTTTATGCAATTCAGTGGAATGGGAAGCTCGAGTTTGAGAAAATCAAGTTTCACATTTGCCATATATCACTAAATTGCATAAAGCTTAGCGAAATTGAGCTATACTTTGAACTTATTTTCGAGAAAGTTGAGTTCCAAAAAAATATTACATAACTAAATTAAGATACAAAAGAGGCTCCTTTAAAAATAAAAAAGTTACGATAGAGGCTTTTTAACAAATGAAGAAAAATTACAAAAATCATAGAAAACACCAATTTTACGCATTAGTTATTAAAATTGACTGACCTGGCCAGTCGAACAAATAACCTAGTGATCCAATGTCTAAATTAGTCTAATTGTTTAATTGGACCACTTATACAATTGAATCGATAAAACCCAGTAAGACCCAACAGTTTTCTTGTAACATGAATGGATTTTTGTGACCTATTCTGTTTTGAAATTTTTAATAAAATTACCTTTTATGGGTTCATTGCAATACCCTTTTTTATTTTTTTATTTAGAAAAAACCTTTTTTGAATTTAAACCATAATTAAAACAAGAAATTTTATAATGATGTTAATGCGTATCTTTTCAATAAAAGATAGAGTTTTAAGCTTTAGCTCAAATCTTATTCTATGGGATTAGGGCAACTAATGACATATGCAAATATGCATAAAATGTGACTTTGAATGGTAATATATACTTTTATTCCTAGAATTTTAAGAAATATAATGCAACATGATTTTACTACAATATGACATCATTTAATTTTATATATTTTTAGTGATGTTAGTAGTTGTGAGACCTAGAGTTTTAATCATGTTAGTTGACTTGTTTTATAGACTTAATTTTTATTAATAATTAGACATGTCTATTTTTTTTATCAATTTTTATGACTTTTTAAACTTACTTTTATAATTTTTTACTTTTGACCTTTTCATATAACTATGTACTTTGACTAGTAACCCATTGATTGAACTAGTGATCCAATGGCCTAACTCTTAAACTAGGTTGATGTTGAATCCAAATTTAATAACTATATCTTCTTTCACTTACGGTTCATTTTCTAAACAATGCAGTATGCACTTTAAGCCTTTGATGCATAATTTAATTACCCATTCTCTATTCAAAAAAAAAAAAAAAATACCCATTTTCCCTATTAATAATATTTTTTTTAAAAGCCAATTCTTTGATGAGCCTTGTTAATAAATAGAAAAATAATATTTTCTTTCCACTTACTGTTCATTTTCTAAACAATGCAGTGTGCACTATAAAGCCTTTGATGCATAATTTGATTACCCATTTTCTATTAAAAAAAATTACCCATTTTCTCTATAAATAAAAAATAAAAAGCCAATTTCATGAGCCTTGCTAAATGGAAAAATAAAAGGTTAGAAAGGATTCAAAGCCGTTGATGCATTATTTTTTTTTACCCATTTTCTATTAAAAAAATTACACATTTTCTCTATAAATAAAAAATAAAAAATAAAAAATAAAAAAGCCAATTCTTTCATGAGTCTTGTTAATAAATAGAAAAGTTTAAGCCCCAACTCTGGGCCTTATACTTCGTTTAGAGTCTTTTGGGCTTTGCCAGTAGTTCTCGTTAGAAAAAATAAAAGTGGCCCAGTTCTGACCGGCACAGAAAAAATTAGAAAAATCACCAAAAGTGGCCCATGCAGGTCTCGAACCTGCGACCTTCGCGTTATTAGCACGACGCTCTAACCAGCTGAGCTAATAGGCCAATTGGTAAGTTACGTCAAAACTATAATATTAATAGGTTCAAAAAACTCTAGTTTTGATCCAACGCCGTCCATTGGCTGAAGATTCCCACTTTTTTGGAAAACAAAATATAAGCTCAGTTTACTATTCTTCTTTTTCTTTTGTTTCCTACAAATTGGTCAGTTATCAACACTTTCAATGGTAAAAAATTAGAAGGCATCTTAGAATTTTTAGCAATGCATTATTAACAAGGTTTTACTTTTTCTTCTCCGTAGTTTAATGACTTATTATCACAATTAACTCTAGCATTTTGCTTTGGAACTTTGGCCCATGTTCAAGGTTTCTTTGTGTATCGACTAATGAGTATTTGCAACATAACTTATACATGAATATTAAGTCCAAATAGGTATTTTTATGGGTTGGGTCGGGTCAGTTCAATTTTGGGCTCAATCTAGACCTAACTCACTCACATTGGGTGGAAGGCTGCTAAGGTTTTGTTGAACAAAACCTTGAAGCTAAATTAGGGGACAGCTAAGAGAGAGAGAGAGAGAGAGAGAGAGAGAGAGAGAGAGAGAGAGAGAGAGAGAGAGAGAGAGAGAGAGAGAGAGAGAGAGAGAGAGAGAGAGAGAGAGAGAGAGAGAGAGAGAGATATACAATGAATTGAAAGAGTATTCTTATTGCCTGAGTTCCTTACACAATGGCTACTGCCTCTTTAGACAAGATGTCCCAACCTAACTAACCGTTGTAACCAATTCTTATACAATTGGCAACAACCAACTAACCAACAATTGTACTAACCAACTCCTTTAACTTGTAAATTGCATTCAACAATATCTAATAACAGTAAAAATAGCTAGTAACAACAACAGTAATAGCTAGTAACAATACAGTAACCCTGACAAAGGCAGAGAGACCCACAACCGATTTTCGACATCAATAGGTCAAGTTAGTTTCAAGCTCAGATGAATGTTAGTTAATTCAATTAGTGGTGGAGGTCGCAGGATTTTGCTGGAGGTCATCGGATTCTACAAAAAGTCGCTAAAATTGAAGCAGATTTGGCCGAGTCTCACTGGATCTAGTCAAGAACTTACTAGATATGGTCGAAATATCGCTGGATTTGAACTTGATCTTCCTGAATCTAGTTAGAGTTCCTATATCATTGGTCAGGTTAGGTAGCTCATGTTTTAAAGAAGGAAACTCATCACTTAGCCCACTAGTGTTGGTTCTTGGCGGCAGAGACCTATGGATGACTGATTGGAGCTTTGAATCAGGTGGGCTATGGATCGACGTCAGGCAGTTTCGTTGGTTTGTCATTCTTCGATCGGGTCTAGACACCCCTAGGTCCAAATGTATGGATCATACATGCATGTGAGAGTAGTATTGCATAACGATTCATAAATTATATTATGAATTCGAAAAAGCAATAAAACTAGGTATTTAAATTAATTAAAAATGCATGTTAACATAAAAAAAGTAAGAGAAGTGCTTTTGGATTGACTTAAAGCATTCAACGCGATGTTTTTAAATTGCTAAAAAGCTATTCTTAGCATCACAAACAACAAAATGCATGCTACATTGATGGCGCTAAAGTTAAAATTTTAATACTCAAGCTACGATAAACTACAAAAAATGACAGCTTACTATAGTTACGAAGTTATTAAAAAAAAAAAAAAATTATTCCAATTCCCTCTCTTTCTTCTATTTCTTTCTCTTTACAGCTCCAATTGTTTCTCTCTCTTTCTTCTATCTTTTTTTTTTTACCTTTCTTCTCCTCCTCTCTTCTTCTCCTAAGACTCAAATCTTTTTTTCTTTCTTCGTTCTTTCTTTTGTGATGGTGATGAGTTTTGTGGCTAGTTATGAGTGTGGTTATGATGAGTTTTGTGGCCGGTTGTGGGCTTGGTGGTGATGAGTTTTGTAGCTAGTTGCGGGTGTGGTGATGATGGGTTTTATGGCCAATTGTGGGTTACTGGGTTTAATGTCGTTTTGTGCCTAGTGGTAGTGGTGGCGGTGGTTGATGGTGTTAGGTTTTTGTGGTCGATTGTATGGGTGGGTTTGTTGGGTTTTTGTGGCAAAGAGGAAGTGAGAAAGAAATTGGTAAAAAATTGAACAATGTTTGGCTTAGATGTAAAAAAATAAGAGAATTGATGCAAAGTGGGTTATGAAATAGTGTGTTAAAATAGGTAAAGTGAGTTTTTGAGATGTTAAAAGTTAAAAATTTTACATTCACCATTGTGAATGCTCTTATTTGTTAATTTGCTTACTTATTAAAAATGAAAAAAAAAAAAAAAAAAGAAGTACAATTGTGTCAAACAAAGAAGTGAGACTTTAAAAATATTAGACATAAACTAAGTAAATTCTAAGAAAAAGCTAAACCAAATGCGCACTAATTTAAGAATTCTATTGAAAAAGAAAAAAAAAAAAATCACTTGTCATCCTTATTATTCTAAAAGAAGGGATTTCAATAATATACCATGAAATCACACTTCACATGCCACCCATTCCTACCAATTACACGTGTTTGATACCAATTACACGTGTTTGATAGTTTAATAGAATGAAGAATAACATAGGGTACAATTTCGTACCTTGTAATTATAATTACATGTAAGTATATTAGCAAATTGCGTGCAAAGTAGGTAGGTTTTATTTTTTTTAATAACTATAAAAGCGAAACAATTTTGTAAGTTAGCGACGTTTCTAAACTATTTAGGAAACTAGTAACTTAAGTCTTTTAGACTCGATTTCCTATAGCAAATCGAGTTTAAGAGACTCGATTTTTATGTGCTGGCAAAGCTGAGGTGGACTAAAAGATCCACGTGGAACTTGAGTCTTTAAGACTCGATTTCCTGTTCACCATTTTCTTCTTTCATTCTTTTTCTCTCTTTTTTTTTTTTTTTTTTCATCTGCCATCCCACTCCCTTCTTCCAAGCCCCCAAAAACCCGAGACAGTTCTTCCTTCTTCATCTAAATCCATTTCTCAAAGTCCCAAACCCAAATCACGATCTCAATCAGAGCAAAAATCCAAACCCCTCATCTAAATCTATTTCTCAAAATCCCAAACCCAAATCACGATCTCAATCGGAGCAAAAATCCAAACCCAAAAATCACAATTTTAGCACCAAAGCGCCATGGGTTTGATGATCTTGGCACCGGAGGAAAATTTTCTGTTGTGGGTTTGTGTTTTCAGTTCTTCCTTCTTCATCTAAATCCATTTCGTGGGTTCATATTTTCTCAATCGAAGTAAAAATTGTTGAATCACGATCTCAATCGAAGCAAAAACTGTTGTGGGTTCATGGTTCGTGTTTTCTGGACCATCTAAATCCATTTCGTGGGTTCGTGTTTTCTCAATCGGAGTAAAAACTATTGAATCATGATCTCAATCAAGTATTTGAGACTTGATTTGCTATAGTGAAATTAAGTCTAACAGACTCAAGTTGTTACTTTCCTAAATAGTTTGAAAACGTTGAAAACTAAAAAAAATTGTTTGGCTTTTATAATTATTGAAAAAATTTTAAAAAAATAAAATAAAATAAGTTGGTACCTTGAATTACCTTATATTTAAGGTCTGTTTGGGATCCGCTTATTTTGCTGAAACTGAAAACTTTTTGCTAAAACCTAAAAGTACTATAGATAAAGGTAAAAGTTAGCTGAAATAGTACAGTAAGACTTATGAATAGTACCAAAAAGTGTAATAAAACTTATAAATAGTAGCAAAAATAAGTTAAATAGTAAAATAAGTTGGAAAAATTAATTTTTGCCAAACAAACACTCAATCTTTTTTTAAGGATCCTTAGTTGTCTTGAAAATAGAGATTCAACCAAATCGTAGCGAATTTCTTTCTAATTTGATGAAACTGTCATTTTTAATCAAATATATACAATATGCGGCAGTTTTATTTATAATATTTTCAATAAAAAGTTTTTAATTTCAACTAAATAAACTATTCCCAAATAGACATTAATATATTTAAAATTTTATAATTTGTATACCTCAAAGAAAAAAAATGGACCACCCTGAAAAAAAAAAAAAAAAAAAAAAAAAAAAAAAAAAAAAATTTACCACCCTAAGAAAAACCTTTAGACGAATATTTAGTTGGTTTCTTCTTCAGTCCTTCATCAGCGTCTTCTTGCTCAGTTCCTGTGCTTTGTATTTTTCAGTTCTATCTTCTCTGTGTTATTTTTCTCTCTTGCTATTGTTCCACCCTCCCCCCACGTGAATGAAGTTATTAAAGTTTGAAATTTCAATAGATGGTAGACCACAATTAGAATAAAGTGACGAAACAAGTTACTGACTTCACTCTTTCTACTAGACCTTGGACATCGTGTAGAAGACTTTAAAGCATAAATTTTAAATTATGTGCGGCATCCGAGGACCAAAGAGTCTAAACTGGGGGACAGTCTTCGTAGTCTAGGGTTAGGAAGGTAAGTAAGTCCCGAGAACTCCACTTACCCGAGGAGAAAGAGGGAATTAGGACAACTGATATTTCTAAAGGGCCCAAGGAGAGGATATGGCAACATGGATTAGGATGGTGAGATGAAGCTTCCTAAAATACCTTCCACCTCTGCATTCAATACCCTCCACCAATTCTATTAGCTGCATTAATGTAGAAATGACTTCTGAATAATGACTTTACAGCTAGTTTCTTCTTCTACTACCTTCATGAGAGCCTTGATGGGACAAGTATCTTGGGAAAATGCTTGGAAATGTACAAGTGAAAGGCCAAGATGCATAGAAAATGGCTATAAAAGGAAGGGAACCCACCTAAAAAAGGGAATGAACATTTTTCAGATACTACTAGAATAAGAAAGAGAACAGTGTAGCACATTGAGTGTAAAACTTGGACTACAATTACATAAAAGAAATTGGTCCTCGAACTTACTCGAGAAGGTTGCTACTCCCAATTGTTGTCTAAATTACGCTCACCTGATATTCTAGGCTCTTCGGCCTTTGACTTGGACATAAGATGGAATTGCACTTGGTTAAAGTTCTCACTCTCTATACAAATTCTGTTGTTTTGGCCTAATTAAAAGGTAAAGTACCGCTGATCTAAGTGGGCTTGGGCCTTTATTTTTTGAGCACTTACAAATGTTATATTATTTGTTGAACTATTGTAATATTCGCATCAACTTATGCAAAAGTTTTTGTCTATTTTAGCATAAGAATATATCCTTTTTATTTTACACAATTATTTTTCAAAACACTTCATATCAGATTATTTATTTTATATTACATTTCTTTAAAATATTATTTCTTTATCAATTTTTTATTATTCTCCCAATTCATATATCTTTTTTTTTTACTATTTCTTTATCAATTTACATAGCAATAGTAATAATTTAGCTCTTTTTATTTTTTTTTATTTTTTACACAAATTTGGCTAATATGATGTAGGTGAATTTTAGTGTTAAATGTAAAAAAATAATCTTTTATACTATTTTGCATTAAGCTATGCAAGTGCTCTTAGTATGTTTATAATTGATTTATTGTCTAATTGTCTCTTGAGTGGAGCATGTGTTGGAGTGCAGTAGTAATTAATTATTAAAGAAAAAAATTAGACTATTGAAGTTATTGGGGGTGAGGCAATATATTTACATCTTTTATACTTTGAATTGTTAATAGAGTAGCACTTGTTACACAAACAAAATTCAAGTATTAAGAAAATTTGTAATGATATGGATACAACAAAAATAATGCAACAACAAAAATTAAATTTGAGTTAAATTTTCATCTTAATTGAGTAATGCTACAAGCACAATATTGGATGAATGATTGCTTAGTAATGTATATAGAAAAGATGTAACTTATAACATTGATAATGAAACTATTATGTAACGAATTCAAAATATGAAAACTCAAAATGAAATTATAAATCTTTATGCATTTGCATGCATATTTTGTGATGTTGATATATTCAAGTTTTTTATTTTTTATATTAAATTTTATATAATTTAAGTTTCTCAGTGATTACCCAAACAAAATTTCCTGGAGCCACCACACACACATATAAATGCGCGTGCATGCACACACACACACACACGCTAGCCAACTAAGTCCAAAATTCACCTACATCAGTGCATAAAGTTGTGTAAAAATGCATGGTTACTACAATAACTATGTAAATTTATTATGTCATTATTAATTTTACATTTTATTTTTTTATTTTTTTTTCTTTACATATATTGATAATGAATGAATAGAGTAGATGGTGATTGTTGTGTGTGAAGGAAGATAAACAATTATTTTAATAAAATGTATTATAAAATAGATAGTTTGATATGAAATGTAAAAAAAAAAAAAAAAAATGTATAAAATAAAATAAAAATATATTTTTATGCTAAAATATATAGAAATTTTTACATGAACATTGTAAATGCTCTTATACCTCTTATACCCAAAATGATCGATTTTAGGAAATTACATGTACATGACTACATGTTTCTAAGTTTTCTTGTTTTCTCGAGTTTAGGCTCGTTTCTTGGATTTTTCATTCCTGTGACCCTTCTAATTGAAGCTCTTAGTTTTAAAAACCCCAACTCACATATATGGGTGGCCAGCGTTTTACTAATATAATTTTCATAATTTCATGATATCATTCTCAATTGTGGCTCTATTGTTGGCCCAGTGCATGGTACTAGTTTAAACGAGTTTTAAATACCTACATAGTACTAGTTTAACATTTGCTCTGATCAGATAGTTTAAGTTTTTTTGTCGAACTCGATAAATCATGGTCAAACTCGTTCTACCTAAATATTTTTGTATGAAAATTCTGGGATTCACCTTACCTTATTTGGCCAATATTACATCAAATAAAAGCAAATGACTCAGCACCTTCGATTAAATTTCTAGCCTTAAATCCATTTCTTTTGTTCCCTAAATTTTCTTGCTTAAGAAAATTTCCTAGATAGAAAGAATATACTAATTATTTATATAAAGGGATAAATTGGGATGTCAATAGTTTCTCATTCCTTATCTAACATCTTGTTGAAATAATATTAGCTTTACACAAACAATGAATTGCCTCATTTTACTCCGCCCATGAAAGTTTAGGCATTAATGTGGTGGATATATCAGCATTTTGTTGATTAGAATTTGTGTAATACCAAGTTAATTAGTGTCACTAGGCAAATTTTCACCCCAAAGTTTCTACTTATGACAAAGGTATCTTAGCTTAATAAGTTACCATTGCTTTTTCCCTTTTCTCGTAAATTAAACACAACAAAACATTACAGCCCTACAACTTGGACTGAACTTAGGTTTCTCCATTTAATAAGTTTACAAAATTAAAACCTTTTAAGTTCTGACAATGAAAAAAACCTACCTTCTTCGGAGCAGTGGCAATATTATTTTGGGTTGAATAATAATTAATACTTGACGGAGGCAGAGTCAGAACGGACTAGCAAGAAAATGATAGTAATCCCAAATACAAGGTTTGGAAAGGGGAATGTAACATACCATGACTATACTCTCCACAAATAATTGAAGTACTCTCAACAAATAGTGAGGTACTTGGCTCTTGGAAAAATTTTAATACTCTTCTCTCTCTCTCTGGCCTTCATCTACTATTTTTCTTTTTTACTTGGAAAAAACATAGGCTTGTACCACCTCTTTCCTCATTCATTTGCTTGGCTCCAAACTAAAAATGAAATTTGTAGAAAGAGAGAGCATAGTGGTGTTAAGCAATTACCTACTTTCCATTGAAAACCCATCACAATGGGGTCATTTGTATAACACATAAATCCCATAACTTCCTGTGTTCTCTGGTTTCTATCTACAATCCCATCTCTCAACCTCTTCCTACCTATCATAAGGGAATTCCCTATCGTTTTCAGTGACTTTGAAATGCTGAGGACGCTGGCCCGAGCAATGCAAGTTCCACATTTTGAAATACGCCCTTTCTAGATTCCTCACCTAAAATAGTTTTAAGAACACATTATTAAGCATCCATGTATATAGGCAACAAACAAATAATTTAAAACTGAATTATTTAAGTGTACCCAGCGTATAGTGTCAAAAAGTGGGCAAGACATTCGCACTGCCTTGAGCTTGTCAGTAAGAGCCTGAAGCTTTAGAGGATTCAATGCCAAAGATACCGCCTTCTCTTCATACTCCTTCATGCTGTACCACATGACACATACATCAAAAGAAAGATAATTGCCATGCATAACTTACTTTTAAAAAGGACAGTGTACAGAAAATTCAAACAAGCAAGCAGATCAGAAAGTGACCAAGACAAATGGCCAATAATACACATAGTGCAAGGGATCAAACTGCCAACCAAGCCAGCAAGGGGACAGAACTTTACCAAGCACTAAGGTGAATCAATCATATGCAACTTTAGCTTGTCATATATTGAAGAATAAATAACAAGGAATCTGGAAGACTAAATTTTACTTATTACTATTTACCACAGCATTCTTCCACCTAACTCTCAACATTGAAAATGAAGCAGAGGAGTGTTAACTGAGATGCTCCATGACACAACACTATCAAGTATCAACCACGTCATGTCCATGTAACTTTTTAAAATGAAGCAGGGGAGTTTTAACCATCATGGCATTCCATCAAGACTTTCAAAACATTCCACCTCAATTGTGAAGTGTTTAATACAGATTTTGCCCACCTAATACATGATGTCTATGTGCTACGTAAAAATAATTTAATGTGTACCTGCTGACAATCATCTCCTCCCCAAGTCCAGTGGCAAGGCAAAGTGACCCAGCAACCCTAGTGGCCATTTTCTCAAGAGGCAAGGTCACCATTGGCAAACCAGCCCACAGGATATCAGTACCGGTGGTATGCGCATTGCATAAAGGCCTAAACAGAAATTTAACTTCAAATTATTCAAGGAACAAAGAAACAAAACTAATTTAACTTTAAGAACAGAATCAAGAGGAATAAAGAAGGGAAAAACATTACGTGTCTAGAAATAAATCAGCTAAACCACTTCGTCTTATATGTTCACTTTTCATGGCAACATCTGTGAAAATAATTTGGTCTGGTTGCACCCCCTGTGCGACAGCATCTGAATAAAATCATCAGTCATTAGTAAGGGCCCCCAACAGATGACATTCAACAGAACACACCAGATGTACTTCATAGAGATAGGGACAAATGAGATGAAAGAGCAAAAAGGGGTGTGCTAAATTTGTGTAGCAGGATATAAATCACAGAAAAGCAGCAGTATGCAAGAAGCATGCAAAAATAGATTTCAGGTGCCACATACATGTGCGAAATTTCATTTCGCCTGCAGCTGGGAACCTGAGAAGCCAAAGTGCACTGTTGGGTACACGTTTTAGGATATTGCACCTAGAGGAAGGGGAAAAAAAACAAAAAGATTAGTTAGACACCATACTGCAAACAACTACACACTGAGACATGAACTAAAAGGTTTATCCTGATATTACCAAGTATTTACGATTTCAGGATCCATTTTATACAACTGATTGAAGCATGCAAATATAAATTTATTTTCAGGCAGACCATAATCTGATCGTTTGTGCGGGCAGTTTGAATCCAGCACATCCTGATTTTTCTGAGCACAAAACAATCAATGAAATAAAGAGACTCAGGTTCCTTGCATCACTGCACAGGTAAAACATACTACAAAGCAAAGAACATAATAGAGAGTTTGCTATATTGTAATCTCAGAGAGACTGACCTGTTTATAGTCATTGACAAAGTAGCAATGAGGAAGATGGACAAGCTTTTCAGAATAAATATGCGAGAAACGTAGAGGAGAAACAAACTGAAAGCACAGCATATCAGACATGTAACATAGAAAAGACTAAGTAAATTATCTAATATTGAGATTGTGGACCATTTCCCACCTCATCAGTGACCAAGTAATCTATGTAAGTCGCCCCTGTGGTCCCAGGGAATCCCATGTATGAAACTTGAATAGGTGCAGGCTGCATAGCAAATATTTCATTTCTGGCTCCCTGCATAGTGACAACCATCATGGTATTTTAAAGCCAGAATTTCAAACTTAAAGATGACTTTTAGTGTTTCCTATGAGGGAAAGAGAGTATAATTTGATCATCATACAAGCAGGATTGCAAAATGACATAAGCAGAAACATCTATTTGAGACCAGGCATGAATTTAAACCTCATCTACTTGAGACCGGGCATGAATGTGGAATTTCCCATATATATAGACTATTGTGACCTATCTTGATTGATATTTCCATGAAGCCTCAAATAAGGATAAATAAATAAATAATAAGAGAAAATAATAAGATGCAAGGAGCAAAAAGGAAATTTTATTTTAATTTAGTTTTATTTAACTTTAGAGGTCAAATTGTATTTCTACTATTGGTCCATTGAAATTTATTTTAAATCTTATTAGCTAATTAGGCTATTAGTGTTTTATTTTAATTTCGTAGCTTTATTTTTGTAATTCAAGGAACTTAATGTTAGGGTTGGGTCTTAGTAGTCTATACAAGTGCATAATTGTAATCCAATGGGGACAGCTTATGATTGATGAAAAAAAACACCTATGATTGCTATGATCACTTAGTGCTGATTCCAGGTTACCTATGAGATGATTCCTAGGTTTTCTATCCCCACTTGATGCTGATTCCAATGGGATAGTTTATGATTGATGAATAAGAAAACTTTGCTTGCTTGTTGCTGATTTCAGTTTACCTAAGCACTAATTCCTAGGTCTATTTCACTTTTCCATCTGTTTCCCGCAAAATCCTTTGGAACTTTTTTTTCTCTCGGTTGCTACAATAACCAGCCATTAAGGTTAACCACATGTTTTTTTTTATTTTGTTTATTTATTTATTTTGCTACATCTGGAGGGGAAAAAGTAAATATTGAATGCTTCAGAAGATAATTTAAAAATATACCTTGGTATAACCATTAAGGTTGACAAGGACATGAATCTTATCCTCGTTTATCATCTTGGCAATCATATCCGAAGTCATGGCTGAGACATCGACAAAGTGCTCAGCTTCAGACTGAGTACGCTGTCTCCATTCAGTAACATCATTTGGACTCAAGGCATAACAAAACACCTATGAAGGACTTGTTAGTTGCTGCAAGGTATGAAAAAAAGGAAAACCCAGACAGCCTTACATAATGAGAAGTAAAAAAATATACAAACCTCAACATTTTTTCTGTTGTGCATGCCAAATACAGATCCCATTAGGTGTGACAGAGGGTGATTACCAAAGTCACTGCTCACATATCTGGACACCAACAAAGATTCTGATAAAAAAAAAGATGCATAACACATGGAATTCGCACACAGCTGTGCACACATAAACATCTAAAAACATACCCAACCCGTAGTCTCTCATTTCCAATATCACGCTTAATACGATTTGGGGCTGGATGGTTGAAGGGAGGAAGTGCAAACCGAGATGCAATTAAGGAGCAGTGCGCTGCATATTTACGGCTGGAAGAGGGAATACAAAATAATAATGAATAAATGAATGAAATTCTTGAGTCCATTCCTGTTAACACAACATTGGGAAGATCCTGGTGATACCTAATTTCAAGTGCAAGCAGTGGGTCAATGGGATATGCTATTGCATGAAAAGGCTGCACACTAGGAAGAACAGACATCTGAAAAAAGAATGTCATTGAATCATTAACTCTGATCAACTAAATTAACTAAAGACAATAAAATCCATAAATAACAAAAAGTACACAGGATAGATTGGTTCGGACATTGATCTGCCTCCTAATAATCCCTTCAACTTCAGCAAACATTCTATCACGATCCTCCCAACTGCAGACGCACTGGAACCAATAAGATAAAATTACCTTAGTTTTGGCATTACAAATATATGATTATAATTAAACCTTGGCAAATTTATTGATTAGGTTAGCTTTCATAAGCCATCATGGCACAAAATTACAATGAAAGCAGGAAACATATTTCCGTTTGAAGAACTGGAGCATCTTTTACATCTAGTCAATGTAACACACAACACTTCCATATGGCATAATAATATGTATGAAACATTGGAACACGAACTCATGAAGGCAAATCTGCGATCATAAGACACCAAACTATTGCCAATAACATGAAAGAATGGAAGAAACAAACACCATTTCAGTAAGTCCAACAAACAGAAAAACCGTATTAGCCTTTAATCACTAAGAGTGATACCAAATCATTGATCAACCAAGAAAACATGCAAATGTGCACATGTTCAAATTATAATGTTTCAAAAGGCTATACATATATATACATATATATACACATACATAAACATATATATATATATATATAGGATTAGGGTTCAAGTTACACCTGGTGAGAAAAACAAAAGGCAAAGTTAATATACTTTTAGAACAATTATAAAACCATCCAAGCAACTTCCAAAGTTTGAAATGACTGTTTTTAACAGTTTGATCATGTATTATTTCATATATAAAACTCTCTCTTTTATTTTTTGCTTAGTAATGCAAAATTAATTGATAATGAAGAGTACTTTATGTTCCCAATGATGAACACAAAGTAACATAAAAAATACAAAAATGTAAAGTGGAAGATCTAAGACAATCTTGGAACTCTAAAATGGAAAGACAGTGTGTTAAACCCCAAACCCATTCCTTCCACACAATCCCCATCAACCAAGCCAGCACCAAGTTCCAAACATTTGACCCATGTTTCCCAAACCAATTTCTCCAACCAAATAATAAAGTTGCAAGTTGCAACTGTCCCTGGCATAAGCATAAGCAACATCCCAAGGGGATTAAGCGCATTTATACAAACCGTTTAATTTTCTTTCAGCACTTACTCTATGCAATCTAAACAAAAGTCATCAAAACAACCACGAAACATGATTATCAATTTTGATAATACCTGTAATGAATGAAGAAGGTTACAAGTAGCTTCAGGAAAGTCAGGTCGAAGAAGCAATGCTTGCCTATAGCTCTTTATAGCAGCCTCTACATGTCCACTGCATCATATACAAATCAAATAATTAGTGTCACATCACAACTACACTGATTCAATTTCACAGCGTCAGTGCAACTGAGTATCACCATTCTTGCTTTTCCCAACCAAAAAGGCATTAAATTTTGACTGGGTTTATCATCTAATTAATAGCTGGTAGTGCATATCTAATGGTTCATTAAAAGAACAAACAAGGATGAAACTCTGCAAAAGAGTGAAACTGTCCTTCAGGAATGTTATCTCTTCAGTCATATATGAATTCCTCAGAAACCACTTCATGCTTGTATCTAAAGAGAAACTTATTAATAACCTTTAGGTATTTAAAAATATATATGGGTTTGAAGAAAAAAGATAAGGCCTTCACAAACTCAAGTAAACAATGTTGTGATGCTCATTGTTCAGGTTACAATGTCACTGACAATACTGAAAGATCTTTCAAAAAAAAAAAAAAATGTAAGAACCAAGTAACTGATACAGCAAAGGAAGAAAATAAACCCAAATGGCGTAATAGCTTTTCCTATGTATTGAATGTAAGTTTTCAATAACACCACGTCACCACCATTTGGGAAAAAATTTATTGAACAACAAAATGTCAAGGAGGTAGGCCTCCAAGAAGGTCAGAACTTTATATTGGAAGTATCCACCAAGCCCCACATAACTAAGTAATCCTACTTCTCACTGCCAATCCCATATGCCGGAATCTCCATTGAGATTCTCAAAGAGGTATTGGCAACACTATTTGGGTTACTGAAAATGCATAAGTAGAGAACAGAGTAAACAACAGAGGAACTACACCTGTCTTTATATGCCGAAGCCAAATTTGCATGGGCCTCAGCCATAGTTGGTCGGATTGAGACTGCATGCACATAGTCTTGTATTGCTTCATTTACTCTACCAATCTCCTTGTAAGTGTTTCCCCTGTTGACAAGTGCATCAGCTGCCATTGGATCAATGCGGAGAACCTCATTGTAGCAAGATATAGCGTCTGCACAATTTCCCTGCAATTGAACACGCATGATAAACAAGTTGGAATTGCAAAAAGGAAAAGAAATTCAGCAGAGTGACAAAATGGACTGTAGTGCAAATATCCCCATTCCTCTAATAGCTTCTCACTTGGCTTTCTATTCATCCTAGATTTTTATTTTTTTATTTTTTTATTTTTTATTTAATTATAACATAGGGAACCTTTATAAGAAGAGCCCTATAAACTCTCTTCTAGCTAGGAAAACCTAGAGACAACTGACCCCACCTGCCAAAATCAGTTTCCAGGTAATACAAGGGCATTCACCCTTAATGGGCTGAGTAATTTATGCCCTCACTTTGCAGGTCACTCTAAAACTACAACCCATCTTCAAGAGATCCATCTCCTACTTGACAAAAAATTATTCGGACTTGGGAGATCAAGTGGCTACTTGTGGCAATCAACATGAGTTTGCAGATATAATTTGGTACCCGAGTCAATGCAAAGCAGTCTATCGTATCAACGATCATGTCTCCACAAACACATATGGGAATGGTCTATACAATTTAACCTCATTCCACCCCATACCTTTACTCAAACTGGGCTCTATCAGAACCTTAGGTTAAGCAATAAGCATTTACCTACTTCAAATCTACCATATATTATCCATCCTAATCTGCTTGCATTTTATTTCTGTTCTTAATGTTAGTAACTTGAGTCTGTGATGGTTATGTGTTTCTCTTGTATGATTCCTATATATATCCATGCAAGATTAAATCTCTTTTCTATGGTTTTTCTAATGAAGTTTCTCATTAAAAATAACAAGAAAAAGGTGAAAAAATTCATTTCTGTAGCACTGTAAGAATTACATATCAAGCTTCATACTCTGGCTGTAACTACCTGTTGCTTATATATTATGGCAAGATTGTTAAGAGGGGCTGACAATCCAGTTGTTGCATTCAACGTCGCCTTGTAATATGAAGCAGCAGCAGCCACCATGTTCCTGCATATTCAAAAATGACTACTGAGAAAACCTGAGTGTTCATTGCCATAAAATCCTAAAATCAGTTGTTATGATATTCATTTATACATTACCAGGAACCCAATTTATTGACACTAATACAAAAATTTGTGAAGAGATTAGTATCACATACCACTCCATATAAATATTCCCAAGGTTGGTAAGTGCTTCTGGATGGTTTGGCTGTAATCCAAGGCATTTCTAAACAGAGCGACAAAAAAATTGAGTGAAAATGGCACCAACACCCAAAAAAAAAAAAAAAATCAACTGTTCATGAAAAAACCCAGAAGGCAACATGAGATACGAGCATACATTGTAGCATATGATTGCTTCTTCCACTCTACCAATGTCTTTCAGAGCATTACCCTTCAAGAGTTAAATAAATTGAATGACAGTTAACAAAATTTAACAAAAGTTGTGAAAAAATTCAGAGTCCACATTAAAAATTTAACATAAATGAGAACCAACCAAATTATTATAAGCCTCCAAAAATCTTTGATCACACGAAATCGCTTGCTTATAATGGAGGATTGCCAAATCCAGTTGGCCTTGCTCATAATACATACTTGCCAAATTACCTGCATCATATGACACAATTTATTATCTGCTCCAGCTATTTCATTAAAACACAAAATAAATAAACAGTGCAGGGATAGAGGAGGGAAGGAGGCAGGCTGTTCATTTATCAGAATGCAAAACCATATTATCACACATTAATGTATGCTTATCAGAGCACCAAGCAACATCCAAGACCTAATATGACAACCAGACATTGGGGATATAAGAAAGGGATGGATGCAAGTATGAAGTCACATATGTAACAAAACTAGAGGCAGAAAAAAAAAAAAAAATTCTACATGACACCACCATCATAACACAATCTGTTGGTCAAGTAATGAGAATAATTTACAAATTCAAGAATGCAACTATACAACTTGAGGTACATAATACAAAAGAACTCACCAAGAGCCACTGCAAAATTAGGTCGAGTCTGAAGAGCACGCTGATAACACAGAATTGCCTCTTGTGGCATTCCTAAAGCCTGTAAAAGGCAAAAAAAAAATTCTTGTTTTTCTCCAATACCAGTGCAGGCACTTGCAGCTACCCAACCTTACTGGCAGAAGGCATCACAGCTTACCTTATACACATTCCCAAGGTTTAGATAGGCATCTGGAAAGGTCGGTTTGTGTTTCACAGCTTCCTGAAATTCAATTATAACCAAAGAAAAGGGGGAAATGTTAGGGGGAAAAAATAATATACATACATATATGTGTGTGTGTGTGTGTGTGTGTGTGTGTGTGTGTAATCTCAAAATTATCCAACTCATTCGTATGGATCTTCTCCTAATAGAACTGATGAGCAAAAACAAAACAAGGTGGTGGCACATTGATGCAGGGAGCATTAAAACCAAAATCTTAAATGAAGTTGGTTCTAATGCTCCCAGTAAATCTTAAATGAATTTGGTTTTAATGCTCACTGCATCTCACATTTTAGGTAGACAACTAATGTCATACTCCAAGTCAAAGCAAAGATATCAATGCTAATCAGAAACAAGATCAAGCATACCTTATAATATTGAAGGGCCCTGTTAAGATCACCAGACTCCATAAAAAGAGCAGCAAGATTTGACCACGCAATAGCAAATGTTGGTTGTATTTGCAGAGCCTCAAGGTAGCAACTGTATGCCTGCACAAAATGTTAGATTCTGACAATTTGCAGTCTTGGAGATGGAAGTTACAACAAGACCAACCATCATCTGAGCCCTGGCCTGTAGATGACAACTTGATGTCTGTATTGAACTGTGAATTCCAATACAGTTCGATACATGAATTATTTCCATCAGTAACTTTACTGGAGAAAGGAGAGACAGTATATAAATCTAAATATGGAAGAAGTCCTTCCAGGAGACTATAGAAGAAACCATTAGTACTGAGACAACACATAGGGAAGACAAGGAAAGTTTGGGCCAGGTGTCCATCAACTCAAACTGAGTAAGTGGATGTTTGGGCCAGGTGTCCATCAACTCAAACTGAGTAAGTGGACGAATCACTTCCAGTGTCACCATAAAAAACAGAGTTCATCAATATCCTAAATTCTTTATCTCATCTAATATAGCACGGCAGTTGAAGAAGATATAACCTAGACTGATGCTGCAAAGTACAAAAGCCTATAGCTCAAAAATCTAAACTTCTTTTCTTGTATTAATCAGGGACAAGCCATAAAGAGGTGCACTTTCCCCTTGAATGGGTGGCAGGTGGTTTTGTATAAAGAGATGGTAGGATCTTGAACATAGTTTTTTTTAGCAAGTATAGTAGGATCTAAAACAATACACTGCATTTGAATTTCATTTTTCAGACTTACATCTTGCACCAATCCCTGTGCTTTCATTATATTCCCAAGATTGCTATGAGCATCTACCTGCATGCCAAATGACACATTGAGGTTAATATCCAAATTTCACCAAAACCAGAATGTCATGCCCTATTTGGTTGCTGAAAAGGCAAGGCATGATAAAAATATTGGTAATTGATATTTCAAAAACTAAAGAGGGACTCAAATTTATAGTGGGGGTGAAAACAAAACAAGATAAAAATTACCAGGAGAGGGTTAAGTGCAAGTGCTTGGCGACAACATTGTGCCGCCTCATTTAGTCTTCCTTTTAGCATATACGCACTACCCAAGTTTGACCAAGCATCACAGAAATTAGGTCGCAGCTGCAGACAGGTAAGCACAAATAGAAATCAATTAACCACCAAAACTGGATGCCAACATACAAGACAAGGACAGTACAAAAATATGAGCAAGATATATAAAGATGTGCATTATATAAAAATATCAGATTAGAACTAGTTATAGAAAATGCAAGTCTATATCAAGACTTTCTTAAAAAGAATTGAAATCTTAGCACCATACATTTAGAAGAGGAAGAGAGCAAGATAATTTACTAAAGAATCATCTTACATTTTCTATAACCAAATTAATGCATTAAAATCATTACTTTTACAGGCTATAAGATATGTAAAAATTTTGGGTTATAATAGAAATCCAGCAACATTGATGAATTAAAACTTTCTAGTGAAGACCTTTACTTATACCTGTTGTGACACAGATAAGTTAGGGTTATTTCTTTTTTTTTTTTTTTTGGGGGGGGGGGGGGGGGGGTGGGGGGGAGAGTGGGGGGGAAGGAGCTAGATGGTCAGCTTATACATGCTCCTCTAGACAAAGGTCAGCATAGAAATGCTTCCCCTTCCACTATAATATGACAATTTGAAAAATCACATAGAGCTCTTTTTTTTTTTGGGATAATCAAAAGAAATTTCATTGAAAACAAAAAAAAAACAAAAATATTACAAATACAAGACTTTCACATGATGGGAAATCACAGTCAAATGCAATTATCTAGAAACTCAAGGAATTAACACTAGGGGATGATACATAAAATAACCATCTACAACACAACAACCTGTTGATAAGAGACAGTAAAGAATAATTGCAAATTGTAGTGTTCTCATGGCCATGAGAACACTATCCTGACATCAAGCAACACAATAGCAATCACTTTTCAAAAGACATACACTAGTGCAGTTCTTTTGGGAGGATAGAATCCTCAGTTTTGACATAATAGTCTCCACTCTCCACTCTCCACATTTAGGCTATGTTTGACTAAAAGGATGAATGAAGGAGACAATTTCTTTTCTCACCAATGTTTTTTAAACAACCCACCACCTACATGGAGGCAGCTTTCCTTACCCACATAACTCACAAAGAAGTTTTTGTGGAAAAATACATGAAATAGCTTAAAGAATTACAATTGAAAAAATATCTACATATAAAGCAACTCTATGAAGGATGGAACAGGTAGTGCTAGCAATTTATTTTGTTGGAGATCTAGAAGGTGAAAGCTCCTTTGAAGGTCACTTTTTTTTCACTTGGACAGCTGCTAACAGAAAGATTCTCACACTGGATAATCTGAAGAGTAGGAATATTAGTATTTTCAACAAGTGTTGTATGTGTAAGAGTGATGGTGAATCAGTTTGTCACCTACTCCTTCATTGTTCTTATGCCTATAACTTATGGACGTTCATATTCAGCTTGTTCTTATGCCTAATTGGTTCATTGAATTGTTGGCTTGTTGGCATGGAGGTGTTTGGAGTCATACTGCAGCTTCTATCTGGGGGGCTATCCTTCATTGTATTGTGTGGACTATATGGAGGGAGCAGAACAATTGGATTTTTGAAGGAGAGGAGCAGTCTATCATAGAGTTGGGCATCTTCATCTTATCTTTGTTTAAGTGGATAACTGTGTTGAGTGGTCTTTCTATATCTTCTTTGTTTCCCTTTATACACTCCCTGTGTACCTGGGTAACTGCTTTCTTTGTTGTAACCATTTTTTTTTTTTAAATTTTCAATGAGTTTTTATTTACCGATCAAAAAAAAAAAAAAAAGGATGGAACAGAGTTACTAAGACCCGATACAAAAGACCACTCGTAAAGAGAACTAATAAAGAATGCTTGCAATTGAGATGATGTGCACCACACAACCTCAAAAGTATGTCAATTTCATTATGAGCTCATTGGCAATAGGCCAATAGTTCTTTATTGTCTTTTTTTTTCCCTCTCCCCTTACGTTTTCTCATTATATGAAACTAATAGCTTCTAAATTAGTTTTATTATTGTGATATATTGTATGCCATCCAACATATGTTTTTTATCTTTTAAACAAAAAATTAGCAACAATATGAATTTCAAATATTTCTTTATAGATCAATTAATTAAATTATAAACACCACATCATATACTAAATTTTCAAGAATTGATGTATCATCATGTCCATATCATGTAGTATACGTAACCCAGATCCATATTGCTGCTTCCTAGTTTGGGGGGAAGGGGGGAGATTTTTCTCACTTAAATGACAAAAATGATGAGATGGTAGTATGACATGAAACACATAGCAAGCCTAAAGGTGAGTTCCAGGCTCTATGCATATATTCCAAATAAGAAACCATACAACACTTGAATAAACACGTGGTAAACATATACTAAGAAAGTTCTACTGCAGGAATTCAGGCATGCATTTCAGAAATCAATCAAGAAATAACAAAACCAGCACAAAACGTTTAGTAAATACAAATAAAAACAAGAATGTAAAACTTCAAGGCCATATTCAGGAGAAGTATAATGTCCAAATAAGAAAATGGGTTGACAGAGTGTACACAAACCTCAATGGCAATCAAATAGTAGCGAATTGCAAATTCAAAATTTCCCTTTTCCTGCATCCATAGGAAGGAAAAGAAAACCCTCTATGAGTACTTGAATTTATTACAACAGCAAAAGATATTTACATCAACAAATCAGCTTCAACATTAGGAGCAATTATGCACCTTCCAAGCATTTGCCATGTTACCATAACACTCAGCAAAATGTGGCTCAATTCGAAGAGCTTCTTCGTTCTTTGCAACACACATATCATAATCATGCAACTGCAAAAAAGAGAATAGAAACATATGCCTAAACATTAGCCAGTCACTAAAGACATACACAGCATGGTATCAACTGCTACAACAACCACATTACCTGATAATAGATTGCACCCAAGAGTAGAAGATTATCGGTGCGCAATGGATTCCTCTCATAAACACTAGAGCAAAGCTCTAGTGCCTGCTTATAGTTTCCACCATTGTACAAACGATGAGCACGCAAAAAGTGCGAGTCCTCATCAACAACTACATAATCGAAATAATTGCATCCATTAGCCACAACCAAATGCTTTATCAAAATTATCAGCAATCTTAGGACACAAAAACTTTCACAACTTGCTAATATGGCAAGTTTTGATGCAAGCAACATCATTTTCACATGGGCCACCAGTCTTTTTATCTACCAATCAAAACAGACCACAACAGTTGTGAAAAATTGTCATTAATTTATCAACAAAACTACGATCACAACCAATTTCACAATCCGCTGTAGTGGTCGACTGTGAGTGGTGGGCAAAAAGTGCTGGGTCCAAGTAAATGGTAGTGGGCAGACAATGTCCACCACTCACAACCGACCACTTCAGCATGCTGTGAAATTGGGTGTAAAATAGGATGTGTCACCAGATTTATTATTAATTTATTGCAAGCAAAATTATAAATCCCAATCCAAACAGCTTATCAATCAGCCATTTCTTAAAAATCCTCTCTTTCTTATTGATGGAACAGTAGCCCCAGCCCCAAAGTATTCAGATACAAAATTATATAAGTCACTAGAACTAATTCTTATTTTTTATTTTTTTATTTTTGGGTCATCAAGATTAACATTTTGCAATGAACCAAATATTAAAAGTAGTTCTATAATCATAATACCCACTGTGTGTACTGCCCAAATATGTGTGCAATCAATTACCACAAATTTTGAATTTAAAAAAAAAAAAAAAGTAGAGAGATCATTTTCTTTAAGCAGTGAAATTATTATTATTTTATTTTAAAAATGTATAATATAATAATGCAAATTAAAAAAAAAAAAAAAAGAACCTTCGTGAGAATCATGAGGCTTGTAGGGGGCGAGGCTGAGCGAGGAGGGCTCGGCCTTCACCTTAAACTGCTCGTCGCGATCGGTATGCACCGAGATCATGTCGATCAGTCAAGATCGAATCAGACGGTGGAGAATCGACACTGTAAAAACCTGAGAAGCAGAGGATTAAAGTGAAGAAGAAGAAGAAGGGTGCTCGGACAAAAAAGAAACCTAATAAAACCACTTTTAACAGTTTGGGTTTTTTGTGCGAGAGAGAGCGTTTCATTCTTCTGAGAAAATGAGAGATTTTTTGTTGCAGTGTGAGTTTAAATAAGGTGACGCGCCTGGGATGGAGGCTTCTGGGCCGTTTAGATCAACGGTGGAGATGCTTCTGTTAGGTATGTCGGAGATTCGGTTATTACTGACACGTATCTAGAGATGGTACTTTTGATGGTGTTGAGCTGTGTGTATCTTATTTCTCCCCAATTCATATCGTATTCCACGTTTCTTGTACTCTATATATTTGATGGGACGTTGTCAAAATATATATATATATATATATATTTATTATTTGGTAGGATATTTCACTATATTCTTACCTATATATATTCCTACAATAAAAAGAAAAAGAAAACTTAACTTATACATGATATCTTGATAGTTTTGTACCTTAAATATATTTGGTAGGATATTTTGGGACGTTTTTTTTTTTTTTTTTGAGTTTTTAATGTGTGCATTTGCTGGGTAAAAACAAAATTATTATGTTTAAAACTTTTTAAATGGCCAGTTGTTTGTTTGAGTAAAATTAGTTAATTGAACTTAATTTTTTTTAGTTTTGTTATTGGTGATTTTTGTTGTTGCACAAATGTTTTTGAGCTAGTATATATTGTTTTAGATTTTAAATCTATAAATTTTTTTAATGACCTTTAAAATGAGGAAAGTGTTAGAGATATATTATTGATATAGTGGGTGATTATTGGTAAGTAAAAAAGTGATATAAGTAATAGGCTCAGATATGAACCAAAAAGAATTTGTACCTCAACAGTTTAAAAAAATATTGTAGATAAGTTTGTAACTATAACTTTACTTTAAAAAGAATCAATAATATTGTTAAGAAGGCAAAATATAATTTTATAGAAAAAAATTAATAAAATTAATGCATATATATACTAATATTTTTTATAAAAAAAATTAGGGGGGCCATTGTCCCCCGGTCAATTAATGCCTCCGTCCCTGGTGATCAAGTCCTTAAGACATTCTTTTCTTTTAGCCGTTTGTTTCACAAGATGTTCTATCTTTTGTTTTGTCTAATTTTCAGTTTCATGAATAACAAGCAGCATCTATTTCTTTCTCTAAAAAAAAAAAAAGAGGGTAATTCACAAAACTTCTCCAGGGCGCCAAGCTCGCATTAAGTCGAAATATAATTCGAACTATTATCTATTGATTTGTCATGATTCTTATCGGAGTGCATTTGCTCCTTTTTAGTGTTACGGCAAGATTTATTGGTAGAATGTTGACTCTTAGTGGGGTTGCTTTTTCAAATGGGAATAAAGAGAGCCCCTTATTTTGTTTGTAAATTTAGTCATGGTTCATGTTTTATTGCTAATCTTACAAATTTTGGAATATATATGGAACTAAGCAATGATTGCCTGGGAAATATAATTTCCATACTGGACATGAGTGATAGGTATCATACTTGGCCTCGACATTTTATAAAGAGACCTGACCCCTGAATTTCTTCATCGAATTTTCTACATAAGCCAATATGACACTTTTCCCAACCACAGTATTTGGAATCCCTTGTCTTGTTAGAATGGTGTGACTAAATGATTAAATTTATCATATCTCAATAGTTTAAAATTTTAAAATAATTAGTAATTTAACATGATATCAGAGTAAAAGGTCATGGGTTTAATTTTTGTCTCTTCCACTCTATCGCCCATCTAAATTTCCATGTATTGGGTCTCATCTATTAAAATGTAATTTTGGCCCACACATGAGGGAGAATGTTAGAATTATGTGGTTAAATAATTAAATTACCATATTCTAATAGTTTAAACTTTTGGACAATCAGTACTTTAACATATCTCAATCCCTTATGATTATGGGCTTAAAAAAGAGGCAATGTTTCTTTTTATATTGTGGTAAAACACACTGTGAGAGAGTTTTTCCCCTTTAAAGAAACACCTAGTAAAATCAGCCACCAAATAGTAGAAATTGTCGTCCAATCTTTCCATCAAAGCTTTTCTCTATATTAAAACAAAAAGATTCTTATCCTTTGGAGCATTGATTTATAGCTTCATTTTTATTGTGTAAAATTTAAAGAAGTTTGAGAAATTCTATCTCACCGAATGAGATAGAGAGGAGACTTACCAAAGGCCTTCTAACTGAATTGACACCTCCTTATATACAAAGTGCTTGGAGGTTTAGAGGAGAAAGGGTTCGAGCTGCGAGGTTAGCAGCATGTTGTAATTATCTCTCTTAAAAAAAAAAAGATAGAGAGAAGACTTCTATATCTTATATAAACTCAATTATAGAATGTTTGTGGTCCATTTTATGGACTTATACAAGATGGCTACAACCAAGTAAATATACAACAAATATGGAATACTACATCTTAATTTTCCTAGAATAGATAGAGCAATACGTGCCTCTATTTAATAATGTTAGAATCATGGAGGAGCATTTTCTACTACAGCTGCAATCATAGTGCATGATTTGCTGGTCTGCTCATTGCTAGAATTATTGCTTGGATCATGCTCTATGGGTGTAATCCTATCAAACTTGTGATTTTTTTTTTTTTTAAATTTTATCTATGCATATACACTAGTTATAAACTAGTTTATATAATATTATTTGTCACCAACTCATGCAATGCACAGGATACTACTATATATATATATATATATATATATATATATATATATATATATATATATATATATATATATATATGTTTTAATTTATAAATATTAGTAAATAAAAAGTAGTAGTTAGAAATGTAAATTATAATTTATATGGATGTGAACAACTTATTTTCAAAAACTTATTTGCATAATATGAAACCAATATATATATATATATATATATATATCTCCTAAAAGCCAGCTTATTTCCAAAAGGTTAAAAGGTAGATATTTGAAGTAAAGTTAATACAAAAAGTAAAATACTGAAAGCTTTTGTCAAAATCAATATCATGCATAATTTAATAATGTTTGGTATTTGATTTTTTTGTTGAAAAAGATGGTGAATGCTAAATACGAATTTTTTTTTTAACTAACATATTTTAATATTTTTGTAACCCTAACAACCAAAATTAAAAAATATGGCATTCCCTCCTTTTTTTTCTAAAGTAATTGAATATGGGTTTTGTAAGGACACGGTTTGAGTCCTAAGCCCAAAAGTTAAAAAGATCTAGGCCCAAAGAACTCAATACAATGAATTTGTAAAGAGTGGGTTGGAAAACTAGGTTCTAATGAGTTATGTAACAATTATAGTGGATCCCAATGTAAATAAAGTAAAAATAGACTAATTTTATCTAAGAAAATCATCATCGGCGCAATCCGAGGAGATCAATTCTTGTATATAATTCTTGAAGTTGATCACAAGTACCGTTCTTATTGCTACAATATTTCTCTCTTAATTCTCTGATCCCATTTTCTCTGGGCCTCCCTTCTATTTTATACTATCTTCCTCCCTTCATTTCTACCCTCCACATGTAGATTAGATTGCTAGTATTGATCATTGTCCCATCAGCCTTCTTGAAGTATTTGGGAGCAGCTATAAGGCTGAAAACTACTATTTAGGTATCACTTCTATATTAATGCGGCTAGAGAGTTAGTTGCAGAGCATTCAATGCGGTGGTAGTAACTTTCTCTTAGATATTATATGACTTCTCTTTGTCCTGTGTCTTCCTGATACTTATCCTCATCAATGGAATTGTTCAGAACATTGCTCTTGATGGCAGACTGCACCTTCTGTCCTCGGCTTTGCTCAGCCGATGAAGCATTCCTCCTCAAATCACTTTCTTGGACTCTCATAACCATATCTCACCTCTTTATTCATTAACACGGACTCCTCTGACAGTGTTTCCCCGTCCCCAGACTACTTAATGTCCTCAGATTGGGCCCCTGACCCAATAGATACATATATACATACCACTAGGCCTACCACCCCTACAATAGCCCCTCGAAATTCTCCTCTCTGGTTCCTCGGGAAGAATAGAGTATTTCGATATTACCACAATTGCCCCGCACTTATCATACATCACCTCTGTCTGTATAGGTGCTTTTTTAACTACCCAACGCACGCTCTTAATGCTTTGGCATCCAAGACGCGCCTTCATTAAATTTTTGCGGCTCTATGTTCCCCACATTTTATGGCACGTTGCGGATTCAACAACTGAGGACTTCATTGGAACTCGGGCAGAAATTTTCCTGCTTTTTACCCTCTCTTTAATATAAAATATGGCCCAAACACTTCATTCACTCCACTTTAGCACTCATACACTGAACCTGTGCACTTATTCAATTTACTTATGCCCTCACAAATACCAAGAGCCAGTCCAAGGAGAGTTTTCCTTTTCATGTAAGTCTTTATAAATCTTTCCGTTTAATTTTCCATCTACTTTTCTTTTCTCCGTGTCTTTTTCTCCTCAGCCCTCCTACCTTCTCTTCATCTTCTTAGTATCTTCAACCCTTTCTTGGGAATGGGTAGATTCGCTTACTTGGTAGACTCCGCAGAGAATATAGAAAGCTTTAAAGCTCAATATAGAATCCTGCTAGGAGTCTCCATTAGGTACTGTAAGGAAGGGGATTGGCACACCAGTAGGCAAGAGGGAGAAGTAGTAATCCTGATGATTGCCTTTATAGAGGGAGGGATGAGAATCTCAATGGTTACGATCACTAGGGATTACCGCAGGGCTCACCGATTAGCTCCTACCCAATGTGCCCCAAACATGTTTAAGATTTTAGGTAGTGTAAACGCCCTTAATGAGAAAATGGGCTTAAACCTTACCCACCATGACATTAACTAGGTTTACAATCTTTAACACCTAAAGGGGCAGGGGTATTACTTAAAAACTAGGTACCCCAAGGTCAAACTTATCTCATGCCTTCTTGATTCCAACAAAGGCATGAATAAAGATTTCCTTATCGTCTCAAGGGAGTGGCACGATGGCCTCCCCTGCTCGACGAGAGAGTGGCAACCAGGTGGGGTTTTAGGTCTAGGTTTACTTCTTCGAAGTTACCCTTTCTTTGCTTTGACATACTTTGTACCTATTTTTCTCCTTTTGTGTCAGTGTTTGAACTTTTCTTTGATTTGCGTCATTCCCTTTTTTGACTGTTTTTCTTAATGATTTTGTAGATCATCGCGTTGCCATTCCGAATTTCAGCCTTGTCAACCAGCCAAGCTTGGATAAAATACTCCAAGCCAAGGTGTTCGTTCACAAAGACGATCAACTACGAGCGGCCCACTTGATCCTCAGATACACCCCGCTCTCCTCATGTTTCCAGGCGCCAAAGTGCATCATAAAAGCAAAGACTCGCGCTTACACCAGATAAGTGTTACCATTCTGGGTTTTCTCACCACCGATCCTATCCCAGAAGACATACCAAAAGTAGCATTGCCATCCCAATGCGTTGCTAAGGAAGAGGCAACCTCATCCTTGCCATGACTAAGGAAAAGGAAGAGGTCGTTGAAGTTTCTGACTCGGAAGACGATTTTGAGGTCTTCAACCGGTCTTTATCCCTTGAAATTCTAACTGGTGACCCCAGCCACCTTCCTCCTATGCCAACAAGTCACGCCCAAGAAGATTATTCTATCCCAGCAAGTCATGCCTGTATATACGATGTGCGTTAGCATGTTCATACTAAGATGAGCCGAAGCTCACCAAAGCATCAAACATGTTGATTTGTGTTGCATACATGGGGAAACCAACGTCACTAGCTAACATGGATTAAGACAATCATACCATGATGATCATGCGCACAATATAGCATGAATATGCACCTACTACAATTGCCTTGTATGCATACTCACACTTCAAGGTTAAGAGCACCCATTATCATGAGAGGGTTGCTCTCTTATCTACTGAACATTGCCCTTTTTGGGCTTGCGTCTTCTTGCTTGCATTTGGCCCTTTTTGGCTTGCATTTTGGAAGTTGTGCCCTTGCTCTAAGTGTGTACATGCAACCACAAAGCCAACAGACAAGCAACAGAGATAGCAAAGACAAGGAAAGCAAATAAAGGGGCAAACAAGGAAAGGGAACACACTAAGGGGTAAACAAGCATGTTAACAAACAAGCAAACAAGAAAAGATTTCCTAGAAGGACAAATGTAGGTTTGGATTGGTGTCCGTGGTTCCATTATTTTAGAGTACAAGCGACACACATACCATCAAGCAAAGTTCCCAAAAGGGACTCACGATCTTGTGTATAAAGATTGGAGTGAACTTGCACGAGATTGTAGGTAGGAACTAAGCTTGATGACACAAACAAGCACACAACACACATGCATGAACAAATAAACAAGGATGCAAAGATGCAAACAAACGAAGAAAGCCAAACAAGATGGCACAAAGCAAGCATAGCAAGAATAAAGGAAGCAAAACATGTTATCACATAAAAAGGAAGGGTAAACATGTTAAAAGGCACATAGAAAGGCTAACATGAGAAACCCCAACATGCAAAGCTAAGCCAAAGAGAGAAAGGCAAGCGGCAAGCAAGCCAAACATCATGAAGATGTACTCCCAAACATGGCTGCATCTAAACAAGACACTAAAAGGGACGGATGCAACCAAACAAACAAAGTGGCCCCAAAGACCAACAATCACAAACCCACAAAGGGAAAACAAACAAGAACATGGCAAAAGCACACAAAGGCATAGAAAAGAACAAATAAGGCATAAACATGCAAAAAGGAATTAATCCAAACCCTTTATTGAAACTTGGGTGTATAGATGTAGGCCTAGACCACTAGATCTAGATCTACACCCTACCCAAAAGCTAAAGCACAAGAAAGATGCTAAAGCAAGAGATATAAAGCTATAGAAGCACTAGGCATAGCATCCAAACAAGCTTTAAGCACATAAACATGTAGATCTAAACACATAAACATAGCAAAAAGCACATAAACAAAAAGGTAGACATATCCTAACCCAAGAAGGCTAGGCCAACAACATCAAATCAACAAAATATGTTAAAAAGCAAGTAGACATGCTATAAAAGCTATAAAATATGCTAAGAAGCAAGCTAAAGTAAGAGACATGCAAGAAAAAGCAAGATAAAGCAAAGATAATAGCTAAAAAGATACATCTACACCCTTAAACCACAAATCTAAGTTACCAAAACAAAGGAGAGGAAGATGAGAGCAAGAGAACTACCTCTTGTTTGGTTGGGAAAAGTGAGAAATCAAAGGTTTTTGTGCGTGTTTTGGAGAGAATTTTAAGAGAAAGAGAGAGAATTTGCCAAAAAAAGGCTCTAAAATGCCCAATTTTCATCCTCTTTGAAATTTAGGGGGTCTGGAGTATTTTAGATGCTTGGAGCTGTTCCCAAGGCTCGGTGGCCCTTATAGGTGCACCGGGTCGGGTCGGGTCGGGTCGGCGACCCTGTAAAGTGCGCTGGACCTATATGCAAACGTCAACAATTTTGTCATTTTCCCTAGTTTTTCAGTTCTAACTTTGGTCACTCATTTGAAGGCCTTTCCAAACTCCAATTGAGCTTATCTTATTGTCCCTAGAAAGGTATGGATGTCTAGTTTCCTAGACACTAAAGAAATTAAAAATCAACGGTTGGATCAAAAGTTATGGCCTCGAGAAGCAAGCTTGACGTGCCTAGCACAATTTTCAAGATATCTCAACATTTTTAACTCTGATTTTGACCCATGAATAGTCGTTGGAAAGGGAATTCAATAATCTTCACAATAATATTAATTCCAACCCATTCTAATAGTTAGATCAAAATTAGGTTTTCTAGTCGCTTCCGAGAGTCAACTTCGGGTCAAATTTGGTCAAAGTTGACAAAAATCTCTAATAACCTTGGGTTTGATGTTGGAAAATGTTGTTTTAGGGTGGGTTTGACCAATTTTAACCCTCGGTTAACCCTGAGTTGACCAGAGGCATTTTGGTCATTTTGACCTAAAATAGCACTTCGAGTGCTTTGATGTGCCTAAACGAGTTGTACCATGTCATTCTAGATGCTTCCACCGTCCCCAGTGAAAAATTGATATTTTGGATTTTTCGGGGTTAGGCACGCAAATTAAGTGTGGGCAAAATACAGTATCTACACTTCCCAAAAATTCTCATATCTATTTCTTACTTATAGGTGGTGGCATGTCCAAAATAGACTTAATATTGAATATGTCAACTTCTATCCCTTTGTCACTTACCAGAAATCCCATTAACTTTGTGACCTTCACTCCAAAGGTGCACTTTTCTAGGTTTTGTATAAGGTTAAATTTCTTGATTTGCTCAAAAAATTTCCTCAAATTATCTATTTTTCTTTTTTAGTCCTTAGATTTTATTATCATATCATCTACGTACATTTCCACCTCATTGTGCATCATGTCATGTAACAAATTCATGGCTATCTATTGGTAAGTTGCACCAACATTCCTCAGACCAAAGGACATGATTGTGTAACAATATATTCCCCATTCAGTGGCAAATGTGGTTTTGGTCATGTCATTGGGACCATTTTGATCTAATTTTAGCTAAAGAATCCATCCATAAAAGACATCATAGCAAATCTAGTAGTATTGTCCACAAACATATCTATATGGGGTAAAGGGAAATCATCAGTTGGGCAAGTTTTGTTGAGATCTCTAAAGTCTACACACATTCTTACCTACACATCCTTTTTAGGTACCGGAGCAATGTTGGATATCCAATTGGCTTGGTGTATAGGCTTTATGAATCCCATTTTTAGTTGTTTAGTTATTTCTTCTTTAATCTTAAGAAGTCATTCATTTTCATGTGCCTTAATTTTTGCATTACTGGGCCTATGTAGGGATTAGTATAAATTTGATGCTTGAAAATATCGGGATCTATGCCAGGAATATCTTCATAGGACCAAGCAAAACTTCTTGAAATTCTCTCAAGAGATTCACTAAGTATTTCTTTTCTTGCAAGGGATAAGGTGAAACCAATTTGAATTAAGCTTGGTCTCTTATCATTGCCCAAATTAATAGTTACAATTATGGTTTCACGGGTTCAACTTTCCTTTCGAATTATTAAATTTCAATTTCAATTCATATCATTAGAATCACTGAAGTTCAAAATTTCACTATAATGAGACATGTCAAAAAGTAAGTTAAATTAGAATTCATTATTTTATTGAAAACATTGAAAAGTACATCAAAACTTGCATCACATGAAATTTTTCCTATGATTTTAGAAAAATTTAGATGTTAGAATGCCAATCAACAGGGATGATGAATGAAGAAGGATCACTTGGTTCCTCATAGGTGATGGCCAGCACGTCCTTCTTCCACTTGGGTGTTAACAACATCAACATTGCCTCCTATCCATGTAGTCCATCCGGTCAGCTTCCTCTTAAACCTCTTCAATTATAGTCATAGGTTCATCCTCCAGAGTAAGCTTCTTGTTAAAGAATATCTCCAATCTAGGAAGAACATTTTTCTCTTTATCTGTCCAAGGCTTAGAGAAGATATAATAGGGGAAAGACTCCCCTTCTTTCATAAAGTTTCCTTTAAAGATGTTTAGTTTTTTCATGATCCATCCATAATTCTTATTGAAAGCTTAGTCATTCCTAGTCAATTGAGTCATGAAGTTAGGGAACTTAGATATTCCTTGTCCACCCCTATGGTAGACACTCATTTTCTACCCTTCCAACTTGAGTCCCTATTCCCCAATGATGACATCACTCGGAGGCCCAAGGTTGATTTAAGGCCCAATCTTGTGAATCTTTAACTTGAAGAAAGTTTTGGTAAAGAAAAATAAGCAGGAAAAACCCTAAGCACATGCACGCATACATCGAGCAGGCACACGTATAACCCATGTATGCATATGCATTTAGGATTTTAGAATACCTATAAGAAATGTTTTTGGACGTAAAAGTGTAGAGTGAACCTCACATTAGCTGGGAGCCATCCTAGGCCCCTCTATGATCACTATAAAAGGTCCCAAAGGCTCTTTTACTAAAACACGCCGAATTCACTAAAAAATAGTGAATCAAAGAGGGAGTTTTTATTTAAAAATATCCCCAAGTTAAAGTTTTGCTTGATTGAGACCTATTTTAGTCTTGACCTTCGAGTTTTAATTTTAGTAACCTTCTTAGTTTTGTTCTTGATTAGATTGACTAGGGGGAATGGTCAAATCAAAACTATTAGGTTAAAATGAATTGACCCCTTGCAAATTAATTACTTACCCAAGTTAATTAATTAGTCAAATTACATGCAGTAGCGTGGTAGTACAAACAAATCACCAACTAAAATAAATGCAGTAGAAAATAAAATTGACAAAGGTGATTCGTTTACGAATGGGGAAAGCCACCGACGCAAAACTTCATTGGGTAAATTTAAGGTCACCACTCCCGAAAATCCACTATTATCCATCACAAGCGGTTACAAGCATAAGGAATCTTACCAAACCCTTTGGCCTATCCCGAAATACCAACTTACAGTTGAACCCTTACCGCAATACCCAATTGGACTTGTATTGTAGCGGCTATCTCTCCGTTTAATGCACGAATCCCAGTACGAGACTAACCAATAATGCACGAATCCCAATACGTGACTAACACCAGCAACTTGAAGAAGATATTGGCTACAAAGTTTTTTGCTTCATCAACAATGAAGACCAGGAAGCTCTTAGGTCACAAAACCCTTGGCGTAAAGACATAGTAGCTTCTACAAAAAGAATAATGAACTAGACCACTTTTTGCATTTGGTCACCCAATCTCTTGTGACGGCCTTTAAAATAATCCTTATATATGTCTAGGGTTATGAGAAAAGAAACCATACACAAATACATAGGAATATACGTGTAATCAGATCTAAAAAGTCTGATTTCGTAATTATTGACAGATACAGTTTGTGTCAAGAATCTGTCGAGCTTCAACATTAAATCTCAATAGAAATGATTCTGTCGAGACTTTTGTCGAGTTTTAATGAATAGCTCTACTTCACTTGTTTCTTGGTTAGATCTTCATGGCTTTAACACTTGACTTGAACAACATGTTTCTTGAAGTTTTAAACCCATCCTACATCTACCCAATTACAAGTAAAGTGCGTTTTGTCAAAAGATTAGCCAATTACATAAATATGTCCTAACAATCTCCCCCTTTGGCAATTTGTGACAAAACTACAACAAAACAAATAATCATGAAAAAAGTCTTAAATCACTAAACTCATAACCACTTGTTGTATTACAAAATAAATCTAACACTAACATAAACTCTTGAAAAACTTTGCAAGAAGAGAGTTCATGGCACGATAGACTTTCATAACCTGTCTTTCTGAAACACTTAAACAAAACTCATCAAGGCATCATGTGTGAAACAGAAATAAAGATTGCGTATATAAAGAAACATGTGTATAAAGAGAGAAAAGAAACAACATATGTAAAGATAGGTGAATAAAAACATACATCATCATCATATATATGAAAAGTAAAGTACAATGCATGTAAATAAATGGTTACAAGACCAGTGTACAAAAGGCTAATGTAAAAAGAGAAGTACATATAAACCTCACTGCATCCCTCAAAATCTATATACACTCCCCCTATAAAAAAATGTGTTATACTAACTCTCTCTCTAAATACAAGACTATTCTCAAAACCAAAACTACTTCCCCTTTTTGTCACGAATGACAAAGGGCAAGTCATTGAGAGGTCGTTATCTCGTCATCATCAGAAGAGCTAGCACCGTCATCCTCATCATCATCATCATCATCATCACCCTTATCAGACGAGGCCTCTGGAGAAAGAGAGGGAGAGGGAGCAAAGCCAGCCATGCGAACCTGTCTACGAGTAATGCAACTGACTCGGGTGTTCATCTGACACATCTCATCTGTGAGATAGTCAAGACGACCACCAAAGTTAGCCTCCATCTACTGAAGTTGTGCCATGATGGCCTCTAGGGTCACTCCACCAGCCATGGAAGGAGAAGGAGCCGAGGAAGATGGAACAGTAGAAGCTATAGGATCAGTCGTCTCCACTCATGGCTGCTTCGGTCCAAGCTGTGCCTCGCTCTATCAGACAAAACCAGAGCATATGGCACCCATGATGGTGAAGAGAAGAGAGAGAGGAATGGGAATGTGAAAGTGCTGAGGGATCTACGTGATAGCCGTAGGGAAGATGAGCTTATCACGAGTAGCGGTATCCTGATACACATCTATGATAGATGTGATGAGGTGAGAGGGAAGTCAATGGAAAAATCCTCCATCAAGGAAAGAAGAAAACGAGCACGAAGCTCAGTGATGGAGTTATAGTAAGACAAAGCAGTGAAAGTGAATGTCATCACCATGTTAAGGAATCTCAAGCCTTTGGCAAAGCTCGAGCATGGGGTGTTTAGCTTACCACCCCATATAGAAGGAGTCTCATAAAAGTGAGAGATAAGCTCAACTCCGAACACAATCCGTAGACGATCACAGCCAGGGAAGTCAGGATGCACTGAACATGTAGTACCTTAGATATAAGATCCAGAGTAACTACAATACGTATACCTCAGAATGTGGTAACAAAACAAGGCACAAAGGTATCAATGCTATGCATGTTGGAGTAAAACTCCTGAATGAACACGACCGGACACCTATCAGGTTTCCCATAGAGGGACTCCCATCCCCAAGTCCAAATGACTTCGGGTAGAGCAGTGTCGGAGAAGTCTGACAAAATGACCTGGCATTCCAGATGAATGCCACGGTTCTGGAAGTTCTCAAAGAGGTTTGTCTTGGCCTTCTCATCACAGAACCAAATATGATAGGGAATAGGAGGATCAGAAGAGGATGACCTGGAACCACGAAGAGGGTACCGAGTCGGAGTGGATTTTCTTTGTTTGGGTGCCATAGAGAGGTTTATCCACAGAGAGAGAGAGAGAGAGAGAAAAGAAATAGAACACAAGTTCAAAAAGAAAGATGAAAAGAACAGATGCATGAAAAAATGCATGAACATGTGATGTGCAAAAATTAAAAGCATCAAAGGCAAAAACCCAATCCAACCTAACAACACTCATAATTTTAATCAAACACATAATCCTAAAATGCTTGAAACATTATTATAATGCAATGAGGATGCAATGCATGAGCATTAACAACAAATCAACATAACCCAACCTAAAAATTTCACAAAAATCTCAAAAACCCCAAAAAAATTCAAAAACCCAAAAACTAGGTCTAAAAATGCATGAATGCATGAAAATGAAGGGATTAAGAACACTTACCAAGTGTTTTAGGCTTGATCTAGGCCGAAACTTGAGTGGGTAGAGAGATTTGAGTGAGAGGTAGAAGTTTGAGGCGAGAAAGAAGAGATTTCTGTCAAGAGAGAATGAGAAAAAAAAATGAAATATGAATCACGCCCATCCTTTTAATATAAAACACAGCTCAATGGATTGAAGATGCTATCAAGGATCTGTTAAGCATTAAATCTCGACAAAAATGAATCGATCGAGGTGCTGTCGAGGATCTATCAACGGTAGAACTCATCTCGATGGATCGAAGATATGTCGATAAGCTATCGGGCAGATAGAATGCTCAGAAATTTGGCTCGATGGATAGAAGAAGCTGTCAAGAATCTTTCGAGAAGAAACCTAAAAATCTCGATGGATCAAGAATCTATCGAGATCTATCAAGAAAAGAGAAAGAAGGCTCGATATAAAGAGAAGCTGTCGAGCTTGAAGAAAAGGTGTTTTCAAGAAGGGAAAAACTCTAAGAGATGAATGCAAAAAGCAAGCTACTTAAACAAAGATCCAATCAATATAATAAACTCTCAAAACATCTCTCAACACAAAAGCATAGCAACCATAAATCCAAAAGCAAACACACACACACAACAAGTCCAAACAATTTTATATTTCAAAAACAAGTTAAGACAGTTTAGTAAGTATATATTAACACATGTAATCTTTGTGATGGCCAAATCACATTGTACCTACACGTATCAAAAGTAGCAAAGAGTATGCGTGTTGTGTGTGAAAACATAGCAAGAGTGCATAAGTGTCTCATATTATGGAGATTTGAGAGTAGAGAGAATCAAATACATTCACATACAATCATAACTGCTTGATGGGAACTATCACCTTTGAGGTACATCCTATAACTCTCACATCTCCTGCAACCATTTTAAAAGCATTTTGGTTCTTTTTGCTTTTATATTCTTTGCATATTTTCTTTTTGAACATATCATGCATGGGCATATAAGAGAGAAAAGAAGTACCCAATTATGTAAGCCAAAACATCACAATTTTGCTATGTCAAAGCACACAGATATTATACATGATTGGTGGGCTTTAATGGTGAGATGATTATGTATGCTTTTCTCTTAGAATTTTCTAGTCCTTCTCATCAAAAAAAGTGATATAAGTATGAGATATAAGAGACAATCTTAATCGTACTCATCACAAACACGAGTCACATAGCTCACTTGCTTAGTTGTGCATTGAGATACTTATCTAAGCTACAAAAGATATAAAATTTAAAAAACTTTGTTTTATTGGTCATCCAAGGTGCACAAGTACCAATATACACAAACACACTGTTTTTGTATTTTTCTAATTTTTTCAATTATTTTTATGGAAAACAAATAAAGCAGAAACTGAAAAGCAACCAAACAAAACCATAAAGAAACACCCAAAGTATAAAACTAGACTGACTCAAAAGTTAGAAAGCAAAACAAACAAGTAATGCATAAACATAAAGGGAAAGGGAGAAAAAGTGATTAAATCACTTTGAACCTTTTTCCTTCCACACCTTGGAAGGACCTTTCCTTTGTGCGAACCTTTGATCCTAGGGAGAGGGAGAAGAATTGAAACCGTTTGAGTTCGAAAGGAACATTAGGGCCTTGAGAAGATCTCCAGGAGGACCCAAAGATGATGAGATCTGACCTTGACCACCAGATGATAACACACTATTGCTCTGTTGAGTGGCTAACCACTTATACTAATTTGGATGAGTGTGTCCCGAAACTCCACAATGATGACAGAAATGCGGCTTCTTTTATTAAGACTTTTTATTATTGTCCTTCTTATTCCTAGGGTTTCCAGTCTCTTTCTTTTCAACCTTAAAGGGTGCTCTTAGAATAGATTTGCCATTGTCTAAATTCTCACTAGCTATTTCAGTTTTAGATTCATTATTCTCAAAATTAACATTATCAGTACTTGAGACAAACACAGTTGTATTAAAAGAGACAATATTAGGAGAAGAAAAATCATACCCCCAAACCGGATTTGTCAGAAGCAATTTTCTGAAAACTTAGCATCTCATCGAGCTTTGCACTAGAAGTCCTCTCTAATTAAGCTCTGACTTGAAATAGCTCCATTTCAAGCTTCTTGGTCCTTTCAGCCAAAAAATTGTTCTCAAATCGTAGTACTCCAATGGTTTGATTAGCTTCATCAACCTTGGTAGAGAGCTCCTTTCGATCTAATTCCATATCACTCAGTTTCTTGGTAGCCAACCTATACAGTTTCTCATGCTTCTCAGAAACCTTGTACAACTTAGCATAGGCTGCATGGATGTCATTTTGATCGTCCATTTTCTCAAATTTGGATTCCACCAAGTCCTCTTCTTCATCCACTACTTCTATGATCCCCTCAGTAGGGTCTACTGTGGCAGTGAAAGCACTTAAGATTCCCTTGTCATCACTGTTATTTGACTCAATCTCAAGCTCGGCATCATTCAAGGTACCAGTAAGAGCCTTGCTTTTCCCAATCAACTTGAGATATATTGGACATTCTTGTTTCATGTGTCCAAAACCTTGACATCCGAAGCACTTTGGTCCGGAGGGAATAGTATATTGACCGCCATCCTTAGCATCCTTCTTCCCTCTGTCTTGACTTTTAAATTATGAAGAACTAGATTACTTACGGTCCTTGTCAAAACCTTTCAAGTTGGCATTCTTCATGAACTTCTTGAACAACCTAGTGATGTAGGACTTCATCTTGGAATCTTCATCATCTAAAGACTCATCAGTCTCATTACTTTTGGCCTCTAGTGCTATACTCTTACTTTTGGTTCCTTTCCTAAGTCTAGTCAAACCCAATTCATAGGTTTGCAGGTTGCCAATCAGCTTCGTCAAAGAAATGGAGTCAATGTCCTTTGATTCTTCAATCGCTGTTATCTTGGCATGAAATCTCTCAGGGAGAGATCTGAGCACCTTTCTCACAACCTTGGGTTCGGGAATAGTTTCCCCAAGATTGAAGGCTAAGTTGACTATGTCCTTGAGTTTGACATAGAACTCATTGAATGACTCATCCTCATCCATCTTGATCTCCTCAAAGCTTGGAGTAAGCCTTTGAAACTTGGAATCTTTAACGGCCTTAGTTCTTTCATAGGTCATTTGGAGAATGGTCCATGCTTCTTTTGCAATTTTAGTCGAGGATATTTTCTTAAACTCCTTATTCGTGACTGCACTGTATATGGCATTCAATACTTGCTGTTGAAGTTTGCCGCTTTGATCTTTGCATCATCCCAATCAGCCGGCGCTTCTTTTGGCTTAGTCCAGCCAATCTCCATAACTTGTCACACTTTCTCATCTAAAGACTGCAAGAAATTTCTCATCCGTACTTTCCAGTATGCATAGTTAGTGCCATCAAATAAAGATGGTATAATAAAAGACTGTCCTCTATCCAAGACAAACAGGAGTCAATGGATCACATAGCAAAGATTAAAACCTAATCAGAGTGTGCCCGCTCTGATACCACTTGTTAGGTTAAAATGAATTGACCTCTTGCAAATTAATTAATTACCCAAGTTAATTAGTTAGTCAAATTACATGCAATAGCATGACAGCACAAAAAAAATCACCTACTAAACTAAATGTAGCAGAAAATAAAATTGACATAGGTGATTCGTTTATGAATGGGGAAAACCACCGAGGCAAAACCCCACCGGATGAATTTAAGGTTACCACTCTCCAGAATCCACTATTATCAATCACAAGCGGTTACAAGTATAAGGGATCTTACCAAACCCTTTGGCCTATCCTAAAATACCAACTTACAGTTGAACCCTTACCCCAGTACCCAATTGGACTTGTATTGTAGCAGCAATCTCTCAGTTCAATACACGAATCCCAGTACATGATTAACCAATGATGCATGAATCCTAGTACGTGACTAACACCAGCAACTTGAAGAAGATGTTGGCTGCAAAGTTCTTCACTTCATCAACAATGAAGATTAGGAAGTTCCTTGGTCACAAAACCCTTGGTGAAAAGACGTAGTAGCTTCAATAGAGAGAATAATGAACTAGGCCACTTTTTGCATTTGGTCACCCAATCTCTTGTGACGGTCTTTGAAATAACCCTTATATATGTGGGAGAAAAGAAATATTACACAAATATATAGGAATATGCATGTAATCAGATCTGAAAAGTTTGATTTCATAATTCTCGACAGATACAGTTTGTGTCGAGAATCTATCGAGCTTCAACATTAAATCTTGATAGAAAGGATTATGTCGAGACTTCTGTCGAACTTTAATGAACATCTCATCTTCACTTTTTTCTTAGTTAGATCTTCATGGTTTTAACACTTGACTTGAACAACATGTTTCTTGAAGTCTTAAACCATCATAGATTTACCCAATTACAAGTAAAATGCGTTTTGTTAAAGGATTAGCCAATTACATAAATATGTCCATAACAAAAACACTAAAGAGTTCTAGTGTTGAGGTGAAGGTTTAAACATTGTTTCTTCATTTTCTTGTTTGATTTTTTTTTTTTTGGGTGTGTTTTATTGCTTTAATATATCTTTTTTTAGTTTAGTTTGTTTAGTCTTGGTATTATAAGCTTGATAGATTGTTAGATTTCTTGTTTTGATTATCTATTCTTTGTTGTTCTAGGTGTGCGTTTCTGGGTGTGTATGCTTGCGCATGCTTCATGCATGTGTATGCATACTTGTAGCATGCGTACGCGTGCACATGGGATGCGTATGCATATCCAGTGCAAGTGCATGCATGCTTATGCCCAAAATCCCAAAATTAGGATTCTTCATGCTTTATTTGTTTTATCTAGTTTTAATCATTTGTTTAGCTTATGTTAGATTTAGTTTTACATGCTTAGACCATAGGATCAGTAAGATACTAAGATAACATATTTTACTTGCTTTTGCTTAATTGCTTGAAGATTAGGGTTTATAACTTTGAGAACCACATGAACTTGCATAAGAACGTAAACATGCATTAATGCATAGGTGTTGTGATGCTGTGAGGTAGATGAGGTAAGTCATGCATATAAATATGAACATGCATTTTTTTGAATGATGAGTATGATTGAATATTTTGATGCCATATTTGAGTGATTGAACATGCTTGTCTAAATGTCTTGATACTTTGATAATTGAATATGCATGTGTAGATTCTTAATGCTACTGCCTTGTGACATGTTTGTTGCCTTTGGATATAATGCATGAACTGATTAGATGAATGGTAGGACTTTATGCCATGTGTTGCAATGTGATGATATGCCATGTTGAGTGCTAGATGCATGTTATAGTGTGTGTGTGTGTGTGTGTGTGTGTGTGTGTGTGTGTGTGTGTGTGTGTGTGTGTGTGTGTGAGTCTAGAATAACATGTTAAAGGATCCTCTGATTGGATTAGGACTTGGAACATAATGAGTAGAGGCTGACTTTCAAGTCGGGTGCGGTTGGGTGCCTTACACCTTCTCATCCCTATTCCTAAACTCTATACATGTGCTGTGAGGAAACCATTACCGCCCAACGTGGTAGGGGCGCTTGTGCCCACACCTACCAAGGCCTATTCTAGGGATATAACCCATTTTTCCTCATCATTGCTATCATCTTATGCTTATGAAATGGAAGTGAATCTAAAGCGTACTTTTCTTCTTTTTTCTACCATGCTTAACCATGTTCACAAATTCAAATGAAGTTCTTTAGTTACTTCTCTTATCTTGTAAATAAGGACCATAATCTCTCCATTCCTATGTATCGCCACCATTCCTCCCTTCCATGTTTCCTTTGTCTTTTGATACAAGATAGAGATAGAGAGGAAAATCCTAAAGGGTTGAGTCATGCTCTTCCTAACAAAAGATTGTAGCTAGGTCCAATGTCCATCATGAAATTCCATAGTCAAATTTACAGGACAAATCTTACAAGCAACCTTGAAAGTCCTCGTTACTCTCATTGAACCATTGTCATATGCTTTAACAGTTAGAGGAGATGGAACACAAGTATCTGTGTTGGGGATTATCTTAAGAGAAATCTTAAAAGGGCATACATTCAGTGCAAACCCATTATCCACTAACACCATCAGGACCTTAGCTCTCATGCATTAAATAGTGATTTGTAAAGACCATGTATAAGTAGCACCATCCCGAGAGAGATCTTCGTAAGTAAAAAGGTAATAAACAGTTCAGCCCTAGGGTCCATACCCATGATTGCTAAAACTTCGTGAGGAGTTATTTCTATTGTTGCTTCCTTCCCAACTAGTGCCTCTAATACTATAGAAAAATTCTTTTAGGAAGCCATTAGTAGCTCCCATATGAAAACATGAGCTTGAGTCATTTTTAGTTATTTAGGTACCCTATGCTTTATTTCTTGTTCATCAATTATCTTGAGTCCACTAGGCTTCTATCCCTCTCCCATATCCCTTTCGGGATAGTATTTTTCCAAGAAAGATGGCTTGTAGTTCTTTTCACTCCTATTTACATGCACTACATCCTTCTCTTGTTCTATCTTTTTCACTTCATGCCTTCTTTTGGGGGTGATTCCTTGTATAGCCATGGCAACCAAGAGCTTTTCTTCTTATTCAAACTAAATGCCTCCAACTTGAGTGTCAACCATGCTTACCTCTACAAACTCTATCAACTAGGAATATTCTAAACCTTCTCCTTTTATCCTGATGAATTTTTGGTATGGCAAAGGGTTCTTTTAGATGTTTAGCTTGGTGATTATGTTAAGGCTAGGTAAGCTTCCATTATCTATCGGGTATTGGATCTCACAGTGGAGTTGGAAGTAATTATTAGTCTTTTGGCTAGTGTGGGTACCTAAGATGTGTAGGCACGCTTAGCAACGTCCTAGGCATGCTTGGCAATGTCCTCGGCATGCTTTGCAACGTCCTAGGCATGCTTGCAACGTCCTTGGCTGACCTCGGCATGCTTTTTGCAAGGGCCTAGGAGTCCCACATCGAAGAGAAACCCCCCCACTTACTGCCTTATAAGCTGTGAAGCCAAGGGAGTAGTGTACCACCAAGTATCACCTAGGACGTTGCAAAGCATGCCGAGGTTGGCCGAGGACGTTGCCAAGCATGCCTAGGACGTTGCAAAGTGTGCCTACACATCTTAGGTACCCACAATTAGGTTTCTAGTGGAAATGACAATATTTATTAAGGTTCTAGCTAGAAGGCATAAAATGAGGTGTGAGTGTGGGATCTAGAGGCTAAAGATATCCTTTCAAGGTCAAATTCTCATAGGCTTAGGTGAGTCTTCCCTAAGGGTCCGTTTGGCTGGAGGGGTGGAAAAGTGGGATGATAGAAAATGGTGGAAGGATGGAAAAGTGAGAAGATAAAAAAGATTTTAATTTCCCTCATTTTTGTTTGGTTGGGAGTGGAAAAGTGGAGGGATGAAAAAAATGAGTTTGTATAAATTTACTCATATAACCTTGTTAAAAAATAATGCCCAATTAAAACCAAAAAAGTGAAAAAAAAAATTACCTAAATTTATTAAAAAAAATATATATCATGTCCAGGAAAAAAAAAATCACATCTAAACCAAAAACAAAAATAAAAAATAAAAAACAAAAGAAAGCAAATGAAAAAAAAAAAGAATATGAGTAACGTACACTGGACAAAGCCTGCTCAATAAATCAAAAGAAAAAAAAAAAGAAAAAAAAGAAGAAGAAGAGGCAACATCCAAGAGGAAGGAAAAAAAAAAGTGAAGAAGAGCAACGTACGGATGAAGCCCATGTGTAGCTGCACATGGGCATTTTTGTCCATTAAACAGCCCCATTTTCTCTCTTTAGTTTTCTCCCTATTTTGGAGAGAAAACTTTTTGGTGGATCCAAAAAGAAAACACCTGAATCTCACCATTTATTTTTCTTCATTCTCACCCAACCAAACACACTTCAAAAAAGTTTTCATTCCCATTTTCTCTCCAAAGTTTTTCATCCACTCTACTTCACCTCCAAACAAATACAACCTAAGTCGAAAAATTCTTGGCGGTTTTCTTGGAGATGTTTTGGTAGGTCATGGGTTGTTATGGCATTATGACTTACACTCACTGGGTAGGAAGTTTTTTTGGTTAGAGGAGCTTCTCCTAAAGGTCTTCTTGGTTTATAGTTTTCCTTCATTCCTATCTAGCTATTCATTATTGATGACATCTTCAATTTGAGTCTCATAGTTGTACAATTAGTCAAAAGAACTAATAGAGGATGACAACTACTTATTGTTGTATGCCAGAAGCAAGTTCTTGATGATCATGTTGATTTGGCCTTTATTATTGGGCCAATATCGGTCTCCTCCAATCATGGTTGCTCTCTTGAGGCGATTCTCGTCCTCTTCGAAAAATAACTAGAACAAGAAGGTTATTCACGCATATCATTTCACATGATACAACATGACCAGTCACCTATAATACTCCTTCTAAATTCGCACAAACTTGTAGGGTTGAAGATAACATAATGTAACACCTCTTAATCCTATATCTTGAAAATAGGAAGTTATTTTTTATTTTTTAAATTTATATGAGTAGAAGGATGTAAAGAGAGGTGGTCGTGGAAGGAGGTTTAAGAACCTTACTTCTTTGGTGACAAGAGTTCATACGGATGTGCTATTTCCTATTTATAAGCCTAAAGAGAATAGATTAAAGCCACGCACTAAAGTGATTCTCTTCCATTAACTATACTATTGTTTAACCCCGTACTATTGTTTAACTCCATGCATATGCACTAGGACAATTAAAAATAATCACAATTATATAGTTCAATTTATACGTTTTTTTTATAAAAGATGTTCAAATTATACATGGTATTAGCTTACACATATTTTAAACCATTCATTTCTAAAATATTTTGTGGTTTCTCATTATTTATATATATGTATGTATATATGATTTAGAATTTAATTGGATTTAGATTCTTCGGGTTTTGCACCTAATAATTCACTTGTCTCAAAAATTAAAAAATTTGCTGGACACATGGCAAAAATTTGGACTCTAATTGAAATCCAATTTAGAATCTAATTGAATTTGAACTCTTTGATTTTAACACGACACATAGTGCTAAATTGAGAATTCAATTGAAATCTAATTGGTTTTTTTTTTCTTTTTTGATTTTTTGCTTTTAATATATATATATATATATATATTAAATCAATAATAAATGATTGCAGTTGTTTTAGGGTGTGTTTGTTTGGAGGTGAAACATGATGAATGGAAAACTTTGGAAAGAAAATGGAAATGAAAACTTTTTTGGAGTGTATTTGGTTGCGTAGGAAGGAAGAAAAATAAATGGCGAGGCCAGGTGTTTCTTCCTTGGCCTACCAAAATGTTTTCTTCCCAAAATAGAGAAAAAACTGTGTGGGAATGAATTTTTTCTTGATTGACAAAAATGCCCATGTGCACATGGGCTTCTTCAAGTTGCCTTTATTTTTTTTTCTTTTCTCTGTGCAGAAACGTTGCCTTGTTGTCTTCAAGTGGGGATGGATTTTTTTTTTTTTTTTTTTTTTTTTTGGGGCAAGTTGCCTCTTTTTTTCTATTCTTTTTTTTTTCTTTTCATTTTCTATCCCTCGGTGTGCCTTTTTTTTTTTTTTTTTTTTAAAAAAATTTTCTGGGCAGTAACGTTGCCCTTCTTTTTTTTTTTTTTTTTTTCTTTTGATTTTCTAGGGTCTGTGTGAGATAGTTGTTTTTTTTTTTTTTTTTTTTTTTTTTTTTTTAATTAGATGTGATTTTTTCTTGGGACATGATTTTTATTTTTTTAATAAATTCGGGTGATTGCTCTTTTTTTGTGATTATTTGTAACTTTTTTGTTTTAATTGGACATTATTCATTAACAATGATATATGAGTAAATTTATTCAAACTCATTTTTTCCATCCCTCCACTTTTCCACTCCCAACCAAACAAAAATGAAATAAAATTTTTTTTTTTTTTCTATCCTCCCATTTTTCACCTCTCTGACCAAATGGACCCTTAGGGTATCAAATACAGATTCATTTAAAAAAAAATTAAATACTATAACATCTGAAACTACGTATGGAATGATACAATATTGCTTTTATTTTTATAAGCAGGTACAACATCTCATTATTCATGTATCTTTTTCTAAAGACAAACCCTTAGAATTGTTGCCAATCAGCCAAACAGGCAGAAATTAGAGATACATAACAATATCATGCAAGGGATATACTGATATACTCATCTACAGAGAAGCCTTTTACTACTTTTGTAAATAATACTAAGGATAAATCAACCACTAGATATCATCTGGGCTGAACAAAATTACTTCGTACATGTGTATAATCAAGGTTCATCGTCCCAATTAGCATCATGACTTGGGGAGCAATATGTATTTCGTCCTACTCCTTTCTGCTTATTGGACTCCTTAAGCATCAAAACAACTTCCCTCATTGTGGGGCGATCAAAAGGAGACATACTTGTGCATAGCAAAGCAATTTTTAGGACAGTAATCATGTGAGAGACACTACACTCATCTTGTAGGTCTAATCGAGCATCAAGGACTCCAGGTGACATTGAATGATTGTGAATGTAATTTCTCACCCATGTTACAAGATCACCACCTTGGTCAAGAGGTTGTACGGGCGTTCTTCCTGTCAGCAGCTCAAGTAGGACAACTCCATAGCTGTAGATGTCACATTTCTCTGTAACTTTCATGGTGTATGCGTACTCTGGCATTAAGAAGATTACACATTACCAATAAAGTATTTTAATATATGCTCACGAAGCAATGAAACACAAAGTTATTCAGAGAAAATATAGTAACTAAAAGCCTTATATAGCTCAAGTTTCTGCTCTTCATAATTCATATCCTCCCTCTTATTTGTTGTAAGTATTGAATTAGAAATGATAGTAATTTCGTATATAGTATAATATAACAAAAGTTAAGTTTTACACAGCATGCTAACCTTGTTTAAAATATCAATGACTCATTAGAAGTCATATACCATAATAATATAATAAAATTTTGACCCTAATAAATTTGTGTATGTGATTGTGCTATATTTATTTATGATTGTGTTTATACATAAAACTATCTATTTAAACATTTAAAGAAAATATGACATGAAAAGATTCTAAATGGATGGTGTAAATATAGAAGGTTCGACATGATATTGTATATAAGTTGCAAAAGAATCCCCTTTTATCTGAATCCTTTACTTTCCTTCGATTTTAATCCATATTTAAGAGTTGTGGTATTTAAAAGTTCTTATGATCCTAACAAACCACTCAAAATCAAATAAATGTCATGTGTCTCACACAAGGTTAAAAAATGGAGGGAATTGGAGGGTTTAAATAGGAGATATTATCTCATAGAATTACATCAGTTTTAAGTTACACCAAGTCTAACTTTAAGTAATGTTACATTATTTAATATTTTTAATTAGTTGCGAATTTTATCAAATCCACCATTGGATTCCATTATCTTCGTATATTCTCCACACTTGCAAAATTTCAAGATAAACAAAGATTAAAAGGCATGTTATCAATTAATTGTTTAAAGTCAAGTTTTTGTAATTTAAAATAATGCATAAAAGATAAGTTTTTAAATTGAATGGTAAATAATATTTGGTTGGCATGCATGTTGAGAATGTAGAGAATATATAATCCAACGGTGAGATTTTCAAAATATGAAATTAATAACAAATTATTAGATGATGTAACATTGTTTATAGTTACACTATATGTAACTCGAATACACCCATATTGGAGTAATGATGTGAAATAAATTTGAACTTTCAAAACTTAGGTAGCAACATTAAAAGAAATCAACAAAAAGTTAAAGATTTTCATTTTATATTATACGGGTTGGTAACTTGTGCAATGTACAAAAGTTTTAACATAATATGATTTTTTTTTCTCTCTCTTTTTATTTGGTCTATGTATGAAATTTTATAATTATAAAAATTATTAATAGGCATTTATTGTAATTGTATTTGTACATATATGGAACAATATAATCAATCATTTAAAGAAGTGATTAAATTCTGTAAGGATTTAGTGTAAACCCTCTGGTTTAATTACACCCTACAATAAGGACGTACCACATTATCATATTACTAAAACATAAATACATCTAATTAAAAATGATAACATCTCAATAATACAATTTTCAAATTGTAAATAAAAGGCCGATGTTGTGTTATTAGGTGTGGTAGAGTATATTAAGTTTTAAAGTAAAAAAATTGATGTGGTAGTATCTTATTAGGTGGTATAAAATATGAGTTTTACACTCTATCCTTACCAAATTTGAACTCAAAGAAATACGATGTGCCAAGATTTTTTTTTTTTTTTTTTTTTTTTTGAGAAGTGATGTGCCTAAGATTCTAATAAAATGTTTAAATATAAATTATATTTAAATTCAATTCAAATTTATTTATTAAAATAATGACATATAAAATTGTAGACTTCAAAACTTTATGTTGCACAATATTGAGGTGAAAAGGGCTAATAGGATAGCTTACCAGGGGCAATGTAGCCATAAGAACCAGCAACTGCAGACATTGATTTAGAATGTGGCAAGTCAATCACCTTTGCCAACCCAAAATCCCCAACATGAGCTTCAAACTTATAATCAAGCAAAATGTTATTGGACTTTATGTCACGGTGAAAAATCCTAGGCTTGCAATCATGATGCAAATAAGAAAGGCCCTCAGCAGCTCCAAGTGCAATGATGAACCTTGTTTGCCAATCAAGACTACAGGATGGTCCATGAAGTAACTCTCCCAAACTCCCCTTTTCCATGTACTCATAGAGCAAGAGCCTGGCACCCTGGTGGTAGCAGAAACCATATAGCTTTACAATATTCCGATGCTTAATTTTCCCGAGTGTCAAAATTTCAGCACGAAAGCTATTATCCATATTGTTGCCCTCTCTGTCTGATGCTAGCTTCTTAACAGCAATTATATGATCTCTAGGCAAGACAGCTCTATACACAGTTCCACAGGCGCCCTTTCCAATTACAAAGCTTTCATCAAAATTGTCTGTCGCTGCAACCAAGTCCTGGAAACTAAATCCTTCCTTTGGAGAGAAGTAGATGTCAGAAACAGGAGAAGAGAATGGTTTATCTTGCTTAGGAGCAACCGTGTCAATCGGACGTGTCATGAAATGTATGATGACTATGATAAGAATGAGAGAAACCCCACCAATGGCTGCTGAAATTATAGCCACAATTTTTCCTAAACGGTTTCTGTTCTCTTCTTTATCTTGAGGTAAAAGAGTTGGTGGTGCTCCATTACAAGGCTTAAGAGGAGCACCACAAAGTCCTTTGTTTCCCATAAAGCTGCTGCTATCTATTTTCTGAATTTGTTTAAAGGGAGGTATAGATCCTGAGAGCTCATTGAATGAAAAGTTGCAGCCAAGTAAGCTCGAAAGATTCAGCAAAGAATCTGGAATTTCACCACTCAAATTGTTGTTGTTGAGCAGAAGGAACTCCAACAAATCAAGACTTCCAAGCTCATAGGGAATCTTTCCAGAGAGATTGTTATAACTGAGGTTCAATGCAATCTGCAAGCTCGAAAGGGTTCCCAATTCAGCCGGTATACTACCAGAAAATGAGTTACCACCCATTTGTAGCTCAGTTAAACGCAATAGCTTGCCTAGTGACACAGGTATAGTACCAGAAAGGTTGTTCTCTGAAAGTTTGAGAAGCTCCAGTTGGGAAAGTGTTCCTACCTCTTCTGGCAAAGCATCCACAAAGTTGTTGTGACTGAGATCAAGTCTTTCAAGCTCCTTGCAGCTGAAAATCTCAGGTGGAATCTTTCCAAAAAGAAAATTTGAAGAGACATTGAATGTAACCAACAAGGAGAGGTTACTAATTTCTCTAGGCAACTCTGATGTGAAGTGGTTGTATGAAAGATGAAGCCTTTGCAATCTTCCGCAGGTACCAATTTCTGGAGGAATAGGGCCACTGAACTCGTTCTGATCCAACTCAACAGCGGAGAGATTTACCAACTTGCACAGACTTAATGGAAAACTCCCTCTAAGTTTGTTTCCGACAAGACGAAGTTGCACCAATGTTTTGCAGCTTAAGATCCCAGTTGGGATGTTTCCTGTGAGCTGGTTGGATCCCAAGTTTAAGAAACTCAAATTAGAATTTTGGCAAAGATGACGCGGAATTCTTCCTGATAGAGAGTTCTCTGATAAATCGACCAACCAAATTGAGCTATAAACTCCAAGTCCTTGAGGAATGCTACCGTCCAGTGAGTTACTGAAGAGTTGAAACTTAGTCAAATTAGTCAGATATTGAAATCCAATAGGAATGGAACCGTTGAAATAGTTAATTGACAGATCAAGCTTACTCAAATTTTTCAAGCTGGTCAACTCATCTGGGATAACACCAGTAAAGTTGTTTGAAAAGAGATAAAGCAATTGCAACCCGGTTATCTTAGTTAGCTCAATTGGTATCTGTCCTATCAAAGAGTTCTCTGAAAAATCGATCTCCACTGCTCGAGAAAGATTTCCAATCTCTCTTGGGATTGTTCCATTCAAAATATTTCTATACAGGTATAATTTTTCAAGAGCCTTAAGGTTCCCAAGCTCAATGGGAATTGGTCCTTCAAGATTGTTCTTATAGAGAGCCAGAGTCGTTAGACTTGTGCAGTTGCCAAGCTCAGCTGGAATGGTACCAGAAAGCAAATTGGCCACTAGGTTCAAATATGACAAATTCTTAAGCATTCCAATCTCTTTTGGTATCTCACCAGAAAGCCGGTTTTCAGCAAGACCAAGATACTCTAAGCCCTGACATCCACTTATCTCTGGAGGCAAGCTTCCTGATATCAAATTCTGCCCAGCTCGAAAAACTTTCAATGTTTTAAGGTTTTCAAGAGATGTTGGCAATGATCCACTGATGTTATTGGAGTATGCAATCAATTCTGTCAAGGAAGAAAGGTTTCCAATCTCCGTCGGAAAAGGTCCGGATATTTTATTGTTGCACAAATTCAAGCTCTGTAAACAAGAAAGTCTACCGATTTCCTTAGGAATTTGGTCTTCAAATTTATTGTCGTTCAGGAGAAGAAACTCCAAACCTGAACAATTTCCAATCTCTTTAGGTATTTTCCGAGTCAAATCATTAAAAGAAACATCAAGATAAGTCAAGTGAGCCAATTTGCCAATGGCTGGAGACAAATATCCAGATAGATTCTTGGAATGCAAATCAAGAGAGCACACCACCGGATTGAAACCTTGGGTGCAATTCACACCAATCCATCCACAAGGAGTTGAATCACTAGAATTCCAATTACCCAGATTATTAAAATTGTCAACAAGACTTTTTCTTATTTGTAGGAGGTATTGACCTTCAGTGTTAAGCCCTTCCAATGTACCAACCAAGAAAGCACCCACAATAACATATGTAGTGAACAAATAATATGATATCATTCTCTCCATACTCATCAAATTCCACTGAAAACTATATCCCGGAGGTTGCATTCACAAGATGGATGACTATTGAATTTCCATACCATAGAGTACCATAACATGATTTACCTAGTTTAAGCATAAACACTTGTTTTTCAGAAAACTTGTTTGGTGTAAAAATGCAAAGCAATCATGTATGCAAGCATATGGATCAAACAAATAAATAAAAAGATTGAGAAAGACTCATTTTACGTACCTCTGAGTTTGTGATCAGTCAGTCAAAGAGAAACCATCTCAGTACTAAAATAACAATTTTATGGGAATTCTTGCTAGCAAGGAGAAGTTGGATTCCCCAGAAGATTTTGCACTAAGGAACAGCCTTAATTTGGTTTTGACCTGAAATGAGTCATGCATTGAATATGGCTGATATTTTTGGGTTTTAGAGTATGAATCTAGTTCAACAAGTTGCAACTTTGTATAGTCTTAATAATGAAAACGAGTTCAATGGTTAGCACAAACAAGGGGGAGCATTAAGTGGAAGTCACTGTTGTTTGGTCAAACTCCCTCAAACAATAATAACAATAATAATATTGAAAAGTAATGGTTCATTAATTTTCACCCAACAAAATGATTTAGATGATTGCACACTTTGTGTGAATGAGAATTATATGAGAGAGAGAGAGCCTCAAGAGAATGAGAATGTAATGGCCGACCAAGATGAAGCACGCTTTCTTCATTCTCTCACTCACCCTGTCTATTAGTATATTTTAGTGCTTCCCACAGTTCATTCATTTCTTTATTACTTTCATGTTCTCTTTTCGTTTTCACACACACAACACAACGCAAACCTATGATGATAATTCTAGGATAGTCTTTGAAAGCCATTATTGGTGTGGAAATATGTAGTATCATTTTCCTTTCATACAGCGTCTCAATTTTTTGGTTTGTTTTGATATATATCTAGGTAGTTGAATACATGAAAAATAGTAGTCATGGTTCTCATGAATTACACTTGGCTTTTTGACCCCAAATGGTCTTAGAGTTTTGCAATAGTTTTCCATTTAATAATGCTATAGATAAGGAATTTCTTATGGTGTTATATAAAAAAAATCACTTGAGAGAGAATAATAAATAAAATAAACAAACAAACAAACACAATAATTTATCTTAAATTAATTTGTTCATTTATATAGATTTATTTATATAGTTGTTTATTGTGTGTATCACCAGTCACTTAATTTTTTTATTATTTATTTACGTTTACGACATCTTTCGCCTACTCCTTGCTATTTCTTATTGGTTTCTTAATTTGTTTGGATCTTAACATCGTGTGCATCGAGAAGTCATAGGAATTGTAAATCCAAATTTTCAGTGTAAAATCTAAGAAAGTTTTTTTTTTTTTAACTTAATCATATTGGACTAAAAATGCTCATTGACATTTTTTTTTAATTAATAAAAGTGCTCATTGACTCATTATTCATGAGATATTATTTTTTAAACTGGTGATAGTTAGTCAAAACGTTTTCTTTTAATGATTTAAACTCCTTGTACATCTGACTCAAAAAAAAAAAAAAACTCCTTGTGCATCTTTAATTAATTTTCTTTTTAAATGTTTTCTTAGGCGAGATAAAGTTAAACATTCATTTTTATAAAAGATTTTGTATCTTTTTTTTTTTAACTGAAAAACTTGAATTTCGATTCTTATCCTCTACTCCATAAGAATTTTGCATTTATAAAATGACTATTACATTAAAAGTATGTAATAATAACGTTCATATCTTAACCTCAAAGGAACATACCTATAATAAATATAACTAAAAGCCTTTTAAAAAAAAAGTGGAATCAATCTTAGGTTTTTTAGGTGCCTCCGTGGCATGCATATACTTGACGATGACACCATAGATCATGTAAAAGAATTTTTACACCTATGATTCCATTTTATCAAATTACTATATAAAATTTTGTTTTGTCATTGCTGACGAAGTCCTGCATCATGGTACTTAACATATCCTAAAAAATTTTAAGTAATATATATTTAAAGTATTGGCAATCACATGTTTATATGGTCCCTCTGCTAGTTCAATTAAATTTTAGTAGAGATATAAAATTAATAAGCAATAAGGCTTAAAGGTTACCCTTTTACTTTTGTATGTGTCTTATTATATTCTGGCATTTGCAAAAACAAAAATAAAATTTTTAAATAGTGTGTGGTACAGGTCCACTCCAGGTGGCTGCCACAATTACAAGCACAATGATAAAAATCACAAAAATGAAATTGGATAAATTAATATTACCAAAAGTGATTGTGTACCTTGTCGTCTTCTTCAACTTCATTTTTAGTTTTTTTTTTTTTTTTCTTTCTTTCTTTTGATTCCTTCCAATTACGCTACAAAATTAGAGTATGAATTAGTCCCACAAACAAAATGATAATTAGGAGAAGCATTAGTCATTTTAACTGTAAAAAAATTAGCAAATCCCCCAACCATATGGGAAAGTTTATGGACGCATTTTTTTCTCAAATCATATTTGCTATAACCTTGTCTTGTTTTGAATTGTGGTGGTATATCTTCTTCTTCTTCTTCTTCTTCTTTTATTTTTTATTTTTTATTTTTTATTTTTTTTATGGTGAGTTAATATATTAATTTGTTGTAAAAATATTGCAAATTTTTATTTTTATTTTTTATGTTTGTAGAATAACTTTACTATTATAATTGTGCAAATAACAATTATCTTGACTCTTTATTTCTTTATTTCTTTATTTATTTTTTTGTTTCCAATAACAACCCAAAAAAAAATATGAAATTGAGTTTTAGAGTTTCACTTCTCTCTTGGGCATACCATTAAGAGTATAATTATTTGTAGTTTAATAGATAGACAAAATCTAGGTGATATCCCTTAAATTCCTCTTTTGTGATTCAGCTATATGACAGAATTTTAAAAGGAAAAACTAAAAAAAAAATACCTAAGAATTGTATCTAAGTCTTACTCTTAATTGATTATAAGTACAATAGTTATATAAGCTGTGTAGTACAGTTATCTTCCATTTACATAGGAAAAAAAAAAAAAAAAAAAAAGTTCCCCCTTGTCTATAGATGAATTTTATCATTGAAATTTTAATGTCACAGGAAATTACTACAAATAAATAAACAAATAAAAAGTGATACACAGTATGTGAAATGCAATTAAATTTCATTAAGCGTGCACCAAACTGTGGGCTACTGATGATGCATTGACCTCATAACGCCATCCATGTGCACTCCACCCGTCCACTTTCTAACTATGGGGCCTACTGGCACACTTTTCCAAGCGGATATTGCACGGATACCAGAGCTTTTTTGTTTTTAATTTTCTGGGTAGTGTGGGTACGATTAGAGCTAGTATTTGGATTTAGTCTGTTAGGTAAGATTTAAGCAAAAAGTATAGAATGTTATAAGAGTATTAGTTTAGAAATTATTTTGAAGAAAATTTTATAGAAAAAATAAAGTAATTAATTTTTTTTGACAGTTTGTATTTTTCATAAAAATGATGTTCAGAATTTTCCTTATATAGATTATTAACAATTGTTCTAAGGACATTCGTTAATATGATATATTATTAATAAAGTATAATAAAAAATTTTGACACCACTTTTATGATAAATATAAAGAGTTGTCAACAATATTTATTATTTTATCATTCTCTCAATAAAATGTTTTTAAAAATGATTCCTAAACCAGTGTTCTTAGGGCATTGGACAGTTAACATTTCCATCTATTTTTTCAAAAAAAAAAAAAGTAATTGATTATTTTACTCTTTTTTTTTTCATAAAAGAAGTCTTGGGCATTTGTTAATAAACTATTTTAGAAACTTTTTGATACTACTTTCTTCGAAAATATAAAAAGTTTTTATAAAATTCAATTATATATTTTATTTCTCATAAAAAGTTTCTAAAAATAGCTCATTTACAAATGCCTATAAGACATTTGTTAATATTTCTCTTCTCATAAAAGTGGTATCAAAACTTTCTTTAAATGATTTAATAACAAATGTATTAAGTACACTTATTAACTGAACCCTAGATTTAATTCCAAAGAATTCTTCTACCATAATTTTTGTCACAATTCTACGTAATTGTTAGCTATTTATCATTTTTATAAAGATTTACCACTTTTTCTTCACCATTTATTGTCGACTACATCAATTGTGTCAAAAATTATGTCCAAAAGCTTTCTATATATATATATATATATATATATATATATATATATAGAGAGAGAGAGAGAGAGAGAGAGAGAGAGAGAGAGAGAGAGAGAGAACTTTTGGTTAACATTATAATATTATGCCACAAAAATATTTGAAGTCTCATAATTTTATAATTCATTATAAAATTGAGTTCAAATTCTATTCAAAACCCTAATTAAAATTTTGGCACATCATATTCTCTGTAAATAGTATAATACATGGATTTTAAAAGTAAACAATTGAAAGAACCGAAAAGAAAATGGATTCAAGGTTTCACCAGGTATTTGGTTGGAAATGTTAAGGAGGATGAAAAATAAATGAAAAGAAAAATGAAAATGTCATTTTCTCTTGTTTGGTAAGGGGAGGAAATAGAGTGGAATGAAAATGTAGTGGGGGGTTTTTCTTTCTGTACCCACAAATCTTTTTCTAGAAAACATGGGAAGTAAACTTGAGCAAGGTAAAATGTCAAGATTACTACCACTTTTCCATCATTCTGCTTTTGATAATAAGGGAACAATAATAATAAATCTCTATTCTTCCACCTTTTCATCCTCTCTACCAAACACACATAGTGAAAACACGCATGCTCTACTACTTTTCTATCAAAAAGCTAGTTATCTTTGCAATGTTTTAGAGCAATTACCCAACATAAGTAACCTTTCAGAAGCGCTTTTTCATTGGAAAGTGGAAACTCAGTGTTGATTATCTATAGTCATCCATATTTTATTGTATAATAGTAATGACCGAGAGAAATTCACAGTTGTATAATAGTAACAACTTAGAGAAATTCACAAGATTCTCCATTTTTTTTTTTTGAAATATAGGCTTATATATATATATATATAATTTTAGATTATTGATGCTTTTTTACAACATTTGAAAATATTTATTTTAAGACAAAAAAAGTATTATATCTAATCTGTAAATGAGCTTGGCAAGTCATACTAAAATATGTTGCGTTGATGACCTAAAAGCAAGGATTATGCTTATCTAGTTGTATAATAGTGACATTTTTTTTTTTTTTTTTATAATCGTATAATAGTGACATTAAACTTATGGTTATATTATTAAATTCACTATTTCATAACAATTTACTATTTTTTTGAGAATCTTATAACAATTTACACTTTAGGGACAATCGGTGTTTATTATGACATCAGAGCAAGAAACCTTAAATTTGATCTCTGTTTCTATCCTACCAACTTATATTTTTGGGACAATCAGTTATTGATTACATGAAACAAAACCATGGTTTAAAATAAATAAAAAAGTGAAATAAAACAATTAAACTTCTTTTTAGGACTTTCTAATGTAATTTCAAGTCAACATTTTAATTTAAAAAGTTCTCAAGAATTTTAAATTATTATGTATTAATTGAAACCAATTATAAATTTACTCTAGTGAATTCTATTTGGATTAAAACAATGCAATAATAGACATTTGTTGAACAGTATTTTTATATTCTAAAAAATTTTGAATTCAATTAATTTAAAATGTTAACAAATTCCGAAGTAGAATATTTTATATATTAATAAATTTATTTTATACCTTTTTATACTTATCTAATTTTCTCTATGCATCATTCCACACGTTATCTTAACGAAGTTTATATATTATATTATTATTATTATTATCACTTAAGAAACCGAACCACCGCCCATGAAGTGAGATGTATTGTTATATGTTACGAACTTGACAAAAGTTTGCTTAAAAACCACACAACATGCCATCACAACAATATTTTATGTCCTTTCTTTATTTTTGCTTCATAAACTGATTAATATATATATATATATACACACACACACATACTTGAAGCCTTATGAGCTGGTGGGAGAATTCCTATTTTGTATGAAAAATGCTAGGACCAAAAAAAAAACCAAACAAGTACATAAATTTTGCCACAACTCGTCAAGTCGCGAGTTATAGTAAAAGTTATATAATTTTTTTGTAGTACTAAGCTACTAGCATTGTTCATTTTCTATTACTGAAATTTATTTGACCCTACTTACGTAAAAGTGGGTCAAACCATCATGAACATATATTTTTAATCATATGACCCATATAATAAGTCATGTGACTTGGCTTATTCAAATAAATTAATGAGCAGTTTTTTTTTTTTTTAAGAGAGTTTCAATCTATTTAAATAAATTTATGAGCATTGTGAGTTAAACATGTAAATGGTTTTTTGAATGACCAAGTAATGGGTCGAAGGGAAATTTTCCAGACTGATTTGGAGTGAAAAGTTTGTTCTTATTGGTATGAGTTTGTTGAATATTCTTAAGACGTAGTTTGGTTGCCTATATTGGAGAGGCTTGTTTAGGGGCAACAAAATGGTAATTGGGGGATTTAGGGACTGGCTTATTTTCTCTTGAGAAATCGAAGGCATCGGTAGCTTGTTTGGTATGCGATATGCGTTTGGTAGGTAAGAAAGATTGGAGGTGAATTGATTTAATATGAAAAAAAAAAAAAAAAAAAGGATTTGAGATGGGTTAGTGAGGCTATGACTTTAGTTTGAAGATGAGATTAACGGAGGTGGCTGGATAGTATAACGTGGCTATGAGTTTCAATGTCAATGGTGGTATTTGGGCAGTGGCGGAGCCAGGATTTCAATTTAGGGGGGGCAAGATTTAAAGACTATTTTTAAAAAGACAAAAACAAAAATAATTTTATATTAGAACTTGATTTGGACACATTATTGTACTTGGGACTTTTCATAATTTCAATTAAGTACAAATTTATATTTCATATTGAAACAAAAATAACCAATTCATAGTTACAAACAATTAAATTAAGAGATTAATATAATTACATAATATATAGATATCTAATTTGATTCTTTAGAATTTAGATATCTAAAGTTGTATACATGTCTATTGCTTTTGATTGCTTTTAAATAATATGTACAATTCAAATTTTTGGTTCTCTATTCTTCAAAGTATTTAAATTTGGGTTCGTAGTAGAAACCTAAACCTAGAGTTTAAAATTGAAATGTCTAAGAGATGGAGGAGAAAGAAGATAGTGGAGGTTTAGGGTCTGAGACTGTAGTACCAATGTACAAGGACATTAGTTAGTTTAATATATATATATAGTATAAAATATTAAAATATAAGACCCACCATCAATTGAAAATTTATGAAATAAAAAAGAAAAGAAAGTTGGGATAAACTTTCCATGAATAGTAGTGACATGCTTAAATCTAGGACTTGATAAAAGTTTCTTTTTAAAACCATAAATGTAGCAATGAGTCAATGTTGTGCAACCTTTTTACCTTTTCTTTTTTGGTAACAGAGCTATTTTAGGGACTGCATTTTGTTTTTTTTTCTTTTTATCAAAGTGGGCAAACAGGTTAAGCATTTAATAGAGTTTTTCAATCTTCCGCAAGATGGTACTTATGAACTATTTTTGGGTGGAGTCAGAGGGGACAAGTGCCCCCCCTCGACCCCCCCTGACTCCGCCTTGTGTTTGGGTATTCAATGGCAATGCGATTAAAGAATAAATTAAAAAGAAAAAAAAATTTTGATTAAAAAGTTAGGCACAATTCCTTAAATTAATTATAATAAATTTTTCAATCAAATTTAAACACATGATTGTATTGACAAAAGAAAGTTAAAATTCATTACTTTTATGTTTGAATTTTATTAAAAAGATTAACGCACTACACTTAAAGTATTGTATCTAAATTTTACGCTATTCTTTTTACTAAAAAGAATTAAAAAAAAAATAGAAGAAAATTTATTATTATTATATTATTTCAAGCTAATTTGCAACAAGCTTCAATACAACTAACAATGAATTTCTTTTTTTTCTTTGGTATAAGAAAATGGTTAGGAGGTGACCGTCGTGACTTCCTTACTTGGGTGAAACCACAGTGGCCCCTAACCTCTCCCGAGTTATAATATTATTTTAATGAAGTATAAAGAGCACTATAATGGCAAGAAAGTGAAAAACTGAAGATGGCAAGCTAATCTTCATCATATTGCCCTATGCAAAAAAGTGAAAAACTGTTTTTGTTGCTCTATATTTAGAAAGTATTATCCATTAGTAAACTTCAGTTGCCATTCCAACTTATCTTGCAGATGTTTACACTATTATTATTATTATTATTATTATTATTATTATAAGAAACCGAAAGGTCCAACCCACCGCCCATGATCCATTGAAGTGAAGTATTTTTGTTATGTTACGAACATGACAAAGTATGCTTAAAAATCGTACAACATGCAATCACGTCATTTTTATATAATGTTTTCTTCTAGAGTTCGGCAATAATTTTATATCCTTGGAGCCTTCCCTTCTGACCTGGTGGAAAGTATGAAGAGTAGACCAGAGAAAATTGAAATAAAAACCCACATCTCATGTCTTATCACTTAGTAGTTAGTCCATCCTTACCAGCAGGGACAGAACCAGGATTCAAACTTAGGAGGGCTAAAGTTCTTTGTTGAAAGATTTTAAAAAATTGAAATATCAATACTAGGGGTTGACAAAGTTGCATTATTAGCATTAATTTATTAATTATTATTTGTATTTTTTTTTTTGAAAAAATTTAATAATAGGATTTTATAATCAAGAGTTTTGCAAGTCAATTGGCATATCTTAATATTTTCAAGATCTAACTAATGTGTGAATGAAACAATCAATATGTAACATATGAGTTGTCTCTATGAATATGAGGGTGGAGTCATTTGAGAGGGCCATAGAACTCTCAAGTGAGAGACAAAAATTGAATAAAGGTTATAAGAGTATTAGTTTAGAAATTATTTTGAAGAAAATTTTATAAAAAAAATAAAGTAATTAATTTTTTTTGACAGTTTGTATTTTTCATAAAAATGATGTTTAGAATTTTCCTAATATAGATTATTAACAATTGTTCTAAGGACATTCGTTAATATGATATATTATTAATAAAGTATAATAAAAAATTTTGACACCACTTTTATGAGAAATATAAAGAGTTGTCAACAATATTTATTATTTTATCATTCTCTCAATAAAATGTTTTTAAAAATGATTCCTAAACCAGTGTTCTTAGGGCATTGGACGGTTAACATTTCCATCTATTTTTTCAAAAAAAAAAAAAAGTAATTGATTATTTTACTCTCTTTTTTTTCATAAAAGAAGCTTTGGGCATTTGTTAATAAACTATTTTAGAAACTTTTTGATACTACTTTCTTCGAAAATATAAAAAGTTGTTATAAAATTCAATTATATTTTTATTTCTCATAAAAAGTTTCTAAAAATAGCTCATTTACAAATGCCTATAAGACATTTGTTAATATTTCTCTTCTCATAAAAGTGGTATCAAAACTTTCTTTAAATGATTTAATAACAAATGTATTAAGTACACCTATTAACTGAACCCTAGATTTAATGTTTTCTTCTAGAGTTCGGCAATAATTTTATATCCTTGGAGCCTTCCCTTCTGACCTGGTGGAAAGTATGAAGAGTAGACTAGAGAAAATTGAAATAAAAACCCACATCTCATGTCTTATCACTTAGCAGTTAGTCCATCCTTACCAGCAGGGACAGAACCAGGATTCAAACTTAGGAGGACTAAATTTCTTTGTTGAAAGATTTTAAAAAATTGGAATATCAATACTAGGGGTTGACAAAGTTGCATTATTAGCATTAATTTATTAATTATTATTTGTATTTTTTCTTTTGAAAAAAATTTAATAATAGGATTTTATAATCAAGAGTTTTGCAAGTCAATTGGCATATCTTAATATTTTCAAGATCTAACTAATGTGTGAATGAAACAATCAATATGTAACATAGGAGTTGTCTCTATGAATATGAGGGTGGAGTCATTTGAGAGGGCCATAGAACTCTCAAGTGAGAGACAGAAATTGAATAAAGGTTATTGGGTCTTGGTGATTTTTTTTGCTAGAATTTGTAATTGATTTGTTGTTATTGTTTTTGCTTAGACTGGATTTATGATTTGTCCAAAGATTTTCTTATTATCCGGATATGTGCTTTTTTTTTTTTTTTTTTTTAGATTTTCCTTAATATCTATTTGTTAGATTTCTTGGGTCAGTTTGTAAATTTTTTGGGGAGGGGGGCCAAGTATATAAATTTAAGAGCCAGAATTAAAATTCTTTTTGTTAGTATTTTTTTTTTTTTTCAAAGGTTTTTTGTTTTTGTTTTTGAGTAGTTCCTCCCTGCTTACCAGGCCAACATAAGTAGATAACTGGTATGACACAGCTTTTCTGCTAGCTGGGTGAGTTGAACTAAAAGTTCTCATCTGTTGTAAAACAATTGCTGGATATTATAAAATAATGATCCAGAGATGTACTGATTATCAGTGTGCAAAGCATGAGACCATTAAACTAACATCTAGATAGATAATAGGATGAGATTTGTAAGATTTGTTACAATTGAGATGGTGCTTTGAAGTTTTCGTAGCTTGGGGTGCAAAGTGCAAGAACCCATAATTCAGATGGATTTCTGAAATTAACCCTAAAATTCAGAAGAAAATACTAATCCAAAGTCAACACAGGTCAAATAAAAATGGTATGCATCCATGATTCCCACAAGTTTCATTAGGCTAACAATATGCATTTTCATTATAACATTTCTCTATCAAGGTATTGTAGTGATCCCTCTCATTACATTTCAATTCAAACCGGCACATATTACTTGTTTGAATTAAAAAAAATAAAAAATAAAAAAATAAAAAAAGGGATAGAAGTTACAACTTGGAAGAACCAGTAAACTCAGGCTCCCTTCTGTGGCAGTGTTTCAAAGGCAGAGACAGTGTTCTCAAATTTAATTCGATGCAGAGGGGCACCACTTTGCTTGATAGCACAAGCTGTCTTCTCCTCAAGAGGACAACGAGCTTTCAGCATGGAGAATACATGATTGTTCAACCTCCTTGCTTTCTTCATTGCTTCCAACAGTGCTTCCCATCCCTTGTTTAAAAGAAGCATGCAGTCATAAACACCACCAAAGAAATATAAAAGAAAACTAGAATGCCAGAACTTCAGCGGTTTTCCAATTTATATTGGACTGGGTTCTATAGAAGAAAAATAATAATAATAACAATGGAAAGCAAAAATTACTAATTATTTCAGAGCACATGAACCTTGGTACTGCCAAGATTTCTCTAAAACGAAGATGCACTAATATAACTACAGAAAAGTGATTTCACATGTATTTTGACTCCACAAACCTCCACCATCTCGAGTGGTCTAGAACAGTAAGTTCAAGACATAAAAATATTTACCTGGCCAAAATGAGAACTTTTATCAGTTTTATGCGTCTGTGTTATGGATACAGCTTCAACTTCAGCAACATTGAGGACCTGATATGAAAAATCAAAAAGCTCAAAATGCATCTGTTGCCCAAGCAAGTATATTATGGTGCAACCACCCCAAGCAACTGAATCACCAAGCTCTTCATGATTGTTTGATGGTACTTGAACAGTCTCTTCTAGATATCCCTATGAAGTACAAGAACTAGAACAAGTTAGCACAAAAACAAGATATTCAAATATGCACATATTCCTAGAACCGAGGTAATGATAAAATTAATGGTTCATTGAAGCTTAGTTCTCGACCATTTCAATCAAGACATAATTGCAGGATTCCTGATCCTGGGGCATAATTATATAACTTTTAGCCCACAAACATGGTTGGTTTTTTTATCACAGGTGGAAAGAATATATAGAAACAGATGGAACTTCTTATAATCTGAATTCATTTAGTAAAAGTTTATCCAGGAGTGAAAATCATTATGTTGGTTACAACTTGACATGATCATTTAAGATGCCGTTCTCTCTATTGATAAGCCATATACAACTTGTATCTTGGCCAAACTGAGATAAGGCTGAAACATACTAGTTAATTCCCCCGAGAACAAAAACCATAAAATACCAAAAAGCTAATGAGACACCATGAAAATGTCAGAAAAAAAGCATTATGTATTTCCATTTTTTACTTTGAAACTGTTGCAGTCTGGATATTACAATAGACCCCCTTCAATTATTTAAAGTAAATCGAGAAATTTAAGGCACACTCAACACACGTCCTTTTCGAAAAGCAACTAATGCAAAGACAAACCTAGGAAGTTACAGTCAGACCAACTACAGGTGATGTCAGTGAAAAACAAGGCATGTAAAATTCGTCCTTACAATTTGAAGTCCACTATATATTCGGTAGAAATCCTTTGAAGTTGTAATGTCAATGAATCCTGTCTTTGGAGCATTACTCCATTTACTACAATATTTATCCAATGCTGCACTTGTGAAAGCAAGGGCATATTCCAGCACGCTTCCAGTATTCATGTTGGCCTTGTATAAAAGATCTGCAACAAAAGGAATACATCTAAACCCTTAATCAGGAGCCATCAAAGCAATAAACAAGAACTGGGAAAATGACAGAGATGTGACACCTGCAGGCAATGGTAAATCATATATGTAATGACTATTAAAGGCAAAATTCTTTTAATAAAGAGCTTATATTTCCAGGAATAGCAATGGAATTTTGAAAACACAGATCACAACCTTTTTTTTTCTCCCCATTTTGTTTGTTTTATTTTGCTTTCAGTCATTCACAAGTAGGAATGTAGAAGTACTTAATTTTACAAACAAGGGACTTTGGACCAAGGCCAAACTTGGACAACTCTTTGTGTAAAGGGTGACATCAACCAAAATATCTTATTTTTCTGTAGTGGTAATTCAAGTGAAGTTCCATTAAAAAGCATTTGCTTAGCTCATATGGATATGGCCACTCAGAAGAGACAAAATAATAAGAAGGAACCAACTAAGAGACAAGTGGGTATGACTAATGGATAAAGAAATGATAGGTGGGGTTGCTACTTGCTAGTATTTGATTTATTACGAAGCAGACATAAAAGGGGATAGCTTTCAAGTTTTAACCTTTAACCCACCAATTCAATAAATTTCCATCTAATAAAATCCAACCAACACGGATTAATTTTTCATGTGTTGAGTTGAACTGGTACCATATCTTTTGAAGCTTGAGCTTAGATTGGTGAGATTTTTAACCTAAGAAATTGACCCAACCCATACTACTAATAATTTAAAAATTATATGCCTTTTAAACTTGGACAAGTCTTTGTAAAGGGTGACATCAACCAAAATATCTTCTTTTTCTGTAGTAGTAATTCAAAAGAGGTTCCATTACTCTCTACTCAGCTGGTAGGGGCCTTTCCTTAATCTTGTATCGCTTTTTATGAACTGTCTAAATTAACTCGGTCCTGAAAATGGCATTTAGAGTGTGGCTGGCCCAACTTTATCTATTTTACATTTAGGGAAAAACAAATGGTAAGGCTAGAATACATTTTGATCCCTCCCACTATTGGGCTGCTAATGTTTTGATCCCTCAAGTCTCAAAATTTGTAATTAACCCTTGAATGCCAAACTGGTAATGTATCAAAAACAATGATGTTTCACCATAATTTTTAATTTTACACTATTTTTGGACCTATTTTAAAGAGAAACAAAAAAAGATTGCCACCAGATCCACCAATCCCAAACAACCAGACACCAACATAGCCCCTACGCTGGAAAAAACTGCTCTGTTACTCATGGCCACACACCCATGCACTGATGCCCTCCACTACCTCCACTACCATCAACAGCCTAAAACCATTCATGACCCAAATACCTGGAATCTGGCCATCCCAATTTAATACTACTTCAATACTGCCTGTCACCACACAGCTTAAAACACCGAAGCCCAGGACCCCATAGCCAAATTCACAACCAAGGAGCCACAATCCAAACGCACAAGAAGAATACAAAAAAGATTGTTTGATAAAGCAAAGTTAATAATATAATCTAAAAAGTTAAAAAGGAAGGACAGAAAAAAAAAAAAAAAAAAATGCAAGATCACAAACCCACCCATAACGAGAGCAGAAAAAAACCACTGATGCAGGACAACAGAATCAATGACTCTAGGAAAGGAGATTTTGTTAGGGGAACATGTAGAAGTTCTTCAAGGTGACGAGTAAAATTTCTGTATTGTCAAAAGCAGCAAGTGTGCAAGCAATGCAAACAACAAAATTTGAAACAAGGTTTAGGAGGTTTTAGGGCTTTTCCCTAATAGATTTTATTCCAAAGGTGCAATTAATATTGGACAATGCTAGAGCTACAAACCTTTTTACAAATTGCTGATGTGGTAAATGGTTATAGGTAAGTAAATAATGATGTAAATGGTGGGCTCAAATAAAAACCAATAAGAATTTGGCACCTCAACAGTTTGTAAAACTGTTGTAAGAAAGTTTGTGGCTGTAGCATTACTCATTAATATTATTGAGGACAAAGTTTAGATATGAAAAACCCAGGATCACAGTAGTTATGACAACAACAAAGCATGATACTCCTGAGAGTGGAAAGAACCTCAGTAATTTGCTTCATATTTCCCTTTCATTCCCCACCTACATCCTGTACTAAATGCCATCATTATTCATATTTCTTAGTAATCAACTTCTTCAAGCCAATTTGAATATATTAAGATTTTTTTGTTCATACATTTGTTGGCTTTTGACCATTTTCCCGAGCTTGCTTTCAATGTCCAACTTTTTGTCTTCTATTGCTCTTGCCAAAAAAAGCAGACATGTGAAGGTAGAACAAGAGGTTCCCTTACTAGCACTGGAAAAGGAATATTCCCACAGTAACTAAGTCTTGTGATCCAATCAGTTTTAGCAGAAAGTAAAGATTCAGAAGATCAAGAGACACCAAGAACAGGAAAAATAAATCATTATAAACATTAACTGTCAGGACTGCATCACAGACATCAAACAGCATATATTTGACTTCTTACTGATAGAGGTGTGATCTGTATATTGTATATAATAGAACTGGCATGTGTTCTGTTATACCTACATATAAATGGCATTATATCAAAAGTAAGATAGGAGGATGTGCAATTGTGTACCTGCAGCTTCTGCCTGTTTTGATAAGGTCTGGAATGAGGTTGGATGTGGACAACTGGGATTTGACACAATTGTGGCAGTGGCAGATTTAAAGAGGTTAACAATAGGGCTATCTCCACCATCTTGAGAATACAATATTTGCCCATCTAGACCAGGAAGGAAACCCAGCCACGGGGCCGTTTGCATGAAATGCATAGTATCCACTTCTCTCTGTTGAGCATGAAAGATTTTTTTTAGATCTAATATTAAAAATTGAGCAGTTCGAAACATTGACAACTCACATAAGATACACAGTTATAAGATGAACAAAACCAATAAGATTAGCCTGGATCAGGCATAATAACTTTTTGCCTAAATATAAAATCTGAGATAAAACACCTCAATGTTAAAATGAAAGGTTTATTTCTGTAGAGTAAATCTTATATGAACCTTATTAATGTACATAATTGAGTTTTGTTCACTCTCCATACCAGAATGAATCTTTTCAATTTTCTTTTGCCCAATCCCATCCCATGCTAAAAAGTTAAAAGTTACATTCTCCATTATCCTCATTTAGATGTTTTTTTTTTTTTTTTCATAAAATAAAACAGCATGAGCAAGAATGGTGTTGGTTCATGCAATTGATTCTCAATACATCACCCCTCTCACAGCCCTTTATTGTTTCAAGAAATCGCCCTCAGTCCCTCACCCAAACAAAAAACACAGCCACCACCCACACAACCATATCAACAACAATAAACACTGCAACAACCAAGAATGCTTAGTAGCAAGGAATAGCAACGACGACAACAGTAACAGCCACATTAAGATCCAAAGGAGCAAACAACTATAATGGAAGGCCGAAGACTGGGAAAATCAAGTCCTCGGTTGAACATTCAGTCCAAAATTTCCGTCTCCACTTGTAGTGATTCAGTTCTGGTAAAGCAAAAAGAGTTTGACTAACAAAAATGAGAACTTAGGGCATAAAATTACTCGTACTAGTCAGCTTTGGGACGGAACCTTCAAAGCAACTTATCTTCATTCAAATATATTAGCTGTACTAAAAATGTTATCAGATGCATCAGGCTTCTCTGATAACTAATCTACAAACCAGGAATTTTGTAACAAGGAAGACCTGGAGACGAAGTGCTAAATAATATAATCAGAAAAGTCATGGACACAGGTCCAGAAAAAACCTTGAAAACTTGTGCACTTCTTAAATCCAAGATAAAATTCAAAATAACTTTAGATGATGACTAGCCACTCTAAATTTACTTCTGTATGAAGCTTTCTGACCATCAGTTGTTGAATAAGCAACCAACTAACAAGAAAAGGCTTTTTGACACTGTAGACAGCAGAATCAAACAAACTTTTGGTTCATCAGGTTCTTGAAACAAAACTTTGACCAGGTATATCCAGAATTGGGTAGATTTCTGGCACACACTCAAGCAGCCAGCATTTCACCAGCGATATCACCATAAAGTTCTAACACTAAACCAACTCAGGGTTTTTGGAAAGACCCAAGAAGCCAGCAGGATGGGGACTTATCACTTGATTCAAAAAGACCCAAGAAGCAACATTAATTGTGCTCAATTATTTTCTAGGATGGGAACTCTACATTACTTATATATTCATTTCAATGCATAAATTATGTGTGAAATATTACAAGCCAATGAGCTCTAGCTCAACTGGTACCTCCTGTCCTTATAAGTGCTAGGTGGAGTGTGAGATTGTGAGTTCAAGACTCATCGGGTGCATGTAACTTACCAATAAAAAAATTAATTGTGAAATATTGTATCTTAAAAGAAGCCCGAGAATGAATAGAAAGACACAGATATACTGAACAGTAAAGTATAAAATTGATGTGTGTTTGCGTGTTTCCTACAAATCTCTAGGAGAAGTTCTAATGCATTATCTATATTTTCGAAGTATGCAAAGCAGGAGCCATTAGTTTAACTATAATATTTACTGCATATACTTCAGTTTAAAATACATAGAAATAGTTATTGCCATGAAGAGTTTAGGACACTAACCAACACAATATCAAGAAGTCCCATCCAATAGAGTACACTTCCAATCTCCTTTATCCCACGAAGAACCTCCGCTTTCAGCTCTGGTTTTTTACCCCAATTAAGATGTTCTTTCACAAGCCTCATACAACCTGTGCATGAGCAATAAATTCACAAACTGGGAAAGGCTAACTGAGACAACACCACAAGAGAAAGCTGACATGGGTTCTGGCTCTAATCTGAGATACAAGTGAATGAATAACTCATGAAAACACTGACTAGTATAAGGTCATCTTCAATCCAATTTAATGACCACTGGAAATAAATACCACCAATACCTATGATATATATATATATATATATATATATATATATAAACTGGTGCCAATTTACGAATGCTGTGTTGCACAGATTCAGGCTTAAACTTTTCAGAAACATTTTGGGCACAGAAAAGTGTCCATTTCCATTTATTTAAAAAATGTCCAGGAGAGTTCTGATTTTGTTGCAGGCCAAACTACACATTTTTCACCTCAAGTGACACTGTAGTTTTCCATATACAGGAATTACATACATCGATTCATAGTATTAAATTAATAAAGGGAAGATCATGTTCTATTTCTTTGATTAATAAATTGAATTATCAAAAAAAAATATCCTTCAATAAACATTTGCAAGACAATCACATACCTGTCACACCTCCATCAAAAGGAAGCAATCCAATAGATTTTGGCAGAGCTTCTTGCAATCCTATGATCTCCGGTTCAAGTGTAGTTACCTGAAACATGCATGGATGGAACATTAGACGAAACCACAATTATTATCTTCTATTAAAGCTCAACATGTAAAATAATATTGAATGCTTTTGCTAATTAATGAATATTAATGCTTTAAGCACCTGTTCACTAAAGAATTATGGATTTTGGGGCATCTTTAGTGCATACTAACATATTTGATGCAGATCATTAAAATATTATGTTTTTAGGTTGTATTTGGGAACTAGGAAGACATTTTTTTGTGGAATGGTGAAAACACAATTAAATATTATCTTCTATAACATTCTGTGCAACTTACCAAATACCATTTATTAGGTACTTTTTTGTGTTATTATATATCAACAATAGACTGAATCCATAACAGCATGACAAACCTTATTTGATATATGATCTAGAAGTGCTCGAATTAGCCAAGGCAATGATCTAGATCCCAGTAGTCTTATAATGGAAAACATGTGGGGTATTCCAAAGAATCCACAATGCAATCGTGCAAAACTCTGATGAGCAGAATTCAAATCCTACAATGAAAATGAACACAATAAGAATAAAAAATGTAAGTAAGTACCATGAAAATGTGAAGATATATTGAGAACAACTCATATAATTACCAAAAAAATAAAAAAGGCCAGCAGGTCAATGATACATCTAGTTTACTTTAAATTTATTTGTATGAAATGTTTAGTAAGTGTCAAAATTTTGGAAAAGTTGCTTCGGCAATTATGTATAATAACATCTCAATTCTCAATGATAAAATCCAGTCAAGTGATTAGTGTATGTTGCTTACTTCAGTACCACAATAAAAGTTAGGCTTGGCATGGGGAACTGATGGCTTCTGAACAGGAACAAGAGGAACCTTTGATGATCGGATAAAACGCTGAGTGGTATTGCAAAGGATGAAGTTGGGTAAAAAATCACTTTGCATCTCTGACCAGATCTAACAGACACAAACAAAACTGATCATGTTAGAACCAGCAATAAATGACTAGAGTCCAGAATTTTCATTTCTAAATGTTCCAGTCTAGTATTTAAGAATCTTCCAAGAAGTAGAAAGTAAGAACATACAAAGTTACAAATAATAAGTTTCACTGCTGCAATTAAGACCAGAATCTTCAAAAATTTGATGATCCCCATAATAGAAGTTATCTAGTTAACAAAATCCGACACATATATTAATAATAAGATATATGCTGTTAATACAATGAATGTAATTTTAAAAGGCTGGAAGTAACCAGTTTTCACAACTATTCCCCAAATAAAATGAGTATGATCACAAGCTCAGAAACCATCTTTTGTCAAATGTTAAACTAGTATAAATAGACATCAACAACAAGGTCTCCTTTGTATCCATCCTCTTTAATGAATTTGATAGAGAAATACATAATGGTCAATGAACAGCCTCCATACTTATATTAAATTATTTGTTCTATTACTATTGTTCTCATTATTTTCCACGATTCACATTACATTTCAAAAAAAAAAAAAACAATATGGGCAAAAAAAGTCCAATACGTAGAGTCTAGAACATAAAAATGAAATTGGAATTATACAAAACCCATCCACAACAAATTGGAATTATACAGAGAGAACAAATATTCCATGTTCAACACAAAGCTTCAATCAAAATATTTTTGAAGAGAATGAGAGGAAGAAATTCCATACCTGAGAAGCAAGTCGACTAGAAAATGACACAAGAGATAAGTTCTCTTGCATCTCATTCATTATAAGACTGAATGAGTCGATTGAAATGTCTTTGGATAGCAATTCATGGGTGTGTTTTAAGATATCAACCAGCTTCTCTAATTCCTAAAATAAAATTTATCATATTAACCTTCTGTTAATGGAATAGGGAAAACAAAAGGCACTTCTCATTGCAAGAACCCAGAGAACAATGTGAAACTACCTACCACTATTGCACATAGATCCTGAGACTCAAAACGATCAAACAGAAACTCAAGATTCTCCCTAAAAAGTTTGTTTATCCGCCCCGCAATCAAACTTCTTAAATCAATGGTCCTCCCAAGTAACTGCACCATAAAATCTTAGTCAGGTCATTGAGAGATAGGTATTCTGATTGAACTCAGATAATCACAGACACTAGATATATAGCTCTGTGGATTTATGTCTAGAATTATAAGTTTACATCCTACTCAAATTTATGCATCAATAAATAAATACAAAGAAATAATACATAACCTAGAGAAAATTGTTAAAAAGACACAATTTTGCATTTTTTACCACCATGTGATTTGTTAAGGATCTATTCTTAAAAACTTTTGACTTTTAGACCTTATCAAGAGACGCAAAAAAACATTCAAACAGGGATATTTGCAAAAATGTACCACAAACATCAAAAGAGTGTGACAGATAGAAAAAGAAAAGAATTTGTTCAGACATTTAGGGGTTAACATCCATACAGGCCCTAGAATGTTTCAAATTGATGTTCATAATGGTTAACCAAAGAATTTTGGGACCCCAACTGAAAGAAAATTCCCATCTCCAGGCTTCTGACTGCTATGAAAAAGATAAAGCTCTATACATCAGTCCTTCACAGAAAAACAGTAATGAAATGAAATTATGGCTTTCCCTGTTCCTAGTACTTTTTTTTATAAGAACAGATATATATTAATTAAAATGGGAGAAAAGAGCGGGTAAAAATAATGAGAAATCCAAAAGGACATAAAAATTTAAGCTCCCACAAAAGCTGAGCAAATAACAAAACACAATCAACCCAATAGCACCAAAAGCCTATAATTTTTTTTTTTCAAAATACTAAATATATATAAAAAATAAAACGAAACAAAAAAACAAAGCTCAGGGAGGATGAAAATGTGCCAGAAGTTTGAAGTGATTTCAGCCCCTCCCTTGGCAAGAAAATCTGCCCCCCTTATTTGCGATTAGAGCACCCAGGAACAGGTGACAATGTCTCTAACTTTGCACAAAATCCATATTATGAATTTCTATATCTTCAACTTCAGCCAAGTCTTCTCCAGAATGCAAACATTAAAAGAACTTTTTTCATAGGTCACCAAGAGCCCTTCTTGACATACCTTTGACAGCTTGACTTCAATGGAAATCCTTCACCTTTGGATAACAAAAGCATGAATTGCATCACCTTCAAGACTTCTAGAAGTTTCACCAGCTGCAATAATCCTGGGATTGCCTAAAGAGCAATCATGAAATTTATAACCTAAACAAGGGATCAAGTGCTCCAAAGGACTTTATTTGATCCTAATGGCCAGTTATAAAAAAAAAAAAATAAAAAAAAAAAAAAAAAAAAAACACTTCCAATCTCTTATGTTTAGAGAGTTAAGATTTGCTTTTTACACTCTATTTATGTGAAGGAGATAGTAGTTAAGAGTAACTTTTGCTATCCTTTCTAATTTGGAATTTTTTATCCTCCAAGCAGCATTGCCCTTCTGTACTCACTGGATATTGCTAGATCAGGCTTTCACCCTTTACCTAAGATCCCAGGCAGGCAACTGAGAATTTAGGTTGAAGGTATGAACCAAAGAAGGTGTGAAAAACATCTGAGTCCCACAAAAATACTGAGCCAAAAACAAGACTCTCTTTTAATGTCTTCTTCTAATGATGAGAAATGTAACATCAGCTATCTTATCTTCAACAGGACAGCGCCCACTTTTTGCCTCCAAATTCTCTAAATGACAACCAACATCATGCTTTTCAACCATACCTTAATTCTCCTCCACCTAAAATTGGGGAAGTGGTCCTTTAAGGAGAGATGCCTGAGGATTACATCACTTATGCTGCCTGTAACAACTCGTGCTCCATTGCCTAATCTATGGTGGATGACACTTGGACAAGAATTTAAGGTCAAGAGGAGTAGACATTCTGGATACTTTGTGAGAGATAAAACAAAGAACAAAACATGTTGCTAATCATATTTAAATGAGGTACCAATGCTCCGTATGAAGCTAGAGTATTTCCACAACAAGGGAACAATTAAAAATATCATATGAAAATTAATCATTTACCTTTACTCTAGTCAGCTTCAGTAGTGCAGAGAATCTCATAGGCTGGACAGAATATTTTTCTCCATTGTCTAAGGCGAAGAGAAATGACGGATCAAGTAATTCACTGCAGGATTTTGCAAACAGAAAAAATAAAAAAGATTAGTTTAATAACTTATAGTGTTACAGGAGGATAAGTCAAAGGTCAAAAGGAAAACCTCGCTGCCCAGCTCTTGTAGTATGTAAAAATAGTCTCACAAAGTTTTGAAACAAATATATCAAAACAATGATCCACCTGTGGAAAAAAAAAACATTACAATTCATTATTGTCAGTGCAAGCAGAAAGCTTATAAAATAGCTTGTAAGAACATTTATGGGATAGTGCATCTATATATATATATAGGGTTTTACTAACATATACCCTTAGGGCATATATTAGTAAACCATTTTAGGAAAAATTTTATGAGAAATTGAAAAAGCTGTAATGAAAAGTTTCCTAAAATGGATGATTAATGTATGCCCTAAGGGCATACATGAACCGGATCCATATATATGTGTGTGTGTGTGTGTGTGTGTCGATGTCAGTAACCATTATGAACAGTTCTATGAGATGCTTTAGTGCCTTATGTTTTATGCAATAAAAAAACCATACCAAACTAACGCGGCTTCAGTTAATCTGGTTATATAATATTTCAATAGGATCCATGACTAAAATTTAATTCTAAATGCAATTGATAACCCGGTCCATGAAAGTCAGAAGGACAACACTGACAATACAGCTTGATTGAACAATGTTTCAACTGACAAAAATTAACTAGAGGAAATAAAAAGACAGAAAATTAAAAAGGTATGAATATAGAAGTCTCATCAGTATAGCCGAGACTTCAGCATCAGTTTTCCTACGTTAGTTTCCCTTCAATTTAGGGACATAATAGTAAATATACAGCTACCATTTAATTACTCCATATTCCTGGTCATGTCCTAGCTTATGTTGACATTTGTTCATTTGAGCAAGCATGTCCATATTCAACTTAATCTCTTTCTTTCTTTTCTTTTTCTTCTTCTCTTTTTTTTGGCTTATGTTCAGGGCCACCTATTCTTTGATTTGTATTGATGTAAACTATTTAAATTTGGAAAAGGCTTTCCCAGAAAGTAAGGCTTGCATGGTTGGAGGAAAATCCTCTTGGAAGTTTAAGATTAAGGGTTACAGATTGTGAGAGAGTACCAAGAGGGTTTGGTTTTTTTTTTTTTTTTCACTGTAGATTCTATATGATCCATAGACCTTGTAGAAAAACAGGCCACTTAAGGAGAAACAAATTAATAAGAAGCATGTAGAACCCAAACAACATGTCAAAGTACACAAATAATTGAAAAGTCCAATCATAAAACAAAAAATTAGAAATCCATCCCAAATTTAAAAAATTAATTCAGTTCAGACTTCACATACCTCAGCCTCAATTTCATCATAGAGGAAGCGTTGCTTCAGTACAACTAATGCTTGCTGAGCTGAATCATTATAGATGTCAAATGGCATAAGAGCACTCTCAAGAAGACCAGCATTCTGCGACTCAAGCAAATATTCCACCAGCATCCAGGGAAGAGAGCATTCAATGGGAAACTGCACATCAGAAACAGCTTTCCTTAAATCCAAGTTAGGGTGGACTGAAAGGGGGGGGGGGGGGGGGGGGGGGGGGGAAGAGAGAGCTACATCCAGGAAAAAAAAAAAACAAGGAAAAAAGAAAAAATATAATAAAATTATTATATTACCCCGGATTGTCTAGATTGTATTGGATTGGATTGTATAAATGTGTATTATGTTAGCCTGTGCTAAGTTCCACATTGGGTGTGTACCATGCCAATTTAGGTTATATAAATGATTATGAGGAGCTCCAATTGTGACTAGTTCTTTTGGGGAGAATAGCTGCGGCTAACACTTTCTTTGAGTTATTACAATTACAAATGGTATCTGTTAGAATAATGGTTAAATAATTAAAAACACCCCTTCCTAACAGCTTAAGTGTTTGGAACAAGTGTTAGTTTATCATAATATCAAAGTAAGTGGCCTTAAGTTCCAAATCATGTCCTCACTCTAACTCTCATTTAGAAAGTTAAGAGGGTATTTGGTTTATAGGCAAAACCATCACTCAAAACTCAATTTCCATCACCCAATTCTCAAAATCTGTGGGCCCCACTACAATTCAGATTGTTTGGTTTCGTTCCCATAACTCAATCCCCATCACCCAAAACTCAAAAAACTAAGTTTGAGTGATGAAAATTAGAACATTTTGATGTTTTCCAATGATGAATTATGAGTTATGGTGGAATTTTTGTAAATTTAAGCAAACAAGTGGGACCCACTCTCATGACTTGTCTCATCAAATCAGACCTCTCCTAAGGATCTAACCTGTGCCCTCTTTCCTAATCTCCTCCAAATTGTGTCTAATCCTTTAGGGTATAGCGTAGATGTTGCTAGCTTTTTTCTTAGTTCTTAACATTTACTATTGTCCAATTACAACATGAAAATAAAAATGAATATTCTAAACAAGTTTATGAGACATTAAAGAATTGGAAGGTGACTAAACAAAAAGCATGTGTGCTAAATAGAAGGTATGCAACCATATAGGTAGAAACAAACCCCATTCCATAGAATAAAAATACTTCTTGCCAACTTGGGGGGGGGGGGGGGGGGGGGGGGGGGGAGAGAGAGTTGTATAGAAAGTTGAGGTGCTATATTATATTAATTAGTTAGCTAGTCTTCATTAAATCATATAAATATCAAATTAGCAAGTCTAAGTACCATATCAAAAGTGTGTGTGTGTGTGTCAAAACCAATGCACTTCCCAGATACAACACAGTTGTGTTGGCAGCAGTAAGAGACTATTAGTGAGGGTGTGGAATGTTCAAGAGACCATGCTTTGGAAAGTGGCAAGTGCTTTCAATTATGACCTTCCCAAAAATAACAAAGGACATTTTCCCAGAAAAAATGTTCCATTATAAGGTAATTTTGACATAATAATTGATAATCAGACTTCATGAGTACATATCAGTTTGATATATTCAAGAAGGCTAAATATTTAAACTGAAGGTTCATTTAAACTATCTAGTTAGACTTTTAGTCATTCCAAAAAAAGATTTGAGTTCATCATACGCTATAATCTAGAAATGACCAGCATAATATCCCTTTTAGTAAATCAAACTAACAAAGACACAAAATATCTTAGTTTGAACCAAAAATATTAATCTAACCATTACGATGTATAAGTTGTACCTGAATAACCCGAGAGGACTCCAAATAAAATTCTCTGAACCACAAGAAACCAAGATCGGACAAAGACGCAACCGTAGCTGTGATCATGACAACATGTTAAAATTACCTATGTTACAGCTCATGAGGACAACTATTGCAAGAAGTAGAGTTGAGAAGAATACCTGTGTAATCCAAAATATGGAGGAAAAAGCTAAGCTTGTAAAAAAAGGTTTCCAATTGTTTCAAATCATTAACAGGTATCTCAGACCCACTATTCCCAAAGAGCCCCCCTGGCTTCCTAAGGTTACCACCAGAGACCACCTCGTATATCAAGAACTGCAAGCAGTGGATCTACATAAAGAAAATGAATCTATCAATTCTTGCAATCTTCATCCAAATTATGTGTATATTCATGTACATATGTCCATCTAAAAAGAGTTAGTATTATATGTATATTTATGTACATCTGTCCATCAAAAAAGAATTCTTTGTGAGAAGGGGTACATCTAAGGAAGAATATCACCATACCAGTTAGGTGGTCATCTGCAAGGAAATCTTTGTACGTCTGGCCAAAATACATTAATTGAGAAAATCACGAATCTTAAGATTTTGTTCTAAATTTGAATATGTATGGATGAAATCCCAATCATTTGATAATAATATGGTTTAGACCGTAGGACATAAAATTACCAAAAAGTATATGCTTTTTTTTTTGTTGGTGGGGGGGGGGGGGGGGGGGGGGGGTGGGGGGTGTGGTGTTGGGGGGGTTTAGAGCTTGCCATCTAATAAGGAACTCTTCTGGCGAAAACCAATACTTCCAACTTATTATCAAAACATTGAGTGAGCGAAAAGGTTGAATTAGCAAGCAAGAAGATTTGCTTGCACAAGATATATTTATCAGTCTTTCATCTTCTTCTTTTTTCCCGATTATTTTAAGTTGAGAATGTTCAGTGAAATCTGAAGATTTTGATAGAACTAAAGAAGGGAAGATAATTTCAAATACTTTGTTTACTTCTTTTTTGTCTGTTTTGAGATAAAGAATATCAAAGCAAGAGAATTTTACAGCCTCTAAAAAAATAAAAGATACAATTATTTGGAAAAGTTTAAATGGCACAAGCAAGACTACAAATGGGAAGTCAGTCACACCTTCAAGAAGCTTTGCCAACACAAGCTGTACTACCTGTCTCTCAAGGTTCATTTCCCCCAAACTCCCAACCCCAATAGTGTTCTTATTATTGATTCATATGAACTTGTGAGTGATTTTATTCATTTTCCTCTCTGTTTAATAAAATTACTCATTTTTCCTTTCATATGGCATATGAATGAAGTTGTGCTAGATTTTATGGTTCACAGCCTTAAAAGTACATGCAGGAAAGAAGTTTAAAAACTGAGGAAAACCTGAGCCGCCGTTGGTGCAACTGGCCTTGGATAAAAGAAGTTCGATTTGCTTTCTTCACCCCCATGCTGTAAAGCTTGTAATTCAGGTTCAGACTTGCTAGTATTTGCCATCCAGTCAGCTGAAAGGGTCCGCATATCGGATAGAATCCTGAGAGTTAGCAATTAGAAGAAACATATAACCAAGATTTAGACAGAAAACTTGATTCAAGCAGCTGGCAGCAGGTTTTGACAAGAATTAGCTACATACATACATTTTCCAAACTACGTCATCACAAAGGACAATGAGCTATAGCTCAACTGACACTTCCCTCTCCCATAATAATAAGATGGAATGTAAGGACATGGGTGCAAGACACACTAAGTGCAAGCGTTACTTACCAATTAAAAATAATAATGTCAATGTCATCACAAAGAATAGATTAATCAGATTATGGATAAAAGAGTCAATTAAATCAAATGGTATCATAACCAAAGGCTCAAGCAAGACTTTGAATTCAATCAAGCATAGAGCTTCATATCAACATAAATAAATAAAGAACAGAATAGGGGAAAAATCATGATAAAGATTTCAATGAAAGAACGGTTCAAACATAATAATCACATGATTTACCATGCTGAAAATTATTAATAATTTTAATCCTAACATCATAAATTGATAAAATTTTAGTTTGGCTAATCACTTCAATGAACATTTCAATTTTGTGTGTTTGTTTATGCAAGGAGATCCAACGTCCATGTGCAGTCACACACCTCCACATACACATTGGGCACTGGATACCCATTAAATGAATTAACAATTCACTTAAATTTCAGGTATTGTGAGTGCATATGCTGGCTAGTGCTACATGCACTTGTTTGGTATTCAAGATTAATCTGTGCGTTCACAAAAACTAACTTCAGATCTTGAACATTTTTAAACTGATTCCATTCGATTAGATATTCTAAAGTATCAGATTGTTTTACATCCTTTCCCATAAGCCTATCACAATATCATGAATGCTGGTGTGTGTTGTACGCATATTTGTTAGATGATAGCATTGTTTTTCTCCTTTTGATAAGATGCATGAGGTTGCATTGCATTTCACATGCTTTGATGCTGCTGCAACAGAGAGTGCCATTTCTCACAAATTTCCATTCTCTTTCTACTTCTGTTCATGACTTCATGTGAGAGAAGATGTCACGAAATATAATCTCTTGGAACACCTAATCTAGGCATTCAAAGGTTGAGTCCAGGCAGAGACACATCTCTTCAATCAGGCACTCCATGCCTATATCATGCATCCTCTCTTCCAGTTTCAGAAATTTGGACAAAAATAGCAACAGAGATCTTCTAGAGAAAATAGCTTTTTTCTGCAATTCCCAAGTCCTACCATCTTTAATCAATTTTCGGTAAAATTTAAACATGAATCATCCCTCCAGGTCACTTTGAAGTGGCTAGAAGGTATCAAACAGTAAATCATATACCCCTACTGCTCAAGGAACAAAACATAACTCTTAATTTGGAAACTTTATTGTGAATCACAATGACAAGTTGTTAGTGCCAACCCCATACAAGCCAAATTTAATGGGGTCCATTTGTTGGAACGTATCCAAAAATTGAATTAAGGACAAAAGGAAATTTTAGAAAAAAAATATGCCAATTGGAACTTTTGCAAAATGTGATTTTCTGTCATATATATGGGTTCAGTTTTTATTTATTTATTTTATAGCGTAGAAGAACTTCACTCAGATTAGTTGACATCGCAAAGCATACGGTACGACAATCTTCACTATTAATTAGACTCCAACAAGCAACTAACCCATCAACCAAAACCAGTTACCAGGTAATCCAAGGGCTTTTCACCCTTTACGGGATAGGCAATTTATCATCATGCCCAGGAGGCAATATATGGGTTCAGTATTAGGTTACCAAACAATCATTTTCCATTCAAATTAGCAGGCTCCCACCCAAAAGTCACTTTTGGAGGCCAAAATGTGGAATCAAACATAACCATCCTACCATCATGCTCATCAAGTTTTCAAACAACTTCCACGGCAAATATCAGTTTTTCATTTACAGGTCAAATTCCTGGAAAATAAGTTACAAAACTAAGTTATATGTTAGAAATATTTTATAAAAAAAAATAAATGAATTGTAGTGAGTGTTAATAATATTTTTTAAAATGTTTAGAGCTATCAATGGTTAACTCAAAATCATATGTATAGTCAGACCAAAAATAATCTAATATTATCCCCTATATATTAATAATGATAATAATTTTCATTACTTATCAAAAAAATATGATAATATTTATTGTATCTTAATTGCATAACAATAATGATGCTAACAGACTTAACTTCTTAATGGAACATTAACAACAACAACAACAATAATAATAATAATAATAAATTCCCACCTTGAAAGATCCTTCTTCTTTCGAAAGGTAGTCCGCAACATAGTTGCCAATGTGTTTTGGACAAAATCTTGGACCTCAGCATGTATCGTTTCCCATAATGCATCAGCTACCAAAGTGTCACACCGCTGCATCATTGATCCTACACTCTTTATGTAGCTAACAAGTTCAACCAATGCTTTCCTTTCCTCTGCACTATAATTATAACGTACAACCTACAGGGAATGTAATAAAATGCCACTATCAAACAAAAAATAATATTAAGATAGAAAACATGTATATAATCCACCACTACAGTGCTCAATTTTTTAATAATTAATTTTTTATTGGAAAAGTGCAAAAAGGGCATAGTACACATGGAATATACAAGAGATAAATAACCATCATCTAAACTAAAAAGATCATGTACACGGGGTCCCTGCATCTACCTCGGTCTCCTGTTTGATTAACACCCCTACATCCTCTATTACCATGAACTCCACAGCCTCTATTACCTCAGCCTCCAGTGGAAGTAACAAAAGCAGATCAATCAGAAAAATGAGCAAAATTCGTGCTAGATTCAGACAACAGGAAACACAGTTAAAATCCTGACTCAAAGAAGGAAGCTCCTTTCTATCCAAGATTTGGGACTAGACATCAATGATGGAGGAAGGCTAGAAATGAACCGGGCAACATGCATACACTTTCATCATTGTTGCATTGCAATAATATCTGTACAGATGGGCTGACAGATATTAAGCTCCTCACAGATATTTTTGAACTGAGCATAATAGTCTTCCAGTGTTTATCAGTCAACTAAATGGAGAAATAATTTTGGTGAAGTAGATAAATCCCACAAAGATTGTTCACACCAGAGTATAGCTCTCATATTTGTTCCGACACGAGTTTAGCAGTATCTAGAAAAACTAGAGTACTACTAATACGAGGTTCCATACAATATCACAGAAAGCAACGAAATTGAGTACCCTTTACTCTCCAATCAGCAAATTTAGGATTGGTATAACCAGGAGGATCTGACAAAAAGTATTGAAAATCTTTCTTAACCAGAAAAACACTTCCACTTCCTTTGAACATAGAGCATAATTGTTTTCACTTGAATTAATTGAGGTCATTATAAACAATTCAGGAGTGAAAAGTATACTAGAATCCAATTCTTTCTTTGATTCCATACCAACTGATAACTAAAAAATCCAAACACAAAACTCAACTACAAGAATAACTTATCAACAAATAAAAACCCAAAATCCAAGCAGCCAATTCATTAATTCAGGGGACCCAAGTAAAATGACACTAGCTAATTAAACATCATCATACCAAGTTTTATTCTACAAGCCAAAATCAACACACACACACACACACACACACACGGAAAAAATCAAAGGTAGGAATTCTGGGTCCTTGGTGACCCTGAGTCTTAACTAATCCATAGTAACTAAAACCTTTGCAGTGGCAGAGACCAGTACTGGGTCACTACAGAATCTAACTGGCAAAGAAGTAAGATGGGGATGACAATAAACATAGTCTTGAAACAATGTTGTTCTAACCAACCACAGTCCAAAAGAAACAAAGAAATTGATGTAGAGGAACAAAGAATATCGTATTCAAGAGACTAGTTGAAGGCTGAAGTTACAGCAACAATAATCAAGCATGATGATATCAAGATCTTACAATGGTCACGATGGAGGTAGTGTCAAGATTGTTTGTGGTAACTATGATGAAGTAGGGTCAACAGTGGGTGAGGGTGGCAATGGTTGACTATCAGCATCAGCAGGTTTACAGTTCACATAACGCTCTAATACCATGTAAACTGATCAACTGAGTATTTTGCTTGGTGTTAAAATTAGATTAGTAGTTTCGCCTCATTTTTACAAATAAACTGTAGGTGGGCAGGAGAGTCAGCCCATTCCAAGCCCAAGCTGGGCATCTCTAGATTTAAGATCAGCCGGGGCTAGGCAAATGCCTCTTGCTGCCAAGGATGGAAAGTAGTGCCTTGGGGGAGTCCACCAGCTGAACACAAGATCCGACATATAGCGCAAGTTACAAGAAAGTCATTTCAAGGGCATGGCCGTGGGCCCTATCATTGATGCATGATTAGATATGTAGGAACAGTAACTTAGACTTAGGAAACCACCCAAATACTGTAAGTGGGGGGGCCCCACGTATGTGCCAAAGATTTTGTCATAATGAGAGCCCCATTAATGCAAGAGTATAAAAGGAAGGGCAAAGGAAAGAAACGGAGGGGAAAAAAAATTCTAGGGAGAGACATGAGAGAAAAGGGAGAGATTAGAACTTAGTATTTGGGAAGGGTGATCAAGCTCGGTCATCAAAGGGGGCTTCTCGGCTGTGAGCTATCCTCCTCGGATATATACATTTCGAGCAAGCAAACGTTATACCGCTACCAAAAGCCACCAACCGTATGCCAATCTGCTTTCAGATTTCCCATTGTGGGCTATACCCAAGAAAACGTACAAATTAGTTGGGGAGTTAGGCCCAATGAGCCCAAGGATTTCTGGGAACTTCCCCCACATAAACCAATGCCCAAAGATTATATGACACTTCCTCAAATTGTCCACTATTAGAAATTTGCCTAATGTCATTGTCCATATTGCAAAACCCACTCTTGTTGGAACTGTGACCTTCCAAATGCTCTTCCAAAGGAAAGAAGGGCATCCATTTGAGTTTAAAACTTTGTGAAAAGTTTAAACGTTGAATGGTCGTCTTTAAAAGGATTTCAACACAATTTTCCTTTACCCTCCCAACTTTGGTGGAGTAGAGAATATCAAGAAAAGAAAATAGGGACTCCAGCTCCCAACCTTGCATTGATTCTAATAACATCGATACCTTTTATTTTATTTTTATTTTTTTGGAACAAGGAAACTTTATTAGAAAAAAAGAATATAATTTTTTTTGGATAAGTAATAAGATATATTGATATCAAAAAGGAAGCACCCTAGTACACAGGGAGTGAACAAGGGGACAGCAAATCAAATACAAAAATTGCAAGAATCTAGGAAATCAATAAAAGAATGGAATGATTGGTTTTGCAAAGCAAACAACCAATCCAATAAAGTTCTAAAAAAGAAAAGCTTGAGGTCTGGAATAGATTTCTCAATATCTTCAAAACAACGACTATTTCTCTCCCTCCAAAGACACCACATTAAGCCATGAGGAACGATGGACCATATAAAACCATTTTGATGACGACCAAAGCTGCCTTGCCAACACCCTAACAGCCCCAAAACAGTATGCGGCATAACCCAAGATACTCCAAATAAACCCAAAACCATAGACCACAGATCCATAGCAACGGGACAGTGAAGGAAGAGATGGTCAACCAATTCACCGTTACTCTTGCACATGTAGCACCAATCCAAAATCCACACCTTCCTCTTTCGTAAGTTATCAATTGTCAAGCATTTCCCTAAGGCAGCAGTCCATACAAAGAAAGCTACTCTAGAGGGATATAATAAGATTGATATCTCAATTGAAGTAACAATTAGAACGCTGTGAGAGGAGGAAAAAGAAACAGCAATACAGCTTCCCAGCGAGTAAAAATGTTTCCTTGGGTGTGATAAAAATTGACTAAGCACTCAAGCAGTTATAAAAAGTTCAGCCACAGGGCTTAACTACAAGTCTTGGTCACAATGTGCGGGGCCTTTATACAGCATGATATCCATTATAAGAGTAAGAGTAATGGTGACAACCCTTTACACAATAAACCAAAAAAAAAAGCAATAGAAACCAAGGAAACCTCAAACGAAAATAAGAAGAAAGCAATAGCTAACAATTCAAAAAATGAAATAATAGACAAAATTTTAACCATCTGTGCTAAGATACTGATTTGTTACTTCAGTGAGGCTGAGGATCAGAAAAAATTTTGGAAAGCCAAAAGAAATTTCTGTTACAGATCAACCGGAAAAATAGAAGGAAAAAACATAAAAGACATAATACCTTTTCATAGTCAGAAAATGATGCTGAAGTCTCATGTGATTCCAAAGGAACTGGATCCTTGCATGGACGAGAAAATTTCCATGCACATTGTTCCCAAATGCGTGCCGTCCATCTGCTTAAAAGTTGAAAACCTTCAACAATTACATCATACATGCTTCCCTTGACTTCTTTGCTCCACTCAATATCAGCACTGTCAGTTGACTTTAACAACAATAGCTGTACAAACCAAAATAAAGAGAAAAATTATGAAATTTAAAGACACATACAGCTGGGACAGAAAAATAACACATATAACATATCTGTAAGTAAAGAATTTCCTTTGGAGGGGCCAGCACCTGATTCATTGATGAAGCAAAACGAATTGTGAAATCATCATGTTCAGCACGGATTGCTCCAATGTGATTGATGATCAGATAATGTCTCTGATAAGTAAATTATGTCAAGGTTTCACTAAAAATACAATGGAAGTACAGGTATTGTGCAGAAGTTCATATTTTTCTTTATTGTTAAGTTATACATGCGCCTAGTGGGTTTTTAACTCATAACCTCACCCACCACCCACTCTTCTGGGAGGACGAAGTTCCATTTGATGGCATTTTGTACATAAGTTTGTAAATGTTTTAGAAGCAAACGGTAAAGTACCATAATATATTTCCTTGCGCCATCCTAACCATAATTCTAACACTCCCTCTCATGTATTGGCTCAGACTCCCCTTAAAAAATGAGGCCCAACAAGTGGGATTTTGAACATTTTTAAATGGAGTCAAGGTTCAAACTCACGACCTATCCTGATACCATAATAAATTATTGATTTTCACAAAAGCCTAAGCAGTAAGTAATTAAATGAAATTTCACAATAAAGTACATACATGATTTTAAAATTGAAAAATGATGCCCAAGAAAAAGAAAAATAAATAAAGCATATAAATAAGCCACATGGACAATATTTAAACAAAGTTATGAGCAGATTAGTTTCAACACAATGAATTAAGATTGATGAGGAGGCAACTAATCTAAACCCCACATATTAATAGTCAGGGAGGTAAGGAGTCAGACAAAACCATAGGTTTATAAATCCCCACCCCAAACTATTTACTCTCAAAACGGCCAGAAGGTACATATTAGTTCCATATTTCCTACTTTTCTATCAACAATTAAGGAAGTAGCAAATGCAAACAATTTTTTTTTTTTTTAATAAGTAAATGCAAACAAAATTATCACACCCCAAAATCTGAGACCTGTAGTTATACACATAAGCAAGCTTGTCAAAGCACCACAAAGGCGAGGAACAGTCCTCAATGTTGTTTACTTTGTTGGTCATTATTCTGTTCATAATCCCATTGTACTTAAAAGTTGAAAGAAAGGGGAATGCAACTAAAATATTTTTTCAAGCTGGCCAAACTGGGACTCCAGCTTCATATGTTTGCATTAATAGTACTAACAAGAGAGGGGGTAGGAGGAGAAAAAAAAACCAACAGGAACCAACATTATTTTCTTACATATATAAGAAGTTGCAGCAAAAAGTTCATTAGAAAAGCAGTAGATAAGCATCCATTGGTGAATTTAACCACACACACACACACACATACATGCATATACATGACAAAAGAAAAAAAAGGATATTCTTGTGCCTCACGGGGTGGAAGCTCATGAGGTGCTGGAAGAGTGAGAAGACGTGCTTGGGAAGAAAACTTTTGAAAGTACATTGATAATTCTTTCAAGATTGCAGCAGGAGAAAGATGAAGATCTGGAAATGCAGGAATTACTGGATCATTCTGCCAAGAAAACAGACAAATTAACGCAAGCTTCTTATTCAATTCTACCAAAACAAATGTAAAGAAAGAGATATATGCTTCTTGTTGCTTCTTCACTCATTGACATTTAAATCATTTTACATAACAGCAATACCTTAAATATATTGATCAGTCTGTTGATTTTCACCCTCTTGTACAAAGACTCACTGTCTTTCTCTGATGATGTTGCTAAAACAACAAGAACAGGCAAAACACGTAGAAGAATGTGCCGCTCTGGAAACAGAAGTGCAAAATCCAACTCCAATGACTCAACCACAAAGACTATGAGAACTTGAAGAATGTCTTCCACGCTATCTCAGGTTAAGGAACTTTATAGGTAATAAAATAAATTATCATCATTTACACACACACACACAAAAGTTGTTCGTTACACTTGCATCTGGTGTGTCTTGAACCCAAAACCTCACCTCCCACCTTCCCTTAGAAGGGACTAGAAGCCTACGACTCATTGGCATCATCATATATATGTGTTATGGACAATATAAGGCAGTTGACATTCAAAGTTCTAAAATGTTTACCAGCACATGTAAAACATGTATCAATTTAACTATCAAACAAGGAAAATGTAATCACTCCAGGTATCATATAGATTTTTCCACAGTAGTCAATATATCAAAAATAATAGTAACATAGACAGGATACTTGTTGACACGAAACATCTCAACATGCAAATTCAGTAAGATAGCCCACCTTGTGCTTAAGAAAATCTGTAACAAATAGTAAGAAGATAATTGTAATCAATCCACTAGCAGAATGGCACAATATCAATTGTGAAAGTAAAACCAACACCACCCCCCCCCCCTGGTTTTTTTTTTTTAAAAAAAAAAGGGGGGGGGGGGGGGTGGTTTCCCAAACAAAAACAGCCATACATTAAATTCATCTTGTATCTACATGTAAAGAAACAAAGGGAACCACACTCGCACACCTGTAAATCATCTAACTCCTCCCTCATTGAATCAGTGTCTTGCCACTGAATGCTGACTTGTGTGAATGTCCTGATATTCAGAAATAAATTGAATGCTGACTTGTGTGAAAATTCAGTTAAAAAATTTTATGAAATAAATTGCTAATAATTGTGGAGAAATTTTATCTAAGGGGTTAATAAATTAATAGCAAAACTTGTTTTCTTTCTGATAAGTAACATAATTTTATTCGAAAAATGAACTACTTCAAATACATAAATGTGCCCTAAGTGATTACAATCTAAGATTCTAAAGATCTAAAAATTCTAGATAGGAGGATGCAAGGATACTACCCAAAGTAGTCATTCAGTCATACCTTCCTTCAACTAAATTACTTAAGAACGTGATTTGGGGGTTCAACCCCATCAAAAGTTCAATTCCTCCTCTCATTCTCCATAATACACATAATGGTAGCACTTTCCATATCTTGGAACTCATGTTCCAGCAACCATTGTAGTCTTCGGCATAAACAAAGCTGCCCAGAATAAAGCAAACACAACTAACCAAATATCCGGCCACTTAACAGTGAAGTAAAAGGTGTTTCATTGACTCAATCTTGTCATTTTATGAATTTTTATTTTTCAGTTTTGTTTCATTTTCTTGTTAACTCCACAGGCTTGTAAAGTAGTATAATGGCCTTTTTGAGTGCTTGCCAAAAATCCAAACTTTGCTTTGGGGAGAATTTCTTGTAAGTATATTTAGAAATTTTAAACTGAGGCCAATCTTACTTGGGCAACAATAATGTTTCATTGACACTGAGGCCAATCTTACTTAAGCTATATCTTGTATTCCTAAGCACTAAAAAATTCAAATTCAGTATTATCCTAAGCATAAATTTATTAAAAAAATAATAATAATATAATAAGGAATACGTTCGGTGTTCCAAATATTTTCTAAAAATTCAGCTGGAGGTTAACAGAATGTCTATACAAAAATGCTAATGGGAAAAAGAATGAGAACAATGTCTACAGTTGGTCTTTAATAGCTTTAAGTTCAGTTTCATTCTTTAAAGTACAATTGCAAGATCCTGTTGGCTTTTCTGTTATGTGTGTGTGTGTGTGTGTGCTGCTTGGCATTCCTAATCCTATATTACTGGGAGTCCACAACTTTCGACCAGCAAAGCCAACTATGAAGTGCTTGCCAGAGGGTGGAATCTTTCTTTGGTTTTATGCTAAGGAAACTCTAGGTGTGACTACTTTAGGCCTCCTCTTGTTCTTCTTTTCTTTTGAATGGTACATCACACGCACAGACACCCAATGAGCCTTGAAACCATGATAGACTTTCTCTTGCTATCCTTATTCATTTTTTATTTTTTAAATACAAAAGCAAAGCCAGACCATCAAAGGAAAGGGAGTTTCAGCACTGTTGTTTTACTAAATAGAAACCCACTTCCTTGTATCTGAGAATGAAAATTCCAGCGCATTCTCTCATTGTCTATTCTGCCTAAGATTTCTGCTTTGAACATCTTCTGACCCTATGACAAGAGCATACCCAATTAATATGAGCCCGTCCGAGACTTGCCATTTCCATCGTGGAAGAAAGTTTTTCTGCACATTTTTCATTTCCTTCTTTTCTATCCAAAGTCATATTCAGAATCTTTCTTCAGTATGATCAGTTTATTATTCTTTTGTACTCTCTTCTCCTTACCATGTGATAGGTCAACAAGGCATGAATGGGCCTCGAGAAGGCCAAACACTTTGGCCCAACAAAGAATGAGCAATGATCAATGACGAGATGAGGTGCTCCCAACACCCCCATGCTATCCCAATAGGCCAGAGGGAGGAACAAGAGGGCCTGGAAATCTTAGCACCACAGTTGAAAAAGTGTTTTCCCTTCAGATGACATGCACCATAGGCCATCTTTGGTCTCTTCATTTGGAATCTTTTAAAAGATAAGACTTGCGCTCTTAAGAATCAGATTTAAATCCACTGCAGGACCTATAAAATCTGTCAACTACTACTCTATTCTTCCTTTTTCTTTTATTGGGCATTACCATAACAACAGTCATACCTCTAATGCTATCCAAATCAAACCCTAAGCCTAAATCCTTAAAATGCTAAATTTGAAAGATTGCAGATTAAATCAGCTTAGATCCTGATTATATGGTGGCTAAAAGATTTTATAATTTTAGTACAAAATTGATGAATAATCCGTGTGACAAGACAGATTTGCTATAATGATGTAGAAATGATTGAGATAGATTTTATATATATTTATCCTTGTTCACTATCCCCACCAGTGTGGCCAATAGGATCGAGAGATTGTAAAGGAACTTCTTGTGGGGTGGTTGGGGAGATGATTTCAAACATCATTTGGTAGGATGGGATAAGGTTTGTACTCCTATAGCTAAAGCAGGGTTAGATAAGGGAGCTTACTACCTTCAATCAAGCTCTGTTAGGGAAGTGTCTGCAGTGATTTGGGGCGGAGGAAACAAGATTATGGAGGCGTGTAGCAGCTGTGAAGTTTGGAAAGGAGTGGGGTGGTTGGTGTACAAGACCCATTTGAGACACACATGGATGTGGTTTGTGGACTAGCATTAGGATGGGATGGGATAGATTTTTACAGTACATTCAATTTAATGTTGGCTCTGGCAGTCAGCTCCGGTTTTGGCAGGACCATTGGTATGGAGATCAACCTTTGAGGGTGGCTTTTCCTACCTTGTATGATAGTTCCATAGTTAGACATGCTTCAGTGGAAGCTTTGTTTGTGAGATGGAATGAAAAGAAGAGGAGTTGGAATGTAAGATTCTTTCAGACCTTTAATGATTAGGAGTTAGATTTGATGGCTTCGTTTCTCCATCTTCTAGATTCTCATGAACCCCATAAGAGAGGGTGGTGAGCAAATATAGAGGAGGCTGAAAAGGAGTGGCGAATTCAGTGTTCATTCTTTCTATGCTACTCGAAGGGGTTCAGGTTCAAATGCTGTACTCCTCCTCCAGAAAGGCATTTGGCAGGTTAAGGCCCCACAAAGGGTCTCATTCTTTTTTGCACAATGGCATGGGAAAAGATACTGGCTTGTGAGAACCTCCTCAATAGGAAATATATGATTGTGGGTTGTTGTTGCATGTGTCAAAGTAGTGTGGGGAGACAGGTAGATCATCTCCTGATACATTGCACTACTACATTCAATTTTTGGAGCTTTGTTTGTAGATCCTTTGGGATTCTGCGGGTTTTACCAAAAAAGATCATCAATCTTTTGTTTGGATGGAGAATTTGGGTGGATAAGCATTCATCAAATCTCCGGAACATTGTTCCATTATGTTTGATGTGGACTATATGAAGGGAACACAATCGAGGCACTTTCAAAGATGAAGAAATTACAAGGTCTCAGTTATTAGCAACCTTCACCAGTTCCATATATGAGTGTTCTCGCACTTAAGATTTTACGAATAGTAATTCAATTTCATCATTTATATAGTCATTGCAGTTTTGCATACAATTTTTTTGCTTCTTGTAATTCTTTAGGCTTCTTTGTGTCATTTGTACATGAAGTAGTCTTTCTATAATAAAATTATTCCTACCAATAAAAAAAACGTAGAAAAAATAGGTCATTAATGATCAAAAGAACAAACAGAAGAAATAGTATGTAAACCCACTTCAAGGAGCCTAGGAGATGTAACCAAGATATAGCAAAATAATATAGACCAAAGATTATTTCCATACCTCTTATACCAAGAGAAATCATTAGGTATGCTTGCTTTGGCATTTTTGAGATGATCAAGTTGCACCAAGACATCAAGTAACTTCAACATGGACCTAAAATAGAGAAAGATGTCTTAAGGGGATAGCTACTAGCCATAATCACTTGAAATGAGGTAGTATCAAAAACAGAAAAATGAGGCATCAGTTCCGGACCAAAAATTAATATATAAATAAATAAAACGGACCAGAGATGAGTGATTGTTGGGCCATTTATGCGGCGCTCAGGCCTAGAAAAGCGTTGCATATCAGCAGCTAACTGCATCACAAAACAACTATAATCGGAACTGGAAGTTTGACTCAAGCTTAAAAACAGAAAACAAAAGAGTAAACAATAGCTCATACTTTTGATGCAGCCGATGCTTGCCATCGTTGAATTTCACGCAAACGACTCATCTCCAAGTCCAAAACTTGATACGTTTCCAGATACAAGTCAGCTTGACTTTGCTTCATAGAATCAGGAAGCTGCCAATATACGTTTTTATTTATAAATTATCATAATCCCACAAGCCTTTGCTGATGGAAGAGGATAAATTTAATTTTTATTCTATATTTTAACACTCTGCGTCTTAATGAGTGGGATCCAACACACGGATTTATTAACTTAAATAGAAGGTATAGAGTAAAGACAGATACAAAATCTATACCACCTGCACTGCAAATATGATAAATTACTAACAGTCCTAAAAGCCTAAGCTGATATTTATCATTCAATGCATATTCCAACTATACAGCAGTCCTTGGGCCATGATAAAGTATATAAGTGACTGAAAATATACAACCTAGGAACTTCATTCATTTTGAAATACCAGATTTTTGTGAAAATGTAAAAGAACTTCAAGTTCAAACAGACAGTAAGGTTCTTTCTTTTTTGGACAGACAGACCTGCCGGGTATAAATTCAACCAAATTGTATGTTACACATTCCCAGTACCCATACATTTTTCATGTCAAGTCCAATACTAATACCTCACATACTTTAGAATGCCCATGTTACAAAGACTGTCCCTCACTTCCCTAAAACATAATTTATTATTCCGAGTTCATAACAATAGCCTGTCCACAAGGCTTGAGATCATCTTCAATATCAGATTAAAGTATGTATTTTTACTCATAAGACTCCAGCAGTCCCATATAAGAATAGACCAAACAAAAACCATCTTAGGGTCTGATGAATATCTTATGAGGCCAGACTGCATTGAAACTTTGTATATCTGATCCCATAGACCCATACCCTCTACACACTGTACAAACAGCAAAACCTGAGATTGGCACCTTGAACTCATCAACATTCTTAGAGAAAGAAGCAGGACTCAGCTTATCATGTTTAGAATCCTAAGTAACTGCCTAGCTTAGTTAATTCTGCATGACATAAATGCAATAAAAAAAATAGATAAAAATAATGACCCATTTTTGTGCGAAGGGCAATGTAAGTTGATCATATAACAACTGCATTATTGTCTTATTATTGGCTTGATATTAGTCTTACTATTGTGCATGGAAATTTTTTTTTTTTTAAAGCCATGATAGAATATATATATATATATATATATATACACACATACAATGCTGAAAATCAGTATATTTATTATGCAAGGATGGAATAAAACTAAGCCCCAAAAAAAAGAATGTCACAGAGCCAGAGGCATTGGGTCCAAATCCTACTTTGAACTTGTGACTACCAAAAAATTTTTTATCCTTTTTTTATAAAATGATATGACTGAGAAATTTGACATACATAGGGCTCTCTTTTCAAGTAAAGAACAGGTGATTATCTTTTATCAATAACCATGTAACTTTGTTATTAAAAAAATTCAACCAAATTTCCAATATCTATATAACTAATAGGCGCTAGTCAGCATACAGTTCTGATTTAAAAGCAGAGAAGGCATGCTATTTTCTATTGTGCACCTCAAAAAGATTGTGCGTGCCTTACAAGAGGCCCAGTAAAATTTTCATGCATTGGGGTAGTGTAGGTGTGCCTCACCTCAATATATGTTGAGGCATGCAATTTTAGAAACTGTGATATGAATAATATATGCAACTATGTGTATGCAAAGACTCGTATATATACATAAATACATACCACAACAACAACAACTAAATTTTTAGGGGTCGGCTATGAATCCTCAACATATTAGTCAAGTTAAGCCGCTCACACATTTATATATATAAGCATAAAGGACTAGTTTTAGATAAATGATTGCAGGCACAGTTCTCCATATAATGCTAATTAGCAACAATGACCATGCATACACTTGATGTCCAGAAAAAAAAAAAAAAAAAAAAAAAGTATTACAAACTAAACCCAAAACTGACCTGAGGAAGCGCTTTGACACAACTGCGATATGTATAAAGCACAGATGCCATATCCTTCCCCTCTTGGATAAGGACATTCTGCACATCTTACAGAGTCACCATCTCATAAAATGACAATAGTAGAAAAATTCTAAAGAAGAATGAATCAAATTGTAATTATAGACTTCAACTTGCATTTACATCTGACATTTAAATATCCCAATTTTCTGAAAGAAGGTAAATTCTTAGACAATAACTTCTATGCTTTCAAAAGACCAAGCAAATTGAGAAAACAAGAAGTGCATACCAGCTGATTGAGAGCTTTTGTGTCCTCTGATAAAGATAGGCGATATGCAGAAACATCACTGTACTCTACAAAAGGAAGCATTTTTTAATTACAGTTCAAACCATACTATGCCCCCAGAAACACACAAACACATGTTTGTGCAGGCACCTGCCTCTGTGTGTGTGTGTGTGTGTTCTAACCATGCTATGTCCCTAGACACATACATTTCTCAAAGAAGAACAATAAGCTGTGAAAAGAGGATCTTTCCCAAACAAAAAAAATTCCTGGAGAAAACCCATTTTGAGCTCTCCGAACAATTATCCTTGCATTCAAACATGCACTTATTCCTTTCCAACCAAATGCTCCTCATCACACAAAGGAACACTGCCCTCCAAGCAATAGTATTCTGTCCCTACCACAACACCTCACTGAGAACTCTAAAAGCCTCACAGACATGCCCTTCAGAACTACTTCCCAAGTCCAAAAAAAATTCTCCAATTCTCTGCTTCCAAAATCATAAAAGGCATAGCACTGCTCATATGTTCCATATAGAAAACAAGAACCTCTACTCAAAATCCTATCCTGAGCAGAAAGCATTTTTGCACCGAATAAAATCTTGTTTTGGCCCTGGGGAACCAAAAAAGTTCCTGACAGGAGGGCCCTTTTCGTACTGTTAGACTTCAAAGAAAACCTACCCCCAAACAGCAACTCAAATAATTGTCCTTAACTATCATGTCATGGACAAATCCAGAGGAACATCTATCCTTAATTCTAACAAACTTTCAGTTCTCACCATTGGGAAATTCCACCCATGACTATCTACAGAAACCCAGCAGCATGCAAAATTTGCCTCTGAAGCGCATATAAAAAAACCCAAGTGGCTTTCAAATATGACAACAAAACCTGTTATAAACTTATATATCATCACTACTCCAAATCCAACCAAACGGTTTATAACCAAGAAGAAATGAGCTTCATTATAACTCTGTTCCAGACCACCAATCTTCTGAAGCCCAAATTGCTCTTCCTTAGGCACACACACAAATAACTTCTATATTACTTCAAGCAGTGTCCAGATTCATGTTTGTGGCATTTTACTCATCAAATTAGGGAGGAGAGGGAGTCTTCTATTCTTCTTCAATCAATGGAACCAAGTAATAAGTCAAATCCCAGACTCAACTTGTTAATACCAAAATATCAATAAGTACCCTCACTACCTTGAAACCCAATAAGTTCATTATCTGACCTTTTATATGAACCCCTACCTCTACCAAAGAAGATTAGCAAACCAAATGCCAATGCTAGTCAATTGATGAGACAGTCTCAATATCCATAGATGGCAAAGACAACTTAACATCTATAAATAATAATAATAATAACAACAACAACATTAACAGATGAGAACTTCTATCCAGCCATTGACATTCTGTGAAAATTTGCACTTTTTTTTTTTTTTTGCCACCTTTCACCATTTTCTTCCTTTTCCTTTGGAGCACAGGAGAGGGGAAGAGTAAACAACAAATTTCATTTTATATAATAATAGTCACATACATTCTTTTTTTCTTTTTTCATCACCTTTTTGTTAACTAGTCTCTTGGGGTACACTTAAGTGACTTCACAAACCCCTTGTTAGACTTATGGTTAAGTGATTAAATTCACAATTTCCTAACAGTTTAAGCTTTTGGGACAATCGGTAATTTAACATGGTATCAGAGCAGGAGATCCTGAGTTCGATCCCTGACTTTACTCTACCTCTCATTTAAATTGTTAAATTCCCACTTGTTGGGCCCCAACTTATTAAGGGGAAGTTTAGGCCCACAAGTGAGAGAGAGTGTTAGACTTATGGTTAAGTGATTAAATTCACAATTTCCTAACAGCTTAAACTTTTGGGACAATCGGTAATTTAACACCCCTCATGAGAGAAGAGATTCAAGAGAAGGAAAAAATCTGGATGGTGAGGAAAGAGATCCAGAGATTTTTTTTTTTTTTTTTTTATATATATAAAAGATAGTAGCATGTTTTCATTGATAGGAAGAGACCTAATGCTAGCCACTACAATGTAACGTAGGAAAAGAAATGTGGACATACATCCTGCCATAGTAGAAATGTGTGCTTGTGCATGTGGAGAGAGATAGAGCTTGGAGGTGTTAGCTAAAAAAGAGGTACAGTCACGTTAATATTTAATTATATAGCAATATTTTGATAATTAATATTATTTTATTCTATTTTATGTAATTATTCATTCTATTTTAAGTAATTATTAAAATTCTATTGTACTTCATTATTAATAGTTTTTTTTTTTTAAAGAAACTCTATAGACTATTAATTATTAGGTTTTTTTTTTTTTTATAAGACTATTAATTATTAGGTTATTCTTATAAAAATAAATTAATTAATTAAATGGCTAAAATTGGTGAGACAAATTTTTTCTTCTCTGTAAGATATCTTTAATTTAAACCCTTTTTTTTCTCCCCTTCCCCTTCCCCCTTTATCTCTCCCTAATTTTCTCTTTACCTCACTTTTCTCTCTCCCTTACTTGCTTATATAAATTTTTTTTTGGACTTAAGCTATATATTTTGTACTTTTCTTTTACGATTTGATAAAATGTCTATATATTACAGCATTTAACCTTTCTATTTTTTTTTTTTTTAATGGAAACCATATGACATATTTAATAATAATTTTGATATCAATGATTTTCCTACACACCATGATTATTAATAATAATTAGAGGGGTGGCCATCTATGACATATTTGACAACTTTCTTATAATTGTTCCATTTTTCACGCAATAGTAAACAAGGATGATTTTCCCAGAATTTCTTGTGTAAAAATTTTTATATAAAATTTTTTTTACACACCATCAAATATATAAACCAAATTTCTATCCCCCCCCCCCCCCACAAAAGAAAAAAAAAACTAATATATATAAACCAAATTTTTTTTCCTCCATTTTCCAAATATAGAAGCTTTCTAAATACCAAGGCCCATAAAAGTAAAATGATCGTGTTAAAAAAAAAAAAAAAAAAAAAAAAACGCAATGAACCATAGCCAATGACACAAATTACAAATCTTTAATCCTAATTGACTATTTGCACAGATCCAGGAAAATGAAGTTGAACCGCAATTGGCTTGCAAATATTGTGAAAAAAAAAAGAACTTGGATCAACTACTCTCAAAATTTAGCATCCTAAAATTTTTTGTTTCTCAAAAAAAAAGAAAAAAGAAAATCTCATTCTTCCATAAAGAAACATAAACCACCAAAACTGTTCTAAAGAATTCATACCAATTGGACTCTCAGTTGCACCTCTCTCAGTTGACACCCAAAGCCCTGGTCCTTGCACCTCTGGTTGCTCATCCTACACAATTACAAAAGAAACCACATTACAAAAGATTGCTTAAGAGTAGATCGAAATGAAGAGATTTAAGAGAAGTAGAAAATATATGATTGTTATGTTATACCTCAAGTGAGAATGTGGAGAGGGCAGCAATGGCTTCCTCAACAGGGACAGCCATGAAGCTTTTTGTGATTTAGGAAAGTTATTAAAAAAAAAAGATGTTTCAGTCAAATCTGGAGAAATCAAAATTTAGGAAAGCATTGCATTTTGGTTTGGTAAGAAAATTGGAGAGAGAGAGAGAGAGAAATTCTGGAGGAGCGAGTGAGAAAGTGAGTGGATGGAGTATTGAATGTTGATTCTTGATGACTCACACTTCTTTCTTTAATGGTTCGGCTATAGACTTAGCGGTGCCTGAATCTAGAGTTGGTAAGAATAAGATTACCTAAACTAATTTTATTGCATTGCTCTTTCAATTTTCAAAGTAATTTAAACCTTCGGATTCATTAAAAATATAAATATAAAAGAAGGAAAAAAAAAAAAAAAAAAAAGGGTAATTAACCTTTCTAAGCTTGGATATGTTGGGTAGAGAAGTTAAGGTGTTGTTTGGATGAAGGGTGTTTTGGATGATATGATCCAAAACTCATCACTCATCATCCAAAATTGGTGGGACCTACGAAAAAATTTTTGTTTGGACTCCATCACTCTGTTTTGGTCACTCTGTTTTGGTGATTCATCACTCAAAAATCTGAGTGATGAGGCATAAAAAAAAAAACAAGTTTCAACTGTTTTCATTTTTCATCATCCATGATTCAGGGGTATTTTCGTAAATAAAGTGCATCAGTGGGCCCCTCCTGCAGTGCTTTTTTTTTTTTTTTTTTTTTTCTTTTTCTTTCCTTCTTTCGGTTGCTGGGTTTCTTCTTCCCTTTTTTTTTTTTTTTTTTTTTTTTTTTTTTTTTTTTTTTTTCGGGTTTCTGGGTTTCTTCTCTTTTTTTTCTTTTTTTTTTTTTCTTTCCTTCTTTCGGTTTGCTGGGTTTCTTCTTCCCTCTTTTTTTTTTTTTTTTTTTTTTTTCGGGTTTCTGGGTTTCTTCTCTTTTTTTTTTTTTTTTTTTTTTTCTTTCCTTCTTTCGGTTTGCTGGGTTTTTTTTTTTTTTTTTTTTTTTTTTCGGGTTGCTGGGTTTCTTCTGCCTTTTTTTTTTTTTTTTTTTTCACTAGTTCGGTGAGTTTGGGTCTGGGAGTTGAAGGAAAAAAATAAATATATAAAGTAAAAGCTACACAAGGTACATGAATGGGGCCCACAAATAGTTGAAAAATATTGAGTGATGACAAATGAGTGATGGTGCCAAACAGGGTGGGGTGTTTTAAGTGATGAGTAATGAGTGATGAGTGATGAGTGATGAAAACTGAGTGATGAGTGATGAGTGATGAAAACTGAATGATGAGTGATAATTTTTTTAAACCAAACAAGGCCTAAACAACACATTTTTAGTTTTTAAACAACATTACACACATTTTTACGTACTTTTTCACTTACACATATTTTAAAAAAATACAAACAGCATTACTCAAACTCTTTTACCAAACGGGCCATTACTTTTTTATGTAACAAGCATTTTGGGTATAGTTTCTTTTAAGTTTTAAGTTTTAGTTATTAAGTGTTAACTTTTATGCATAGTTTTTTAAAACCTTATTAATTCTTTTACGATCAATTGAATTATGGGAGTCTCAAGTGTATTATTTTGAATCTAATTAAGTAATTTGTATATAATTATGTAGTGTGCGTTTAGATACCACTTATTTTGCTGAAAATTAAAAATTTATTACTGAAAATACTATAGTAAAATATTTTTTATTACTCAAATTTACTGTTCACCCGCAATTTGCACTTAGCCGGTCCATGAACAATGCCATGGACCAGACAAAAAATGCAACTTACTCTAAACGCAAACGCAAAAAGCCTCACCCAAACGAAGTTGTAAGGTGCGTTTGGATACCATTTGTTTTGCTGAAAATTGAAAACAGAAAACAATAAAAAAATAATAATTTATGGTTACTGTTCACACTCACAAAACACTGTTCATTTACCTTAATGCATTATTCATGTCTCATGAACAGTGTAAGAGATGCTAGTAAAAAAAAAAAAAAACGCAATCGCAGCCATAGTATCTCTCTTCTTCTTCTTTTTTCTCATAAAAATATTTATTTTTAAAAAATTACGAGATCCCCTTGCCCCTAATAGAGTAGGTCCAACTTTACTTGTTTTTGTGAGTTTCATGACAGATGAGTCCATTTCAAATTTCAATACTTTTTTCTGTGAGATTAGGTATTGGAGAAAAAAAAAATTCTTAATTTGGGAAGGGAACTAGAATTATATTTTGAGTGAGAATTGATAAAAATGGAATTGAAAAGAATTATGAATTAAGAAGGGTCTGGTCCAGTGCTTGTAGTGCACTGGATCCAATCAGATGGTAACATGTGTCCAAAAATGAACATATATCACAATCCCAACGGATCCAGTACCATTGAACACTGAACCTAAACCTCCCCCGAATTAAGAAAAGGGGTGAAGAGAAGGCTAAGGTCTCTCTTCACGTGTCTCACTATATATCTGAATGGGGTCGACGTGTGATGTGCCCTGTTTGGAAACTTTTTGTCATTAATTTAATAGGCTAAAAAAATAAATTAAACAAAAATACAGTTGTATTTAGAAAAATATTTTTAACAAATTAATGAAATTATTATACATAAGCTAAATAAGTTGAATAAACAATTAAAATACTACTAACTCATACGGACAAATGCTCTTAACTCAAGGAACGAGGAAGTGGCCACAAACTATTATATGATTCTATATTTCCATATTCTAGTGTCTTTCTTTTCATTTCTATTTATAATGAAGCATCGATTTTCATTCCGATATGTTGCAGTTGGACAATACTAATTAAATTATTATAAGTTAAATTCTTAACTTTCTAGTACCATCAAAAAATAATATAAAAAAAAAAAAAACTACTTATTAATCACATTCATAATGGAATCACTATCCTTATTATTACGTAGTTTTAAAGTTTGTTAAAATTATTTCAATGCCACTTATGGATTTTGGGTGGGGTTGGATAGAGATAGAGCCACTTCGGCTGGTCCCAAATCCCAACTTCAAAGATAAGCAAGGGCATGGAAGTTACCCAAAATAAATAAATAAATATGAATTTTGTGACTCAGATCTCTCTCTCTCTCCATGCAATTTTCTTCAGATTTAAATTTGGGCCACGATTTGAAGAAACAGAAGAACCCTAAACAACGGTAAGGGACATTCCCCTACTACCTTCTGAGCATGCTGGCCAGATTATGGGCTGCTTTGTTGTTGTCACGCCTTGTACTGGTCACTTCAGCTTGATGCAGGATTCTTCTGTGCCTTGCTTGATGCAGGATTCTTCTGTGCCTTATATGGCGTTAACAAAACTAGCTTGGGGAGATGGCCGGCCAACTGCTAGAAAGTTTATGTAACTCATAATATCATGCGTGTTCAAGAGTTGTGGGTTCCACTAATGGTAAACTCCATTAGTGCTTACTAGTCTCATATCATAATGCAATACGAAGATTTAAGAACATTTTAGTATTGGGAGTGATAAAACTCCCAAAATGTTATTATAGCACTCCAAAAAACAAAAAACAAAAAACATGTTACATCCATGATGCTAAACCTTAAAAATAAAAAAAAAATAAAAAAAATTACAAACTAGTGAAAAACACTCACATCAATGGGTGCATGATAGAAAAAGATGTCAAATTTATACAATTTTGTTTAAAACTAACCCACATCAGATAGTGTAAAAGTGTGTAAAGTAACTGTATAAATATACATGGTTGTTGTAACTGTCTAAACCATTGTTTTATTAATATCCTATTTTTATACTATTCTCACAACTTTTATTCGCTTCTCTCTCTTTCTACAAACTAATATCTCTCCTCTTCTCCTTCATCTTCATTCTCTCACAGCTTAGTTCTCCCTTCTCTCTCTCTCTCTCTCTCTCTCTCTCTCTCTCTCTCTCTCTAAACAAATTAAAATCACTTTATGTCCATCCCTCCTTGTACCTAGATCAGTTTCTTTTGATGATTGTGAATGACCTTAACAAAGATTTGGAAGAACAAAGGAGGCTTCTCTGATTTTCTCCATGGTATTTGGTGTTTCTTGGTGTTGTTCTAATGAGATAGAGACTTTTGTAATTGTGCAAATTGTTGTTGTGTGTAAAGGAGAAGTTGGGGTGTTGTGAGGGAAGAGAGGGCTTTTTTTTTTTTTGAGTGAATGGAGTGGAGGAAGGTTATTTTGGATGGGGTTTTTATTAAGAGATAGGAGTAGAAGAAGGTTGATTTGAAAGAAAATATCCATGGCAAAAAATTTTAGCAGAAATGTGATTTGGGTGAGATCGGTGGATTTGATTTGGGTTAGATTTGGGTATGGGTATTTGATATTTGAGAAGTTTGTGGGTTTGGTGAGGATCAATGATAAACTTGGCTACTAGCAATAGTAGAATCATAATTTTGATCTTGTCAAGTTTGTGGGTTTGTTTTAGTTTGCTTTGATATTTCTAGTTTATGTTTGTTTTCTAAGACATTTTTTAATTTTTAATTTTTTTCAAGAAAACTTTGGATATTGATGTTTTGTTTTCGTGTTGCTCTGTCCGGGTTTTTCCTACTTGTTTGGCTACAAAAATTGCTGGAAATTTTGGTTGATGTGGGCGGTGCGTGTCTATAGCTAGGTTGGGGGTGGTGGTCTTTGGTTGAGGAAGAGAAATATGATTTAAGTGAGTAATAAAATATTGGTAAAAATAATATTTTAATGAAATGTAATGTAAAATAAATAATTTGATGTGGGATATTTTGAAAAGTGAATGTGTAAAATAGAAAAAGTAAGTATTTATGCTAATATAGACAAGATTTTTTACATGAGATGATGTGAATGCTCTAATAGTAGAAATTCGCTGCAAAAGCTTTTGCTTTTTTTATTTATTGAATTTTATTCTCTCTCTCTCTCCCCCCCCCCCTTAAGACCTTTCACTCTCACTCTCTTTGTCTCAAATTTCCTTTCCTCTCTCACTCTCTCCGATTAAGGAAGAGAGAATCGAATCTGAATTTCGAAGATAATGGAGATCGACTTTACAAGAAACATACATTGTTGTGATTAAAGGTATGGATTGGATTACGCAGGGCTAAGTGGTTTTCAATTTGTTGGATTTTGGTTTTGGGGTTTTTGTTTCTATAGTGGTGGTGATAGTAAGGGTTTGTGGGAAATTTGAGTTGGATATTTCAAGGGCGGAGTTGGTGTGGTGGCTTCAACAATTGCAATGGTAATGTTGATGGTTGTGGAGTATAGTGGGGCTTAGTTTGGGTTTGTTCACCCATGGATGGTATAATTTGAGGTGAAAATGTGATTTTGGTGGTTGTTGATGATGGTGGTGGTGGTGGCTGCAATAGTTGAGATTTTTTTTTTCTTTCCATAAAAATGGTATTGCTATGGGTTTTGATTTTAGGGATGGGTTTTGATGTTGCTATGAATTTTGATTTTACTATGGCTAGTTTTGATTGTGGGTTGATCTATGGTTCATTGATCTCGCTGGAGAGAGATAGATTCAAACTGAGAAGAAGAGGAAGAAATAGAGAAACACATTTCTACCAGTGAAGAGAGAGAGAGAGACGAAGAGGAAGAGAGAGACATATATTAATTTCAAATTAATTAAATAATAGCATCACTTTTATATGTCTTAACGTATGTAACATAATGTAAAAGAAATATCATAATAAAAATACTAAATAGAAAACTTTTCTTTTGTTTATAGATATACAAGTAGAGCATGTTTGAAACTTTTAACCATAAAAATTATAGTATTTTTTCTTCTAATGGAAAATAAATAAATAAAAATTATGCACTTCTATATCCCTTACTCTCTAAATACAAAATTAAAAAGCATTCATTTAATTTTTTTTCTTTTGAAAAAAAAAAAAAAATATACTAAGAGATTTAGGGAACTTTTGGTACACTATAATGGTTATGTAGTGTAATAAGAATCAGCAGTACAAGGATTACAATAAATTGTAATGGAATAACTATTCTCTTTCATCTATTTGGTGACATCACATGAATGGAAGCTTTAGCATGATGAAATGACATCATTTTTTTTATTAAATTTTCTAAAATACCCTTTCTGAAAAATTATTTCTTATACACTGTTTTTTTTTTTTTAATCATATTTTGTGAGTCTTGCTTAGCATTCTATTAGGTATAAATTGAAAAAAAAAAAAGTAATTGATATTGTTTTTCTTTAATGATATATATATATATATATGTGTGTGTGTGTGTGTGTGTGTTTAGTAAAAAAATTAGCATTAGATACAATTTTTCTTGGATTAAAAAAAGGGTACATTTCTCTTGATTCTAAATAAAAGGTAAAAATTTTCTTTATATCAAAATCAAATTGTAAACAAGAAACGCATGCCATCTAGCATGCAAGTGGCATCTTATCATTGTCTTGTCAAAGCACTAGCATCAACCTTGTTAGGCCAAATGTCATTTTAATGCACAAAAACATATTTTATCTATTTTTATACATCATTATGCAATACACCTTACATCACATCTTATATTTTAAGATTCAACACATTAAAATAATATAACCAACCCATTAAATTAATATAAACAACCCAATAAAAAATATTTGTTCCTTTATTTCACTCTATCTTTCCCTCTTTACGGTTAAAGCCTTGCCCCAATCTCTCTCTTCCTCTTCATCTCACTCTCTTTTACGCTTTAACCCCAAAAGGAAAAAAAATAAAATCTCCACCATTGCCAAAATCTATAACCCACCACCAATTGCGAGAATTAAAAATAATAATAATAAAGAAGAAGATCAAACCCAACCGCTTGAAGAAGAAGAAGGAGAAACGAAACAATTGAGAAGAGTTTTGTTTGTGAGCACAGTAACTTTACAAAAAATAAAGGGTAAAACATTATTTTGGTCTCTAAACTTTACTAAAAATTTGTTTTTCATCCCTAAACTTTAAGAATTTCATTTTTTGTCCTTAAACTATTGAAAAGTTCATATTTCATCCCTAAACTATTAACAATATTTTATTTATGTCCTTAAACTTTACTAAATGTTTGTTTTTCATCCCTAAACTATTGAAAAAAGTTCTATTTTCATCCCTATTGTTGTCTCTAAACTTTTGAAAAAACTCTTTACAAAGTTTAGGAATGAAAAAAGAATTTTTTAAAGTGTAGGGATGAAAAAAAAACTTTTGTTAAAGTTTAAGGACCAAAATAGTATTTTACCCAAAAAAAAAAAAAAAAAACTATAATAAAACCTTATGACCCCAACAAAAAGCCATTACTTAAATAAACAAGATAAGATCTCTCTCATAAAACATAAATAAACCTAAAGAGTTGTCATTCATAATGAAATACAAAAATTAGTTCAAGTTGTCACAAGTGCTCACTAAATATTTATCTAACAATTCTGTTGAGTGAAGTACTGCACAAGCAACAGAATTCAAATACAGGTATAGAACCAAAAAAAATAAAATAAAATAAAATTCAGCAAAATAACACAATAAATAAAAATATTAAAAGGAAAAAGATGCACCGATTCTATCATCTATAAGTTTAAACTTCTTAATTAAAGCATGTGTTCTTAATTACAACTAAAACCCAACAATTATTAATTTTTTAATAAACCCAATGACTTGAAAATTGGTAGTGGTTAGTGGAATTAGCAACCGTAAACAAATCCTCCCCCCCCAAAAAAAAGAACACAAAAAAAAAAAAAAAAAAAAAAAAACATACCTTGAAGAAAATGTACATACTTTTTTTAATGAAATAAAGCAAGGTTTGTAGACAATTTTTTTACACTTCAACTGTCTAGGGATGTAGCACTCAAAGAACCTTCCCTGTGTATTTTCAGAAAAATTCTAGTTTTTGGTGTGTTTCTCTCTTCTATTCAATTAAACCCCACACACACAGGTTTTATACAAAGAAGTAGCCGCTGGACAGAAATTGTATTTCAATTAGGAATATGAATAGATGTAACAAACAAAACAATTGAGAAGAGTTTTGTTTGTGAGCACAGTAGCTGCTGACAAAAATTCTATTTCAATTAGGAATAGGAATAAAAGTTCAACGTGGGGTAGGTTGTGTACATGGGTAGTATGAATTTATTTACGGGAGAGTTTTTACTAAGTTGATTTTTTTGTTTTTAATATTTGTCAATGTACTGTTTTAACATCAATTTTATGTTTTAAAAATAATGACAAGTTAATTAGATTAGGAGTATTTTTGATAGTGAAAAAGGCAATAATTAAGTTTCTGAATCCTTTTAATATATAGAGATTATTTTTTTATCATGAGTTTTTGAAGCAATAACTTCTTTTAACTTCTTCTCGGAAAAAAAAAAAAAAAAAAAAATCTTTTAACTATTGGACCCTAGCTTTCCTACATACTCGTTTGAAATAAATTTCCCTCTGACAAGTATACTTAACTGCTTGTAAAATTTTAGATCTTTAAAAAAGAAAAAAAGAAAAAAAAAAGAATCTATAATAAAACCTTATGACCCCAACAAAAAGAAATTACTTAAGTTGGAAGCCAATTAACTTATATTAATAATATTTCCCAAATGTTAACATCAAAATCTCTAAAACTCTCAAAAGTCAGAATTCTTAAACAATACTTATTTTAAAAAAATATTTTCAAAATAAATAAATTTATAATTAAATTATGATTTTATTTCAATATTTTCAAAAGTTTTTGTTTTTCTATAATTGGTGACGAAATTTATATTTCGTCACTAAATGTTAGCTTTGGGTGACAAAAAAATTTCCTTACTAAATTTCGTCACCAAAGATACATTTTGTTGTAGTGAGACTACAAATTAGTGAAACTCTATAGATTTAAGCCTTTAAAGTCTCGAAGAACTTTTGCCACAAATCCCCAAGTGCGAAGAACATTCATCCAAATCATTTTTTCAAGTCTCAAAGTTCTACTAGAATCAAGTTTCAAAACCTTTAGAAATTTCAAAGACTTTTTTTAGTTTTTAGACCCCTTAAAAACACAATTGGATTAACCTAGTGAATTAACCAAGTGATTAACTTAGTCAAATTAACAAATCTAGATTAATACAAAGATATCATATCATGCAAAGCAACGGAAAAAGAAATAACACAATGATATGATGACCCAGGAAACCACACGATAAAAACCTGGGGAGAATTTGACCTAGCTATCCTCAAGGTAAACCTGAATCCACTATGAAAGAATCGAAGTTTTACAATAGGACTTAGACCATTAACATTCTATTGCTACCCACCAGTAGAAACTTACTGACACGACCACGTGCAAGCTCCGAGACCACGGACTCCTTCTTTCTTGGATTCTCCAGCAAGTACAAGCACACTCGCTTGTGTTTCTTTAAGTTCTTTAATGCAGCAACTGAATTATCATCAAGTTTTTGAACGAATCTCCTCTTAATAATTCTAAGTTTGTGTAAAGGAAAGCTCCTCACAGATCTCACAAGAGATTTACATAAACCGTAATATGAGCAACCTCTAAAACGTGGCTAGGGTTTGCCTTATATACCTGGGGCAAAAATATAAAACCCTAAATGTTTTAAATGAGCTAGGGTTGAGTTGGAAATCTGCAAAATATAACATTCTGCCCGAGATTCGATTGATCGAGCATGTTCTTCGATCGATCGAGCCAAGCCGAAAGTCATCAATACTTCTACAGCCACTCGATTCCAACTTTACATTAACGCACACACTTTGAGCGAGTCTAAAATAAGAAAAACACTTGTTTTGATCATGGTTTGCCAACATTACATATTAGAGTTCTAAAAACATTAGTTCCTAAATCTTTGAAACCTAACAACTTTGATCCATCGAAGTTTCATTGAATTCAAGCTTTAAAATCCTTAAGAACATCTACCACAAATCTTTGAAGAGTAAGAGCACTCGAAGAACGTGAAGAACCCAAAATGTAAGAAATCTCTTACAAGCACATGGCTAGAGATTCATCACAATTTCGTTCAAAAGAGACCCTTCAATCTACTTTCCAATCCAAGTAGAGGACATCTTGTGTTCGAATCAAGACTACATCGACGTAATAATTGGATTGAAGAATTTTCTAAGGAGATCGAATCAAAGACTTATTCTATTTTATTAGAATCTAAAAACAAAGAATTTTACCTATAAATTCATCCATACAATTATACAATTGTGAAACTATTTCGATTGTTTGATTTTCAAACTTGAGATTTTGTGTTTACATGCCTCTACTAATAATAACCTTATCTATTTATCAAGTATAACATGCCATTTTGTTTCCTTTGCCAAATGATACTTGTCATTTCAAAAGTGAGGCTATTGGGTATAGGTGGGGGTTTGAAAAATTGATTTCAGTTTTTATAGGTGTGTGAAACTTTAGAGTGTTGGAAAATTTAGACCCTGGTTAATATAATTAACAAGTTTTAAACCTAATTTGTTGATTAGATTTATTATGAATAAATCTTATTAAAACAACCAAACATCAATATCATGCACAACAGAAAATTAAATAAGACAAGATATGATGACTCAGGAAAACCAATGAAACAAACTAGTTTCACAGTAAAAAATCTGGGGGGAAACCTTCCCGAAAAGCAATCCACTATAATAAAGAGAATTTTCAGATCTAGTACAAAACCTTTGTCCTTAGACTCTACAATCCCCGTAGATGAACTTACAGCAGAAACTTTCTACCGCTTCAGAATCTCTAAACTTTTCAATATATGAACGCCACCCTTTTTGCACAGATCCCAGTACGTGACTAACTAAAGATGCACGGCTCCCAGTACCTGACTAACTAATTACGCGGATTCCAGTACGCGACTTGATCACCAATTTAAGAAGGATGTTGGCTGCAAAGTTCTTCAATTCATCTAGACGATGAAGATCATGAAGTTGTTTCGTCACAAAACCCTACGGTGTACAAACACAGCAGCTTCTTCAAGAACTAGGGCAAACTAGGTTTCTGGTCACATTTTTCTTCACTCTTGTGAAATTTGCTCTTGTGCAACTCGTGTCACCTTCAACGGCCCTTAAAATAATCCTTTTATATGTCTAAGGTTGTGAGAAAAGAAAGCCCAAATATACAATCACGGATTGGATGAAAAATAGTCCTGAAAAATTGAATTTCATAAACCTTGATAGATAGCCATCTATCGAGCTAGCTGTCGAGCCATGAGATTCAGTAGCTTTTTAAACCTCGATAGATGTTAGCTGTCAAGCTTTAATGAACAACACTTTCTGACTTGGTTCTTGGATAGACTTGCATGACTTTAACACTTGAACTTGAAACCTTGTTTCTTGAAACATTAAACAAATCCTAGATCTACCAAATTACAAGTAAAGTGCGTTTTGCCAAAGGATTAGCCAATTAAATAAAATAGTGACATATGTTCCTAACATGTGTAACACATATGTCCTAACATAGAGAATAGACGAAAATGCAATAAGGACTTCTACAATGACCAAACAGTGGTGAACATCCTTGCAAAATCAAAGACACATTACTAAGAAAGAGAGATATTGCTTCGACCCTAACTAACCTAGGGGTTGGTCAATGAGGCTCCAATGGTTTAATTACTGAGCTAGTGGGTGAAGAATAGAGATAAAACTAGAAAAGTAACAAGATCCATGGTTCCATAGGATAAAGAATCAACGGAAATTCCAAATCCCTCTATTAATATTCTCTAAAGCTTAGCCGTGTTTGTGTGCAGCCTGGCTTGCCCACACACTTTGAAGTGCGTGCACAACCTATGTTGAAATCTACATTGCTTGATAAAACTGTTACCTTAATTTTGAAATGGACATATTTCACTCATTTTGAATTCAAATTGAGTCAAATTTGTGTTCAAAACTGTGGTTTAATGAGTCCATGAATGAGTCTAACTGGCTCTTCTTACTTTTGAGCTTTTTAATTTTTCCACCATGGGTCATCCATGGGTTTCTTGCACACTATCCAAGAACTAAGTGTCAACCTTGAACACTCATTTATGGGTATATCATACGTCTATTTTCGTGGGAACCTTATGATATACCATTTTTCATTTTTAGTCAAGTCCAATACAAATATTAGTATATTAATCCAATATTCCAAATAGAGAAAAATTAAGATAATTCAAATTACTGGCCAAAGATTATTATTATAAGTTTAGCTATATGTTTCTGATATGTCTTATCACTACCTGTTTCCTGTTTAGATGATATGCCAAAATTAGTTTGAGGAGACTCTGCAAGAGTTGTTCAAATTTTTGCAAATCTAATCAACAATTCTATCAAGTTCACGAAATGTAAGTGCAACTCATATATCGAAATTTTGCCAGCCCTAGTTCTGCAGTGCTACAGCTACAATTATGAAAGCTATCATACTGATGCAGATGCCTAAAGAACAAATCCAAAACCAAATGCACCAAAATTTTTTTTACCTCTAGGCAGCCAAGGGAACTTATACTCGACATGTCCAAGTGCGTCTTGCATGACTCGTGAATCATTTGCATTCCCTTCCCATCTAGAATGCACATACGTAAACCGCATGTCGAAGTTGCATGCATACATCACATTTTGGGTGATATCACTTCGTCTATCTATGAATGTGGTGGTCTTACCGGATGGGGCAGAAGCACTTATGTGCGTCCCATCGATGGCCCCCACAAATTTCTGTTAAAAAAATAGGTAGCTATAATTAGGTAAATTCAACTTATGTGCAATCAGATCTCTTTCACACTTCATAGGGGATTCTTTCTATTCTCTATTATAGATTTTTCAGATTTTAATGAATCAAAGTGATAATTTATCTAAGAACTAAAAAAAGAAAAATAAAAAAGCATACCTTAAACCATGGGTAATATTTCTCATTCCCTCGAAGTGAATAAGGAAGCTCAGCTGCATCAGCGTCAGGCCGGATAATGAGACATCCCAAAGCATGGATAGCACACAAGGCACGCCGGAACCACCTTTGAATGGTCTCGAGAGAATGTTGGAAGCGGTTGGCAGTTAGCCGGTAGTCAGCGTTGTGTCCGACGATAAATAGCATTGTCCCAACGGCCTCCTCAACTGAAACAATACCAATGTCCTCCTCTAATAGGTGCAGCCGCTTCAACTCATTACACAAGTGCCTAAAAATGGTCTTGTCCATGCAGAATATGTCGTAACACACTTGGGGATTTCCTTCTAGTACTTCAATCACCTATGACCTCCCACTCAGGATACTAGTGCACATAGGTCGCTTCATGTAGTACTTTTGCACGTACTCTATACATAGTTGAACGTAGGTTGTGGCAATCTCAAGTTCTACCTCACTATCGTACTCATCTGAATTGGGTTCAATCATGACTGAATCACTATCTGAATCGGTATCGGCCATAATTGGATCACACCTGTGGGCAGCCAAAAAGTTCACATCAGCCACTATAAAGAAGTACATATATATATGTTGCTATATGTATATATATCTATATTACTGTATGTATATATATATAAGTCAGTATATATATATAAATGAGTATATATGGCTGTATGTATATATAAGTGAGTATATATATTTCTACATAAGTGAGAAAATATAATTCTGCATAGCAATTTTTTTTTTTTTTTTTGAGAAGTGATTCTGCATAAATGAGTATATATAAATGAGTATGTATATATAAGTGAGTCTATATGTTGCTGGAAGCACTACATATATATATATATATATATATATATATATATATATAAATATAGATGTTATTGTGTGTACCAAAGAAATTTTATAAATAAATAAATAAATAAATAAATAAATATATATATATATATATATATATATATAGATGTTACTGTGTGTACCATAGAAATTCCATAAAAAACACATAAGATTTTCTAATATATATATATATATATATATATGTCACCAAACAAAGCAATCCATATAAGAGATGACAACCACAAAACAGCACAAAGCCACACAAAGCAATTGCAATATAAACAGCACAAAGCCACAACAAACTAATCCCATATTTTTTACATAACTAGCATAGATGTCCAAAGCATTATATGGTAATAATAAAGGAAGGTAGCATGCAAACATTGTCCAAAATATTAACATAATACAGACTTTGCCTATTCACATTAAAGCAAAATAACTAAACTAATTAACTTCCTAGTAGCTCTCTAAACGACGCATATTCTCAACCACCCCCACAACTACTGCAATCCACCCCCAATGAACTCAATCCAAGCCCTTCTCCTATCGACCGTCATAGCAAAAAAAGCGGTTCTACTCTTGAAGTTATGAAACTCGTGCACGACCTTGCAATATGTGACATGATCCACATTGGTGTACTGGTTGAGCAGTGTTACAGCTTGTGTAATTGACTCAGTGTCACCCCCCACACCAGAGTCTCCGGTGTCAGTGGACCTTTTCCCCTTCCGGTTCCTCATGTCAATAAACCCCCAAATAGCCTCAGTCATGCTTTCAAGGGAGTGCCCTTTCTTCATTTTTCCACTTGAATGAGATGGTTCAGCTAGCTGCTTTTTAGCTTGCCTCCGGCTTTGGGCTTCACTTTGTGTGGGCAGCTCCTCCATATCATCCACACTATCGGTGTTGACGTTGACATGCACACTCGATGATAGGAAGGCTGCATCTAGCTCTCTCTCTTTGTCATTATTGGGAGCTGGTTGGGCAGATGAAATTTGGAGGAAACTTGTGGTTATGTTTGAATTGAAAAGCCTGCCCAACAAGTTATAGTGTTTCAGCCCCTTTTTCTTGAACTCCTTGAATTTATGATTGACCTATTAATAACCATATATATTGGGTTAGATGACTTATTCATATAAAACCCAATACAAATTAGATGGGTAATTATAATAACCCTATAATAACCATCCACTTTTAGATACCAAAAACAAAAAGAGTAACAGCATTTCCTCAAAATTTAACTTTATACCAAAATCACATTTTTGTTTTCTACAGTTTTAAACCCCTTAGATCAGATTTTATTCCATTCCTAAAAGCATCATCATGAGAAAATGCTACAAAAAAACTATTTCAGCACACTATTTATTAATACACCATTTAATAAACCTCATATTCTTGATATGCAGGGAAAGGTAAACAAAGATACGTATACATTTACAACATAGTGCTGGTCCATATAAACATTTTTGTTTTTGCCTTATCACTATCTTTCTTAGTTGTGAATACATTCAATGTTTAAAAGATGGGCCATGCTATTATGAACACAAGGTAGATTTCAGCATCATTTTAATTACAACCATAAACTATGCAAATAGCTAATTGTAATAAATTTTGTTTGGAGCATGTTAAAGGACTTACCGCAAATGCAGCAGCCAATGCTTCCTCACTGGCCGTCATCATATTTGAAATGGGGTCCCATCCCATTCCTGTATGTGCGATGAGCTGGGAGAATGTGCGGTGTCGACCTTTCATTCGTTGATATTTTTTTGTAAGTTGTGTCTTGTTGTAATTTTTATTCGCGCATTTGTTAAACTCATTCATAACGACTGTCCAAGTTCCAGTCTTGAACTGGCCTTGGGGCATATTTCCTTTAGCGTCCTCTTCTAACAATACATCAATGAAATGTTTCTCGACTGCTTCAGGCCACAACTTCCTATCCTCGGCATCAGCTGTTCTCTCTTCCATCGAAATAAATTTTGGTATACTTACATAGACTTGTCATTTGAAATTGTGTGATATGGATTAAAAAACATTAACTTCCTACTCAATAAAAGACCTAAGCAGCAGACATATAAGAGAAACTAAGGTCTAAATCTAGAAATTTTAAGATAGATTTTCTGAATTTTAATATAATATAAGCAAGGCCAAGGACCATAAATGGTCATATATGATATGAGAACCCAATAATTGAAAAGCCTGGTATTGAGAGCATCTTTATCCATACATCTACTTACTCTTTGTTGGGATAATGGCCAGCCTTATTGTTTATTTTTTTAGGAAAAAAGAAGGGGGAGGGGGGAGGTAACAAGGGTAAATATGATCTAATTAGATTATTATACAGCAGGAGAGCCAAAGGGCAGTAATCAGTTGCATGTGGACATTCTTATTTGGGCATGGAAACAAGCAGTACTAAACACATTATATGGTTTGTGTGTTTGCAACTACAAAAATATAATTGTTCCTCATTTTATTTTACAAGAAAATTTAACAAAACTAAAGGAAAAATACATAGGTATGCATTGTATACACATTACTTTATCATACACTTGCAGTGGCATTGTATATTTATATAATTGTTAGTGATTATCCCTAAAAAAAAATTATAGTGATGTCAATTTAATTATATCATGGACCCTTTTATTTTTTAATAACTAAAATGATAGTAGAACTAATTCAATCAAAACCTTTGCACAAAAGGCAAGAGGAAATTAGGACAATCTCTATCCATATTATGTACTATATTTGACACTAGCCTCTTATTTTGTCAAAATAACGTACATAGAGACTATAATAAGTACATATGATATAAGTAGAATTAATTTTTAAAATATTGTATTCCATCAAAACTTAAAATTTTGTCAAATGAAATGGATTATAAGTAGATCATATTTACTTATATAGTGCATCATTTACAAATGCAGAGGTACTGTAAGAAAGATGGATTATTCCTTTGAAGCAGTGGGTAAGGGAGAATGGCCCAAGTACCTAACTTTATGCCCTTCATTCTTTTGACAACAAAAGATACATGTTTACAGTTTACAGTTACACTTACACCTACTGATCTCAAGTTCACATCAGCAACAACATAGAGGCCGCAAAATGAAGAGAAAATGCATGACCTAGGTACAAAATTATAACAGAACAAGCAAAAATGATTCACTACCTACGAAATTATAATAGTTTACATTTAGGCAGACCTACCAGTAAGGGAACACGGTGAGAGGAGGAAGCAGAGAAGGAAGTAGATGCTCTATATAGCACGAGAGAGGTGGATGAGGATCAGAAAGAGGCTTCCATCTGAATGAAGATGTGGGATTAAATAAGCCCTAAGCTGGATTAATGTCAACTGATCTAAGTTAGATTGGAATGTGAAAGAAAGCTGTAACAAGTAATTAAGAAAATTACAAATCTTTACCTGACCAAGCCCTTTGGACTGTGTGAGTTTGGCTTTTCGTTAGCACCAGAGCTTTGTAGGTGAGGAATTATGATTTTGAGAAAAGGGTTAATGTGATTGACTGAGGTTGGTGATGCGGTGTAAACTGACTGACTGTGTGATGGGTGGGTGGATTTAATGGCGCTGGGTCGGTGAGGGGAGTTATGGAGGTAGGTGAGAGTTCTGGGTTGCTCTGACTAACTGTGTGATCTTCGTACCAGGTAGAGAGGATTCGGGCATGAAGAGATGAGGGTAAAGAGAGGAGACAAACTTGAAAAAAAGTTGACCAGGTGGGCCCACATAAGAGTGTTCAATTAATTACCGAAGTGCCATTGAAACTAGTGTTTTGTTGTTTAAAATTAGCTTCGAGGTGATTCCAAAAAACTTTGTTCAAACATAGGTTTTTGAACAATATTTTTCAAACAACCCCGAACAAAAATGGTCCACCAAACACGTTTTTTAAATTTTGTTGTTTAAAATCAGTTTTAAGGTGATTCCAAAAAACTCTGTTCAAACATGGGTTTTTGAACAATATTTTTCAAACAACCCCGAACAGAAATGGTCCACCAAACATGTTTTTTAAATTTTGGACTCTAGTTTTCAGTGTTTAAACATTGAACACTATGTTTTGAAATGGGTGACCAAACGGCCCCTGAATGTCTACTTTCCAATAATAAAATCTTACTCAAAAAAATTCCGTGGTTCAAGAGATACTAGCAAAAGGGTGAGAAAATTTCATTTTTCAGCATCATTTTCAAAGTAGTTTTGAACAATTTTGAGTTATGAATATCTTCAAACTATTGAGAATACTTCAATAACACTTAGTTGACATTTATCAAGCTTCTCTTTGGGGCAAGGCACTAAAGATCATTAATCAATACAAAATTGGGTTTATACATCCATATAATCTAATATGACTTTTTAAATTTTTTTATTTTATTTTTTATCATGGGGTTCGGCTCCCCTCCCATTGAAAAACTTTCCCATTCCTCCTAGTTTTAAATAGATTTAAGACACTTGACCAGCACTAAATCTAACTGTTAAGAAATAGACTTGCCAAAATCTAATCCCTTGTAACCTGCACTTACCCAAAACAAAAAGACCCCTCATATTTTCTCGCCCTCACAAACCTTGTTAAAAAAAAATTTATCCCACTAAAACGTATATCAGTTTCTATTTTTTTTTTTTTAAATTTTAAATTTATCCAAGCTTATGAACATTTTTTTAGTGGCTTTCAGTACTCTTCTTTATTTAAAATTCCCAATATTATTATTATTTTTCCTTTCCCCCACAGCCCATGGATTAAGGGTATGTTTGGTATACTGTAATAGTTCATGTAATGGAATAATTATTCATGTGTAATAGCAATTCGATCATTTAGTTGCATATTTATTACTTGGATTAATTATTACATTGGAATAACTATTCTTTAAATTGAAGAATAGTTATTCTTCTTTAAAATGGATGTAATAACTATTTCTTAGTACATATAATAGGTTTTAAAATTAATATATTTATAAAATAATAAAGTTTCCTTATACATCATCATTTACAAGCTTTCCATATATAACAATCAAACTTATGAATAGTAATAGTTATTTCATTACAATGTTTTTTATTTCCAGTAATAAAGATTATTATTTCTAATGTAATCTACATTTAGTATACCAAACGTACCCTAAGACTTTATATGTTTTTTTTTTAAATTTTGACGATATCAATTCACCTTGGCTAAGAACAGCCAAAATTCTTCTCAAAAACCTTCCTAAAAAAAAAAAAAACTGATTTTAACTATTGGACCCTACCTTTCCCACATACTCGTTTGAAATAAATTTCCCTCTGACAAGTATACTTAACTTCTTGTAAAAGTTTCTCAAAAAAAAAAAAAAAAAAAAATATATAAATATATATATATATATATATATATATATATATATATATATATATATATAATAAAACCTTATGACCCCAACAAAAATCCATTACTTAAATTGGAAGCCAATTAACTTACATTAATAATATTTCCCAAATGTTTACATCAAAATCTCTAAAAAAAACTCTCAAAAGTCAGAATTCTTAAACAATACTTATTTGAAAAAAAATATTTTAAGAATAAATAAATTTATAGATTAAATTATGATTCCATTTCAAATGTGTTAATCCTTCACTTGTATATAAGGCATAAGGGTTTATGTCCAAATTATCACTTTTGAATTTAACTTCTCAAGTTAAGAAAACTTCTAAACTGAGAGAAAATCAATGGTTAGAAAATTTATGAGACAACTTAGATTGGCAGTGAGGTAAACTCTATTTCTTTTCATCACTCCTCACTTCAAATCTTACATCATAGTCCTCATGAACTTGATGATATGAGTGGAATGGTTTTTGGTTGCCTTTCAGAAATTGAATCGTGTGTAGAAAATCATATGTAGAGAAGGATTTCCGTATATGTGGAATGTGTTATTGATACTTTTCATCACTGCATTTTTAAGTACAATGAACCTGCTGACGACCCAGAATTGGTGATTGCTAAAGAAGGTCTTGATAAATGCCACGACAAATATCATAATCCAGTTGAGCTTGCAGGTTGTTTGTCTGAATGGTACAAAAAGCATATAAAAAAGCACTGAGCTTTTGTTTATGTACAAAATCCAAGAGGTAGCTCCTAGGCCTATAGGATGCAAAACATGAAAGATTGGAATGCTTGAGTCCCCAAAGAGGAAAGAGTTACTGAATAATATGAGGGGTTCGTTTGAAATTTGCTTATTTTGCTGAAACTAAATTTTTTTTTTGAAAATACTGTAAATAAAGGTAAAAATTAACTGAAATAATACAGCGACTCATGAATAGTATAAAAAATAAACTAAATAATAAAATAAGTTAGCAAAAATAATCTATGCAAAACAAAGCCAAAATCAAATGTTTGAGACCTTCAAAATGGCGCACGCAAACATTTGCCTATGTACTATTGTTTCTAAATCCATGTATCTAGTTTTACTCATATACAAAATTCCAACGAGTATTTCTCACCTGTTTTAAATCTAGTAATGAATAAATTGTAACTTGTGGATAAATAGTTTATTCCGACCTAAAAGTAGTGTACTCTAGTGCAAGAGTGGCTACTAGTCTATAAGAACCCCATTTCATCCCATTTTTGGCAATCGAAGACACCCTTTCAAATGAATACCAAAAATGTAATGATTTTTTTTTTTTATAAATAAAATGTATTGAATTTATACTACGCGCTTTTCCTCTATACTCATAAGTTGTAAAAAATATTTATAATAAATGTTTAATTTTAATAGAATTTAAATTTATTAAAATTTAAATGATAAATTTTTAACTAAACTAACCATTGTTAAATTGTATTCTTTAGTTTGAGAAAATATATGTAACAATTAATAAAAAATTAATTTAATAATTAATGAGGGTGGCCGTTTATTAGGAAAAAAGTTGTTGTACGTAGTTTTTTTTTTTTTTTTTTTTTTTTTTTGGAGTGTTTTGGATTGATAAGGTAGAAGAGGAAAAATAGATAAGAATAATTATGTTCTTTTTTTTCTAAGAAAAAGGAAAAAAATATTGTTGTATTTATCAAAAAAATTGGTGAAGGAAAAAATTTGGTAAAATCACTTCGCGTAACCACAACTTTTAAGTCCAACTTTTATTCCTACAATATTGTTTTTGTACATTGCACGGATTAAATGCTAGTTCCAATAAATCTAGAGGCATAATTTTTTCACAATAGCTAAGGTGGTTTATTATAATTGATACATAATAAAAGTTATATTAGTGGTGGATTATTTTACAAGTAATGTTGTTCCAATGTAACTTACTAGTTAGGTGCCTTACGAACCCTCAGCCATAATTAGTGCCTAATTTTGATTATTCCTTGAAAATATGTGTAATGCGATATAAAAAATATATGCAGGCGGCAGGCCGTAACGTTATTCTTTCTGAGTCTAGATCGCTTAAAGTAATTAATGATGGTGTTACAATTGCTCCATCCATAGAGCTTTCAGATGCAATTGAAAATGCAGGAGAAGCAATGCTAATCCAAGACGTCATTCATGGTTGCTAGATAATTCTCTCCCCTGTTGTTGTATTGATGTTTTTTGAGACAAAAGCAATCATAGTTTGCAACTAAAATGAATGATTTGGCTGGTGATGGTACAACTACTGCAATTTTTTTGGCTCAAGCAATGATCAAATCTGGGATAAGACTGTGGAAGAATTGGTCAAGGTCTTGAAGAAGAAAGTGTGCCAGTAAGAGTAAAAGGTATTGCATTTTGTTTATAAAAAGCAGAGTCAGAAATATGTGGAGCATGACTTGTGAATTAGGTTTGTGCCCCTCTTTGCACTTTTTTTAATAAAAGAAAAATATAATTACTTGTCAAAAACAAAATCTTGAAAGTTTCTTTTGCAGCATTGCAGCTGTGGCCACGATTTCATCTGGAAATGATGAATTTGTTGGGGACTTTAGAAAAGATTGGCCCCGATGGAGTAATCTCTATTGAGTCATCTTCATCATTTGAGGCCTCTGTAATAACAGAATTAGGAATGAAGGTAGGTCATTAAAGATGATTTTTAATTGAAGAGATTCATGACCATCTCAAAGAAAGAAAAATTTAATTTGAAAGTAAAGAAAATGTTGGTCCTTCCATCACAAGTCCACTGGCTCAATGGACAGAAAATGTTGTCATGTGATTCATTTTAATAAAAATTCATTTTAAAGTAAAATTTATTTAAAAGATTCATTTTAAAATTATTTGAATTTTTATTCTTATTTTTCTTCTCCTCTCTCCTGCAACGCATGAAACCACCCACCAAGGAAATCAGCCACCTAAACTTGCTACGCAAGCCATTATATAGGGTAGCCACAATAACCATCCAAGTCTGCCATTCCCATTACCCAAAACAACCCTTACATCTCCTCAACCCTTTCCTCTGCGGGGAAAAACAAGAAAAATCTTGGAAAATGAATGACTGCCAACCCTACTGGGAGTTCTCTGTACTGTACTGTTCATCTTATGATATTTCTAGAATGAAAATAAACTTTATAAACCAGCAATGAACTAATTACCCCACTGTTTGGTTTTTTTGTTGTTGTTGAAAATAAACGGACTAAAGAAAACCAACATCAAGGTTATAGTCTCAATCCATTGAAATTTCATTCCTTAAGGCACAGATTGATAAAACTCATAAAAGGTTGTACCCAGTTCAGAAAGTTCCCAATTCTGTGGAGTCTGACACAAATAGATACAAGTTAAAAAAATTTGTATTCATTCCTCAGCTCACAGGTAGATACTACTTCATGTTAATTAGTATTTCTTTTCATTTATACATTTTTTTAGCTACAGAATGTAACATGAACTGAACAAGGACTACGTGCATATAACTGACACCACCCCTTGCCACCCTCAAAACTAAGACCTAACACAAAACCAAACCTCCACAACAAGCCCTAAACCACTACCTCTGGCTTAGATCCGACACCTACAGCCTCGGATTTGCCACCTCCACAACCCCAAAACACAACCCTTTAGCAAATCTTTGCTGTGTGCCAGTTTTTGTAGTGGTAAATTGTGGTGGTTCTTGGCAGCTGGAGATGGTGGTGTGCTTGTGTGGTGGCAGGAGTGAGAGAGGTCTGTTTAATTTTGACCTAAAGTTGATATTAGAACATCAGAGGTCTAATATCAGAGGTCTGTTTAATTTGGCAGTTTCCCAAACTTCTGTGGTTAAAACTTGATATTAGAACATCAGAGGTCTGTTTAATTTTGACCTAAAGTTGGAGGGGTCTTTTTGCAATTTTCCCCTTTATCTCTGATTCCTAGATTCTTTTTTTTCTCTATTCCCTTTCCTTTAATTCTATTAGATCTTTCTGGACAGATTGACAAAGGTTACATGTCACCCCATTTCACTACAAACCATGACAAATCTATAGTGGAGTTTGACAATGCCAAAGTCCTAGTAACTGATCAGAAGATTTCAACTGTCAAAGAAATTGTTCCTTTACTAGAAAAGACTACTCAACTGAGTGTCCCACTGCTAATCTCTGCAGAGGATATGTCCAGGCAAGTACTGGAAACACTAGCGGTGAATAAAATGCAAGGCTTACTAAATGTTGCTGTCGTCAAATGTACAGGATTTTTAGAAGGAAAGAAGGCTCTTTGCAAGATATTGCACTTATGACAGGTCAAATTATGTACTGCATGCCAAACTTTATTTTCTTGATTATTTAATTTTTCCATGACATATTTCAATAATAAGATAATGTTTATTCTAAATCAGAGGCTGTTTTGATGTGAAGATAATGTGAAGAAACTATCATGACTATGACGTGCTTTTCATTCACTAAATTTCTTAATTTGTTACTTTGCGACACAGTTCAACTCATTCCCACTTAGCATTATATTAATATCTTTTCATCTCAAAATGGTGAGATAGCTCACTTTGCAGCCAGATGTTCACTCACATTTTTTATTTCCTAGTTTGCTGGCCCTCATAGTCATCTAAAAAAAAAATACTATAGGACCTTTTTTGTTTTGTTTTTTAAACTCCTTTCATTATTGTAATTGCATCAAATCATCAACAATAATATAAGAGATGCCTTAAGAATGAATTGCTGCAAAAGCAGCTTCTGATCAATTCTGTTAGTGGGTCTATTTAATTGAGTTTTATAGATCTTTTTACAAATCTGTTAGGCTTATTGATTATTTAATTTAGATACTGAACCAGTAAACCCTTAAATCTATGGTGTACATACAATCAGAATTTCCTCATTTGTTATAACAGATAAGATCCCTTTCACCATACTGATATTTTGTTTTGGGAGGAGTAATCAATTAAAATGTTTTTAAAGACGGCTGGTGCCATGATACATAAATTGGAGATGGCCCAGAACAGAGATTGCCCGATAAAATTGTCAGAACAAGTGTTTAATCCTAAGGATTGGGGCTGCATGTGTAAACCACAAACTGGCAGTAATTATACTACCAGTAGGGATGACAATTTTTATCCATATCCATGAACCTACCCATTACCCACCTTATTTGGATAAATCTTAACCCAACCCATTTGAATATTTGGGTTAAATGTGTAAAGACCTATTTGGTTATTTAATTAGATGGGTCTAAATAGATAAACCCACTAATACCCATTAAACCCATTTAAAATTTAAATAAACAACATAAAATCTAAATTTCTAGAAAATGACTAAAATACCCTTGAAACTTAAAAAATGACCAAAATACTACCAAAACCCAAAAAATGATCAAAATACCCTCAAAACCCAAAAAATGACCAAAATACCCCGAAACCTAAAAAATGACCAAAATACCCGAAACCTAAAAATTGACCAAAATACCCCCAAAACCTAAAAATTACCAAAATACCCCCAAAACCAAGAAAAAGACCAAAATACCCCTGAAATCCAAAAAATGACCAAAATATCCCAAAATCTAACAAATGACCAAAATACCCACTGAAACCTAAAAATTACTAAAATACCTCTGAAACCCAAAAAATGACCAAAATACCCCTAAAACATAAAAATTACTAAAATACCACCAAAACCCAAAAAATGACCAAAATACCCTCAAAACCTAAAAATGACTAAAATACCTTCAAAACCCAAAAAATAACCAAAATACTCCTGAAACCCAAAAAATGACCAAAATACCCTCAAAACTAAAAAAATGACCAAAATACCTCTGAAACCCAAAAAATGACCAAAATACCCCTAAAACCTAAAAATTACTAAAATACCACCAAAACCCAAAAAATGACCAAAATACCCCCGAAACCTAAAAATGACCAAAATACCTCCAAAACCCAAAAAATGACAAAAATACCCTTGAAACCCAAAAAATGACCAAACTATCCCCAAAACCCACAAAATGACCAAAATACCTCCAAAATCTCTAAAATGAGCAAAATACCCCCCAAAACCTCTCAAATGTCCAAAATATCCCCAAAACCCAAAAATGACCAAAATACCCCCAAAACCCACAAAATGAGAAAAATAACTCCAAAACCTCTAAAATGGTAAGCATATTTGCTACTGTGAATGACAGTGAGTGAAAGATCCTGTCCCTCATCTAAGGCCTCCCCTTTTCTTAAATTGTTTCATGGGAACTTTTACTTTTTATTTGTTTGTTAGTTTAGAATTCAGTCAGATAATGTAAAATATAGACTATTATGCTTTAAATTTGAAACTGTCAACTTTCATTTTTCATCTTTTGGTTTTTTTAACATCTTTTAGGACCCTTATTTGTGGACATTTACTACTCTGATCATAGAAACTATTGCTAATGTTGAACTGCAGGTTCTCCTTGCACCTGCAAAATCAATTGCTTCTAATGCAGGTGTCGATGGAGAAATTGTTGTAGAGAAGACTAGAACTTGTAATTGGCAAACTGGATACAATGCAATGACAGGTAGATATGAAGATCTTCTCAGTGCTGGAGTTGCAGATCCTTGTCAGGTTTTAAGGTGTGCACTTCAAAATGCGGTGTCAATTGCTGGTGTAGTTCTTATCACTCAAGCTGTGTTGGTGGAAAAGATAAAGAAGCCTAAGCCAGCGATGCCTCATGTTCCAGGCAAAACTCCTTAAAGAAAAGATTAGTTGGAAAGCTAGTTGAAAGCTGAGAAAGGCCTGTATGTGTCACATTGGTTTGAAACAAACAATTTGAATTTTCTTGATTACTTGAGATGATGATTAAAAATGCTTTAGAGTTTAGAAACTGTGGAGAGGCTGGACAAGTCAGCTTTCAATCTAACTTTTGGATTGTGAGAGTATTAAAAGCCATGCATGAACAAAGGGATTTCTTATCCAGTAGCTGTCAGCCTATTAGTCTTTGTAATCTCACTCAACACATGTAAGATTCCTTTTTTTTTTTCCCAGTTTTGTTTTTGGGTGCTCTGTTTTTGGACTTAGTAAAATACTGCAATAATAATGATGAGGGTATCTTAAAGAAATTTCTTTATTCTTTTTCCTTGATCTTTTGTTCAGAAATCTCCAAAACTATTTCTGATTTTTTCCATACGTATGTTCCAACTTTGCTGTAGAAGTTATCACTAAGAACATTGCATAGCTGGTCTACTAGGTATTGTTACATATGTGGCAGTATAATTAATTTTGGAATTAAAGCAATATACTTCCTCCTTGATAAATCCAATTGTCTGCCAATGTTGCAACATCATCCAGAATATTGCGTCTGTGTATACACAGCATACAAGTGATTTTATGCCAAGTTTGTTGATTTGAGTGTTATTCAAGACAGGTAATTTTGTCAAAATGAAGTTTTAAGTAAATTCTAACACAATCTCACATCCAAGAGGGTGTAATCAATCATGCATTTACAATGCTTTGCTTGCATCTTATTTCATTGTTCTAAATACATAAGCTAAGTAAGGACTTGTCTTTCACAATATTATGTCATGAAGTACAACTTACTGCTTGATGATGCCGAAAAAATCACCAGTGAGCCATACGGTTCCAACATGCTCGACACCAGACCTGCCCAACACAAAAAAAGACCTTACAGAGAGTATCGGTGTGGTACCGGCCAAAGACCCTCCGAAGGTTAAGTCAGAAGAGAGCTCCAACAATGTTAGAGAGTATCAACTTTTGAGAAATTGTGCGTACCTTTTTCTTGAGGGTCTTTGGGTTTTCATAGTCGCATAGGGCTAGACTCCTTTGCTTGCAGAACAAGTCTTTTCTTTATGGAGAAGATACTCATTAATGCGTGTATATTCTAGAATTCTACTCATGTTGGGATTCTACAAACCAGGGCTAATCGTGTGTCGCAAGTATTTTCTATTTAAGGTTCCTTGGAGACCACATAATAATGGGCTGGATGCCATGTGGCCATTCGGTTTGTACATGCCACGTTTGTTTGTGCCACCTCCATCCAGATAGCTCCATCATGCATAATTTTTCCTCTTCAGTTGCCCCCTTCACCCTATGGGTCCGTGATCTCAGAGTGGAAGGACCCATGGGGTGATGGTTCGATTTGGATCTTGAGAGATTTGTCAGTCTTTGATAGGTTGGCCTGAAATTATTTATGGCGCAGGGGACTTAAATTTTGATCAAGGCCCTTTTGGGTGACATGGCTCATTTGTCCTCCCGTAGGTAGGAAGACTTCGAATTTTCACCAAGGCACTCATGGACAACTTGGTTGGTCCTTCCACCCATAGGTAGTAGGACTTAAAATTTTCACAAAGGCACTCATGAATGACTTAGTTCGTCCTTCCACCCATAGGTAGAAGGACTTAAAACTTCGACCAAGGTACTCGTAAGTGACTTGGTTTGTCCTTCCACCTGTAGGTAGAAGGACTTCATTTTGTACCAAGGCACTTGCTGGTGGCTTGGTTAGTCCTTCCACTCGTAGGTAGTAGAACTTTAAATTTTGTACCAAGGCATTTGTGAGTGGCATGGTTCGTCCTCTCACCCTTAGGTAAGAAGACTTAAATTTTGATCAAGGCACTCGTGAGTGACTTAGTTTGTCCTTCCATCCATAGGTAGAAGGACTTAAATTTTGTACCAAGACACTTGTTGGTGGCTTGGTTAGTCCTTTCACTCGTAGGTAGTAGGACTTTAAACTTCGACCAAGGCACCCGTAGGTGACTTGGTTCGTCCTTCCACCCGTAAGTAGAAGGACCTAAATTTTGTACCAAGGCACTTGTTATGTCTTGGTTAGTCCTTCCACCCAAAGATAGGAAGACTTAAATTTTGACCAAGGCACTCGTGAGTGACTTGGTTCATCCTTCCACCCGTAGTTAGAAGGACTTAAATTTCGACCAAGACACTCGTGAGTGACTTGGTTCGTCCTTCCACTTGTAGGTAGAAGGACTTAAAATTTGTACCAAGGCACTTGCTGGTGGCTTGGTTAGTCCTTCCACCCTTAGGTAGGAAGACTTAAATTTTGTACCAAGGCATTTGTGAGTGGCTTGGCTCGTCCTCCCACCCTTAGGTAGGAAGACTTAAATTTTGACCAAGGCACTCGTGAGTGACTTGGTTCGTCCTTCCACCCATAGGTAGAAGGACTTAAATTTTATACCAAGGCACTTACTGGTGGCTTGGTTTGTCTTTCCACCCGAAGGTAGGAAGACTTAAATTTTGATTAAGGCACTTGTGAGTGACTTGGTTCGTCCTTCCACCCATAGGTAGAAGGACTTAAATTTTATACCAAGGCACTTACTGGTGGCTTGGTTTGTCTTTCCACCCGAAGGTAGGAAGACTTAAATTTTGATTAAGGCACTTGTGAGTGACTTGGTTCGTCCTTCCACCCGTAGGTAGAATGACTTAAATTTCGACCAAGACACTCGTGAGTAACTTGGTTCGTCTTTCCACTCATAGGTAGAAGGACTTAAATTTCGACCAAGGTACTTGTGAGTGACTTGGTTCGTCCTTCCACCCGTAGGTAGAAGGACTTAAATTTTGACCAAGACACTCGTAAGTGACTTGGTTCGTCCTTCCACTCGAAGGTAGAATGACTTAAATTTTGTACCAAGACACTTGCTGGTGGCTTGGTTAGTCCTTCCACCTGTAGGTAGTAAGACTTTAAACTTCGACCAAGGCACCCGTAAGTGACTTGGTTCATCCACCCATAGGCAGAAGGACTTAAATTTTGTATGAGAATCAGGTGCCATTGGCATCCTTGATCGTCAGTACCCTTGGTTGTTGATCCATCCCATTGGGATGAGGATTAGTTGTCTGTCGGCTTCCTTTTGTAGTGTTTAGCCTTGAGGTCTTGCTGCAACGTTGGCATTTGTCGTATGCTTATATGTAGGATTGAGCATTTTTCTACATGGTAGGCCATTGATACACTACCCCCGGGACGCGTGATGCCTGAACTTTCAACCTTCGGGATGCGTTGTAGTCCTTTCTTAGCGTCCCATTCTTAAGGTATTTTGTCCGACTACTTTGGGTCATGGACTTGCCGACGTGATTGAGTGTTACCTCGTCATCAATTTTTTTTTTTTTTGGTGTCCGTCCACTTTTGTTCATGGACATGCATCCGTCTTTTTTTTTTTGGTCCGTCCACTTTTTTTTCATGGACATGCATGCATCCGTCCCCCTTTTTTTTTTTTGGGTCCGTCCACTTTTTTTTATGGACATGCATGCATCCGTCCTTTTTTTTTTTTTTTTTTTGGTCTGTCCACTTTTTTTTCATGGACATGCATGCATTCGTCCCTTTTTTTTTTTGGGTCCGTCTATTTTTTTTTTCATGGACATGCATGCATCCGTCCCTTTCTTTTTTTTTTTTTTTTTTTTTTTTGGGTCCGTCCATTTGGGGTTGTTGAGGTGACTAAATGTTACCTCGTCATCTTTTTGGTCGTTCACTTGGGGTTGTGGACTTATTGAGGTGACTAAGTGTTACCTCGTCACCTTGTTGGACATTCCACCTTGGGCCGTGGACTTGTTGAGGTGACTAAGTGTTACCTCATCATCTTTTTGGTCGTCCACTTGGGGTCATGGAGTTATTGAGGTGACTAAGTGTTACCTTGTCACCCTGTTGGACGTCCACCTTGGGTTGTGGACTTGTTGAGGTGACTAAGTGTTACCTTGTCAACTTTTTGGTTGTCCACTTGGGGTCGTGGGCTTATTGAGGTGACTAAGTGTTACCTCGTCACCTTGTTGGACGTCCACCTTGGGTCGTGGACTTGTTGAGGTCACTAAGTGTTACCTCATCATCTTTTTGGTCATCCACTTAGGGTCGTGGACTTATTGAGGTGACTAAGTGTTACCTCGTCACCTTGTTGGACGTCCACCTTGGGTAGTGGACTTGTTGAGGTGACTAAGTGTTACCTCGTCATCTTTTTGGTCGTCCACCTGGGGTCGTGGACTTATTGAGGTGACTAAGTGTTACCTCATCACCTTGTTGGACGTCCACCTTGGGTCGTGGACTTGTTGAGGTGACTAAGTGTTACATCATCACCTTGTTGGATGTCCACCTTGGGTCGTGGACTTGTTGAGGTGACTAAGTGTTACCTCATCGTCTTTTTGGTCGCCCACTTGGGGTCATGGACTTGTTGAGGTGACTAAGTGTTACGTCGTCACCTTGTTGGTCGTCCACCTTGGGTCGGCGACTAAGTCTTACTTCGTCACCTTGTTAGTCGTCCACTTGGGGTCGTGGACTTGTTGAGGTGATTAAGTGTGGCCACCGTCCTCCCATAGTCGACTTTGGTTATGCGTCTACTTGTAGGTGACTTAGCGTAATGACCATCCATCCGTAGGTGACTTTGGCTACACATCTACCCATAGGTAACTTAGTATAATGACCGTCCACCCGTAGGCGACTTTGGCCATGTGTCTACTTATAGGTGCCTTAGTGTAGTGACCGTCCATCCGTAGGCAACTTTGGCTACGCATTTACCCATAGGTAACTTAGTATTGTGACCGTACACCCATAGGCGACTTTGGCCATGCGTCTACCAGTAGGTAACTTAGTGTAGTGGCCGTCCACCTGTAGGCGACTTTGGCCATGCGCCGACTCGTAGGTGACTTACTATAGTGACCGTCCACCCGATGCGTTGTACAAATATTCCTCGTCTATTGCCCCCTTTCCATGTTTAACTTCGCTACTTGAGTTGATCATCTCTCAGATTGTTCGTCACCTTGGCGACTTTGATGATCGGTACTACCTCGAAGATATTGTAGAAGGGTAGGCAGTATTGGTTGTTTGCTTTTTTTTTTTTTTTTTAATCGTAAGTAAATATTCTTCAGGCATTCGGTATTCTAAGGGTGTGGTAGCTTCTGCCCATCAAGTCTCTCCTGTAGGGTGGTTGTCATCCAAAAGGTGCCTTTTTTGTGGAGAATTGGTCTACCGTCTTGCTGAGTTGTTCTAGTTCGCTGCAACTTTCCTTGGCCTACAAGGATCTCTATTTGTTGTTTCAGATCATAACACTTCTTAGGAGCATTTAGTGGGGTGGAGCGAACGGGTCAGCTGTTAGAGTGTCAAGGCCTCTTGCCTTCTCTTTGGCCAATCGTTCGTCGTCCTACAATATTGTAGTCGTCAGTCTTCTCTTCTATTTGATGTTCCCTTCTGTAATATTTCGAAGGGGTGGATAGTGATTATGACCACTTCTACGTTGATCATGCGATAAGACTTGATGTTCTTGCGGATGCTTAATTTGCACTTCCAACGCTTGGTTTTGTAGCATAAGAGCTTTATTTTTTTGAGTAAGTCGCTCGATTGCAGCCAAAAGCGTCTGCAGTTGCCATTCTACAACAGTGAGGGGATTTCCAGTTTCTTGGTTGGCTGATGCCATCGATCGAGTTTGAACTATACGACCTTTTGTCTCAGGGATAAAGCAATGACTGATTACTCGTATTTCCCATAGACGGCGCCAACTTATGATGCCAAAAAATCACTAGTGAGCCATACGGTTCCAACACGCTCGACACCAGACCTGCCCAACACAGAAAAAGACCTTACAGAGAGTACCAGTGTGGTACCGGCTAAAGACCCTCCGAAGGTTAAGTTAGAAGAGAGCTCCAACAATGTTAGAGAGTATGAACTTTTGAGAAATTGTGCGTACCTTTTTCTTGAGGGTCTTTGGGTTTTTATAGTCGCGTAGGGCCAGGCTCCTTTGCTTGTGGAACAAGTCTTTTCTTTATGGAGAAGATACTCATTAATGCGTGTATATTCTAGAATTCTACTTATGTTGGGATTCTACAAACCAGGGCTAATCGTGTGTCGCAAGTATTTTCCATTTAAGGTTCCTTGGAGACCACATAATAATGGGCTGGATGCCATGTGGCCATTCGGTTTGTACATGCCACGTCTGTCCGTGCCACCTCTATCTAGATAGCTCCATCATGCATAATTTTTCCTCTTCACTGCTAATAGTTGAGAATGCTCGAAAACCGAGTTTCAACCTATACTATTGAAGAATTTTGACCAAGCCACATTTATGCGTATTTGTTTTACAATCTCAATTATTTTTTGGCAGAGTTGCCAGTTATATATGTTTAAATTGTGTGTGCATATTTTGAAAAGAAAAGAGAAAATTCTTCAGATTCCTATACAAATATCAAACAAATATAGGGTTTAATGTAACTAAAAAATGGACGGATGCCCATTTTGCAAGTTCACATTGTATATGATCAAGATGTGAAAATTGAAACCTTATCAGGCAATGCCAATGATCTTAAACATAATGATCTAGTGATATAAGACAAGAATTACTACAGATTCCATAAAAATGATAAATATAAAATAAAAATAACTATAAATCAATCCAGAATGTGCTCGATTGATTACAAAAAATACTCAACCTATATCTGAAGTCATATGAAAATTGCTTAGTATTGTTTTTGGCTGGAATTCTTTGTTCAAAGAAACATATTCTATTGGATATTTTTGACTAATGTCTCCTCTTACCCTTGGTCCTTTCTTTCTTTATTGGTGTCCTACTCTTTATCTTGCTGCAAGCCTCTTGAGAGCTGCAAGCCTCTTGAGAACTGGCATCTTCTAGGCCATTCTCCAATGCCTTAACTAGATTCTCAAAGTAATTCCTTGTCACTGTGGTAAGCCCGGATAGCTTTGCTTGGAAATTGTTGAATTCTTTGTCTGGACACTTTTTGTCGAGGTAGTCATGTATATCCTTCTCTGTACAATGATGAAGCCTTTCCAAATTAGACTCTGCCTCCCCTTGCAAGTACTCAAAGAACCCCCTTTTTGATTTTGCTTTCTTGTCTCCATCCTCAGGAAGGTAATACCCATATGCATATGTCCACTTAAGCACTCTCCTACATTCAATTATCTGCAGCCAGGCCTCTGTAATGAACTTAAGCTCAGCCTCAGTTGCCCCTCGTAGGTCACTAAGTCTTCCCATGTAGTCCTTTTGCACATGCTTGAAATCCTCAACAGCTTGTTTCCTTGATGATTCGTTGCCTGCCCATCTCTCATAATAATGAGTATACTTTTCCAAATGCTTCTCAGCTCTTTTTCTGATATCTTCAGCCTCATTATACTTTCCCTCTACCTTGTTCTTCTGGAATGTATTACAAGCATAGAACCCACCTGTCATTTCACCATGCTCCTTCCATGTTCCAAGGCACAGCCAGCAAAACTCATGTCCACAAGGTTTCCGGCATGTCATGTGCATGCACCCTTGGTTCTTCTCAATGGGTTTTCCACACTTTGGACATGGCTTTGTATTGACTAACATCCATGCTGTATTCTCAGCCTCAGAACTATTCTTTAATTGCCACTTAGCCACAGTCTCACAATCCACTGGCCTATGCGCATCATCCATACAATTCCAACAAAAGCTATTGATACAATGGCAACAAACATCATAGTACTCTTTGTCACCTCCCTCACAAAACTCCACCGCGTACTCGCAATCCGCCCCTGGACACCACTTATAATTCTTATTACTCTCAATATAAGACCTTAACAAATATTGTGAATACCTCTCTTTATCTTCCTTTTTAGCAAGCAAACCAATTGAATCACGATCCACCACAGCGTTACAGCGCGGTTCAGGACATCTCAATGTCAAACATCCAACCCCATCCTCAATTGCCACGCTTAGATACTTCTCCCAACACTCATGACAAAAGGGATGACCACAACTAACCCAACCCATCATAGAGACGCGGACATTCTCATAACATATAGAACAAGTTAGTTCAACTTTTCTAAGTTTCTTGGGCAGTAAGAAAACCGGTTTTTCAAACAAACCTACTTTTTTTCTAACTCTCTCTTCATCAGCAAACCACTCATCTTGAACGTCACACACGCTCCATTTGTACTGAAGTAGAAGCGCCGTCGCGGCAGCTTTTGATATGGAAAGAACATTGGATACCTCGGCGATCTCGTTCTCTTGACGTTGTTGAATATCTGATTCTTTCAATACAACGTAACTTTGTTTTGCCTTCTTGTTACTTCTTGACTCACCGTCATAGTCTCCAATAGCTATGTTATCCATTCTTTTCTCTTCTTCCTCTTCTACCTTGTCATCCTCGTTGTTGTAGTCTTTGTCGCTGTAACAGTAATAGTAGTCATCAGAGTCACTGTCGTACACGTAATCCTCGGAGTCCATGGCAGCTGCAGCAACAAAAACTAGAAGGGAATTAATATTAGGCAAATTAAATTTTAAATAATGAATTTTTTTTTTAGTAATCTCTCTCTATGTGCTATTAGGCAAATTAAATCAAAAAAATTCTCAACAAATATAAACATCAAATAAACCACAAGCCAGCCACTATTATCAAAAATAAAAATTGTAGATTTTTTTTTTCAAGCCATAAACAACCAAACATACAACTCAACTAACGACAGAAACACAAAACAGAGCGCAGAGAGAGGGATACCAGTGGTCGTCAAGTCCGGCTAAAAGGGGACTCGGAGGCGATGCAGTGTTGTGTGGAGACCAGCAAGCGGCGTAACGTAAGACCAATTTTTTTTTTTAAAATTTTTTTACGTATAAACGGCAGTGACTTTGTGAGGTTTGGATCGATTCTCAAAGTTGGGAAGTTTGGGTAGTGTTTTGTGTATTTATTCTGATTTTGGAGTACTAATTTAATTGGGACTAGGAAGTAGGAATCCTAATTTACAAGGGGTTTGACTTTTTTTTTTTTTTTTTTAATTGTATATGGGCCAAAAAAATATGGGCTGAGTTTTTTAGAACTGATATTCTAAATATGTATTTTTTTGGGTCAAAAATCTTAGGGGGGCCGGTGATTAAAATTTTTTTCTAATTTTTAAGGTGTTTTTTTATATTATTTTTTTTAAAAATTTATTTTAATACTACTATTTGGGGAATTTTTCAAAAGTCAGCTCCCTAGATGTAAATAGAATTCAATCAAATTTTCTAAATTATCAATTACATTGACTTTAAAGTTATTATTACTTAAAGAGGTACATCCCATAACTCACACATCCCCCAATATAGAGTTACAATCTATTGACATATGCTTTCATGAAAATTTATGCTTGAAAGCTTAATGCATAGTCACAAATCACAAGGGCATATATATATATATATATATATATATATATATATTTCTTTTATTTCAAGCCCACTATTGTACACATTTTTTTAAAAAAATGCATCACCTTTGTTCAATGATTTTTTGCATGAGATTTCTCTTAATCTCTTCTTCTTTTCTTTTTTTTTATTTTTATTTTTTATTTTTAAAGAAACATACAGACCGCTCTACATTAGTGGTGAGATAGTTATTTATACATTTTTCTTAAGATTTTTTAGTCTTTATGATCAAAATATGTGATGTCGAAATCATGATTTTTTGATCAAAACAAAGAACAAATCACTCATATTAAGATGAGCCTTTTGAATCCACATCTTCTTACATGTAGAAAGAGAGTTGGAGTTCCTTGAAGGATTGGATTGAAGATCAACTCTAGAATTAGCAAAAAGATTAAGTGCCTTTACCAATTCTTGAATAAGTGTCATAGGATCTTATACTTTTGGCACTGACACTGTTTGCTTAGTTGCTTGCTTGCAACTTGAAACAATTTGGGAGGGTATACCCAACTCCACCACAGAAATGACAAAACCATTAAGGATGAGGTTTGATTTTCTTTTTAGTAATAGGGTGAACAGACTGTTTTGGTTTGGTATCACTCAAGTCAACTCTAATTCTTCTAGTAGCAAGAATTTCTTCCGTATGAGCTCTCTCTACCGGTTTAGGAATAGACTTAGAAGAAGATATGATAAATTTTGTAGAAGAATTTTTAGAAGACAAACTACCTTCAATATACCCTAAACTAGTTTTATTAGAAGATGATTTTTGAGCACTCAACATCTCATCAAGTTTAGAGCTAGAAGACCTACCAAGTTGTTCTCTAGTGATACTTAAGCCATTTTCTAGTTCTTTTAACCTTTTCAACCAAAGAAGATTTTTCAATCTTAACAGCATTCAACAACTCATTAGTACTGGTGTGTTCAAAAAACATCATGTCACAAAAATCTTATAAACAAATAATACGAGTAATTAGTAAAGAGAACTAAAAAAAACAGTCACAATTTCACATAAAACCGAAACTAAATACACCCAAAGAATTCTCTCTTAAATACAAAGATTTGGATTTCAAATTGTAACAAGCGCTAGCTAAATATTTAAATAACACTTTAGTTGGGTTAAGAACTGCAGAAGCAAAAAGATTCAAATGCCAAAAAAAAGAGAGAGGGTTCTGCAAAGACTCTCCAAAGACGTGTGGGAATAGCATTCCTACACTTAAAAATTTGGTTGAGTTCATATCCTTAATGTAACTTTAATTCGATCACAGTTACTGACCAAAAAGTAAACCACATGTCTGTAAACTTTCGCTTGAATTTGGTTAAACGTCACAAATGAAGCTATCTAAAGCTGTAAATAACAATCAATTTCAAGCAATGTTTGAACTTATGCAAATGGACTGACTTATTAATCATGTCTATTGAACAATGCCAAGACGAATTTTCCTCTAATCAACAGTTTCACAAACAAAATGGATCAGAATGTAAATGTACATTTGATCCTTGGGCATTGTATCCCTTATAAAATAAAAATACCTTTTGATCCTTTGTCAAACAAAAACAGATGGTGCTGCAACTGCAAGCCTATCTACTTATTGTATCTCAATTTTTTTTGCACCTGCATCTCTAGAGACGCCAAAAAAATTTGAGATAAATTATGCGCATGCTCCACCCCTTGATTTACTACCCATGCTCTTTTCTTTTATTATTAAACTAGTCGCGAATCCGCGCGTTGTGCGTGATCTTATTAAATTTATTTACTATTTCATTTTAGATTAATTTAATAAATAGTAATGTAATTTATAATCATATTTTAATTTATTATAGGGATAATCACAAATGTAATATATATATTATTTTTGTCAAACCAAATCAAAACAATATAATTTTTTTTCAAGAATTCAAAAGGTAAGTTAGTGAAAATATTAATTTTTTAATAAAAGTTATTTATAATATTTTGTGTATCATTAAAAATTATATAAAATCTGAAAGTTTTCTTTTAGTTTTAAACAAACTTTCTCAAACTAGAAATTTTCTACCATACAATCAAAAACACCGAGAAACTTATCTAAAAAATTAATAAAACTCAACAAAACTACAATTCAAAAAAATAAAAGCTTGCAACTCTTTTTTCTTAAAAAAAAAAAAAAAAAAAAAACCAAGAGTACAATTCCAAAGGGGAAAAAGTAGAGAATGTTTTTTTTTTTTTTTCTCTCCAAAAAAGAAGTATTGTGTTAATGTTGTCATAATCTAATCTAACATCTAATCCAACATATGAAAAATGGATATATAAATAAATAATTTTAAACACAAAATAGAATTTGTTTTCTTAAAAATCTCAAAGAACACACCAATGAAATAAAGAAGATGAAAAACAATATAAAACATTCGTAAACACTTAAAATAATTACTTAAGCATCTAAGAACATCATATAATACTGACATAACAATTTGCCGCTAATATATTAAACTTAATATTTACAAACAGTGAAAAGAAATTGCACAAAGACTATTGTCTTCAATCACACTAACTGTTTTTCATCAGCTTGTATAGATTATCTTTTTTTTTTTTCCAAATAAACTAAAATCTAACAACATAAAATATGACATATTATAATATGATTTTTCCCTAATTCAGATCAACATCAAACACCATTCATTAAAAGTATTTAGTATTGTAAATAAAATGATAAAAAAAAAAAATACTTGTATCAAGGAACACATATGAATTACTCCCTCCATCCCACTTTTTTTGTCCTGTTTAAAAAGTCAAACTTTTTAAGGGAACATCATTAATTGTCTTGTCTACCTTTTGAAAATGTATAACTTTCCAAAACTACCCTTAAAAAAATTTATCAAAAAATTGAATTAGTAAATTAATAGGGGTATAATAGGAATATTAGTAAATTAATGACTTTTATTTTTAGAAACAGGATAATATTTTGGGACATCTTAAAATGGAATAGAGGACAAAAAAGTGTGATGGAGAGAGTAGTTAATAATAGGACAATAAGGGAATGAACCTTTAGTGGGAGATCCTCCTATGGGCAGTGAATATTTTTTTATAGAAAAATTTTAAAAAGTAAAATTCTAAAAAACAAATATACATCAATCTAAGGTAGAGATATAGGTAAAATAAAAAATAAAAATCCAAAAAAAATGAAAAAAAAAAATTTTTGAGAGAGAGAGAGAGAGAGAGAGAGAGAGATAACTTTTATTTTTATTTTTATTTTTTGGTATGGGAAATATATGCATAGAATGTGAGTGAGTGGAAAATTCATAGTAAAATGATGGGAATAATAAGAGCCAAAAAAAAAAGGAAGATGGAGGGGCAAAATAATATGTAAAGTTAAAACCGCCTAAGATGAATATATATAGACAATACTTTTGTTTGATTTTCCATTGATTTATTATATATATATGTAAAGTTGAAACCACCTAAGATGAATTTCTAAAGCCAATATATTTATATATTTAATATAGTAAAAAAATCAAAGGTAAAAAACAAATATGAAAAAGACTAATTATGTGGCTAATGACGTTGCGATGAGGTGGCTCAATAGGAGCGTAGTAGCAATAAATGCTAAGCTTCAGTGTATATATATATATATATATATATATATATATATATATATATATATATAGATTATGCACATCTATATTCTATATTCTATATATTACTAAAAGCTGAAGCGTAGCATTTATTGTTGTTACGCTCTAGTTAAGCCACATCAGCACCACGTCATCATTTATTTTATTATTTTATTATTTTATTTTTAGATTTACCGATTGATATTTATTGAGCATCTTCTTAAATTCTGATGTTACTCTTATCTTCAACTTTATCATGTGTCCCTCTATTAACCAAGACTCTTCAAATGCAGTTATTATATGGAATTTATGATAGTCACCAATAGGTTACAACCTCCTCACATCCTTTATTTGTTGTAACTTCTTCCATTTTTTGGATATGATATGACAATTCTATACACACACACACACACACACACACACACACACACACACACAAATTTTAGCAAAGTGGCTAAATAAATTTCAGCCACGTTAACAATTAAAAACACCAAACATTGTGACCTTTCAGGATTTTACGTTTTTAAATACACCTTTTAAGAATTAATTATAAATAGGTGCCTTTTCATTTGGTTGTTGACGTGAAACATTTTGATTTCTAAATACTACAAATAATATCACACGACTTAAAAAAAAAAAAAAAAAACGCAAACTAACGCAACATTTTGCCTGGCTTTGGATAGCTTTAATTTTTACAGGTTTCATAGCAGTTCTTCTCTCCAAAAAAAAACCACAAACACTTCTCTCCTCCCTATCTTTGTACGTACTTCTCCTTTTCTCTGCCTCCCGCTGTACTTTATTTCCTACAATAATAATTTTGAGACTTTAACTTCATAAAAGTTTTGCTCATTTTACAAAAAATCTCAGAATTAAGCAAATTGTCAAAGCAAGCCCAAAAACCAAAGGTCAGATCCCTTCTCTCATTCTATAGTTTAGTAATCTAATTTTACCTATCTTAAACCCAAACCAATAGATAGAATGAATGGATAGAACTGCTTTTAGCCTTCTTACCCTTTTGATTCTTTGAATGACGCTACGGGTTTTTCTAATTCATCTTACACGCATGTGAAGGATATGGGAGAGTAAGTGGTTGACAAGGAAAACAAAGAGTCAAAGTTGAAGTTTCCATTATTTCTGAACTTCGAAGTCCTTAGTCTCCACTCCACTCTTTTCCTTGACAACGATATTGCTCAAAACACCAACTCCTTCAAGATGGTCACTCTCTTTCTCGCTCTCCAACTAAATCCATTTTAGTACGAATGGCATCAGATATTTGTGAACCGTTTTAACTTTTATTTAGTTTTACTAATTCGTGAATGTGTGAATTGCTTTTAGTTTGAGTATTGTTGGTTTCAAAAGCAAATGTGGATCATAAGAGTCTATTATAAACCTAAGAATTTTTTAAATTAACGGGGTTTGTTCGTTTACTCATTAATTTTTTAATGTAATTCCTTACTATGATTTCGTAGCTGATAAAGCACATCTCAAGGTCCCTAAAAATTGAAACTTCTATTGTACTTCTTGTGAATTAAATCTAAGTTTTTGGAAAAAAGTTTGATTTCTTGACTGAATATTACTTAGTATTGGATTTGCATTTTAAATTTTTGTATGGTAGTTATTTTTATAGGTTGGTAGAATGGCAGGCGAGTCTGCGAAACCGAAATTAGAGCCGTTACAGATGGGACTGCACCTTTGGATTTCACAAAGCATGGGTATGTGCCATTTAATATGCAGATTCTCTTTCGTTTTTTTTAATTTTCTTTTTGTTCGTTAGCCCACCATGAAGCTTAAATATAATTCAAATTATTGATATTGAACCGTACTTTTATTTTGTTGTTTTGTTGTGATTGTTTAATACCTAGAACATGCTGCTTCTTTTTTGACTACTATCCCATTTGGTTATACAAGTTAAACATTTGAAATCTATGTTTTGAATATATCATATAGATACAGATCAGTGGAGATAAAAGATGATATCATATTATTTTTATGTTTTGTTGATACAATGCATGCATATTCTTCAAAAAATTCTGTTCTAGTCTTCTCTTTACAAGCCATGACCTACCAGTTTAAAGCCTTTGTTGTGTATTATTGTGATTAACTCAGGTGAGCAACGATGAAAGACATTATGGTTGTTGATTGTAATATCTATTTATTTTCCTTTTCAAGTGTTATGGAAACTAAGAATTAATTTTGCCAATGAAGCTTACAATTGTTTACCATAAACAGTCCATCTTGGCAAAGCTAATAACTTTCAAGTAATAAGTCTAGCTTTGATTGCTATTGGACTCACATTGAAATTCTCTCAACTTGTTCTTTTTAATTATGTGGAATCACAAAACAACTTAGCTTATACAATGATTGTTTAATCTATTGAGTTTTTTGTATGCTTTTTGGTCATAACTTAGTTTACTTTTGCCTTTTCTAAATGCATCAATGTGCATGGCTTCAGGAATCTTTATTGCTTTATCCTAGAATTTGTTCTAGGTTATGGAGCCTAGATATGATTTTTTATTTCTATATTGCATTTTGATTTACTAGATATACGTGTTGTGGGGAAATAACTTTTTGAAAAGATATAAACAGAGACAAATTCTTGTGTCATTGATGATGGAACTGAGATAGCAATTGATATTTTTTGAAGGTAAAGATTGCAATATCTATGTTATTTAGCAAAAAAAAAAAAAAAAGAAAAAGATTATAATATCTATGATTTGAATTTATAAAAAACTGTGGCTACTCATTCCATCATTGGTACTTTATTCTTAGTCTTTTTACATTCATAAATGTGGTGTTTACAAATTATTTGATTCCAAAAACAATTTGTCATTGACAAACATTTAATAATTACCAGTTAATGACCGTTAGCTTATTTGGTTATTTGTTTATGTACAACTTTGAACAATTTTTAAGGCTCTCACTTACAACTATACTTTTGTCAACTTTCAACAAATAAAATTTTCTTAATTAAATTCATTAAAACCATTGTTTAAATTTTCTTTATATGTTTGTATGGTGTTTTCTATCAGAAGGCAGCTTGGGTTTTGCAAAAGGTTTTCAAATTGGTTTTTAGTGAGTGTATAGTTTTGTATTACTAAAATAATTTAATTTTCTATTTAATTATAGATTTTTTTGGGAGGTTTGTTCAATGAATTGTATTTCTAATGTATAATATAATATTATATATTGTGGTACATGTTATATACTCAGTAGCTTCTATGGACGACTAAATTTCTTAGTTCAAAATAGAGTCAAACAAGTAAAATATTTGTACAAATGCGAATTTGTATTGATGAATGTGTGGTATAATTCTCTATGATTACAAAAGAGTTATCCTCTGATTCGATCTCTTTAAAAGGCTTGTTGATTGGATTTGTAGTTATGTGATTTTGATCCTAACACCCAATATACTTCAATTTGGCTGAAGAATGGATTGAAAATCTTTGGAATAGAATTACAATGAATCTCTGGCCATGAGCTTGTTAGAAATCATTTGTTCTTTACGTTCTTCGTGTGTTCTTCATCTTTGAAGGTTTGTGGTGGAAGTTCTTCGGGGCTTTGGAGGCTTGAATCCATAGAGCTTCGCTGATTTGAGGTTTGTTGAGGTTTTTGGAGGCTTTTGAGCTTGATTCCAATGAACTTTGAGATCTAGGAATATGATTTGGATGATTCCTCTTCGAATGTTTTTCGTATTTGAAGGTTTGTGGTGGAAGTTCTTCGAGGCTTTGGAGGCTTGAATTTGTAGAGCTTCGCTAATTTGTGATTTGTTGAGGTTTCTGGAGGCTTTCGAGCTTGATTCCAGTGACCTTTGAGATCTAGGCAGGTAGTTTAGATGATTCTGCTTTGAATGTTCATTGCATTTGAGGACGAAGTTCTTGAAGTTGCTGGAGGCTTTAGGGCTTGATTCTAGCAGAGCTTCAGTACTTCTGAATCTTCTTTGATGCTGCTTGTGCTCTAGATGGCTTGATGTCTCCAAGATGTCTTGGTCTCTCTTTAAATGCCTTAGGAAGGCTTTTATTTATAGGAATTTGGGGGTGGGTGAGCGACACGTGGCGAAGTTTGATTGGTGACACATGTCACAGCCTGATTGGTCCACTTGTGTCATCGCTTACACGTGCTGGGTTGCATATGTCATCGTTTACACGTGCTGGACCACTTATGTCATTGCTTAGATGCGCTGATGTGTGATTGGTTTTTGCATGACACTTGGCAAATTTTTGTTGGTTTCTGAGTAGTGATAGCAAAACCTAGCAACCATACGTGGAGCTTTGTAATTGGTCGTATGTTGTGGACTTGGTAGTATGATGTGTTCAGCTTGTGATACGTCGGGAATTTTCCCTCTCTATAGCTTCCCTGTGCATTGCTCGGGTTAGCGACTAGCACTTACTAATTCTTGAATCCAATGACCTTACCGTGCATTCCATAATTGAAAAAACTTACCCACGCTTTCGAGTTTATTAACAAAAGTATGATTCTAAAAAAGAAGAAATTATTACAAAAGTATGAATAATCATACATATTAATATGAAACTGAAGTTAACTCCACATCAACTTTGCCTGAATTTAGAAGAGGTTTACTAAGGCCAACTGACATAGACGAATTAGTAGAACAACTACTACACGAGCACAATGGCTAACCTTTGATTGATCCCAAGTGACTAGTTGGTGTATACGATAATCTACACATGTGCATTGAAGGCTCATCATACATTGGCATCGGCAATTTTGATGAAAGAATGGGAATAGGAGCTTCAAAATTAAGTACATTTATCACTTGCCTTATAGAGGGTCGGATAGTGGGATCAGGATGGCAACACCACAAGCCAACTACCATCAAGCACTCCATTTGCTTCTCATCAAATTCCATACTTAATCTTTTATCAACAGCTTCAAGGAGTTGGTGTTTTCCATAGAGGTCCCACACCCACTCTACAAGACTTACCTTGCTTGGTTCGGCCTGTAGTTGGATTGGCTTTCTTCCACATGTGATCTCAAGGGAAACCACCCCAAAACTATAGACATCAGATTCCTTGGAAGCCTTGCCAGTGATAGCACACTCCGGGGCTAGGTAGCCCATAGTGCCTGCCAAAACAGTAGTTTGTGAGCCCAACTCGTGGTCTACAAGCCTTGCAAGCCCAAAATCGCCTAGTTTGGCATTGAAATTTGAATCCAACATAATATTGCTTGACTTTATATCTCTGTGCACCACACATTGTTCCCATTCTTCGTGAAGGTACAATAGTGCAGAAGCCAATCCAAGAGCTATTTTATACCTCACAGACCATGTTAGCATTATCTTTGCTCCAAATAGATGAGTATCAAGGCTGCCATTAGCCATGAACTCGTACACAAGAAGTAACTCACCTTGTTCATGGCACCAACCAATGAGTTGAACCAAATTCCTATGTCTTAAATGGCTAATGGTCTTCACTTCTGATATGTACTCCTTTTTACCTTGCCTTGATCCTTTTGATACTCTTTTAACTGCAACTTCTGTATTGGATTCCCTTAACAAACCCTTGTAAACACATCCAAATCCTCCTTGTCCGAGCTTCCCTCCTTCAGCAAAGTTGTTTGTTGTGCGGATAAGTTCATGGTAAGTGAAACTTCTTGGGCCAGTTCCTTTTTCAAATTCATCATCGATACAAATATCATCAGCAAAATCTTCTGGGTTCACATTAGCCCCTTTTCTCCAACAAATGAACCAAAGTAGACCTAATGCACAACTCACTCCACCGAAACTCACTGCTAAACCAATGATCAACGCCAATTTTTTTTTCATGTTCCAATTTTTTGTGTTCACATTAGCCCTTGTTCCCGTGTTGTTTGTCTGAGAAACCCCATCTACAAGCTCTGAGGTTGAATTGAATGACCAAGAAAGTACTGTATTTGTCTCTGTTTTTGCACCTGTTGCCGCGGATAAACCAACACTAACCCATTCCGGTAAAACAGTCCTCAAGTCAACACTATATGAAAGACTAGAATTCCCGCTAAAGACTGGATTATCAGCATAAGTAAGGAACACACTCAGGATTTTGGTTGTAGAGTTATAACTTATCCATGTGTTTGCTGTGGACCCATTGCTAATGCTACTATTCCATGTGACATTTGCCTTTGAGACAATGGAATTGACATCGATTCCAACATGATCACTGCTTGGATCATATTGGTTTTTGAAAGTGTCAAACTCAACTGCAACAATTTGATTATGAGTGCCGTTGAGAGCATCATCACGACTCAACAGTCCAAAAGCCCTGCCGGCTGAATTGTTGGGCATTTTAGAACCAAATGGAGCAATGAAGAAGGTGAGCCCATCAGCAGGAACAGCAGTAACAGCTTTAATGATGAAGGAGAAGTGAGTGGTGAAGTCTGCTAGCCACCCTGTGCTATTATCCCAAAGGCGCACTTGTTCAGGATATAAGGCACGACCAGCGCTATAACTCAGTAATGCGGATTGTGTATTCTTTGTGAGTTGGAGACCTTGTGAGTCCACGTATGCATCACCCTGAAAGGTTATGCTGCTATCACTTGGTTGGAAACTAGAGAGGTTGAAGTAAACTGAACTTGCATGGGGAAGTGACAATAAAAAGAAGATAATCATGAAGAGCTGATTGAGAGGAAGAAAATGGATTTTTTGAGTTTGAAGAAGGCTGGAGAGAGCCATGGTTAAATGCGTTGGGGAAAAAAGAAATGGTCTCAAGTTACAGGCTTATTAGGGGTTTGGAGTATTTCATCCATGTTATATGAATGTCCTACTTCAATTTATAAGGCTTCTTTTTTTCTTAATTTATTTACTTTCATTGTTTTTATTGTAGTGTTTTTATTACAGTAAGTAATTTTAATTTGGTCAACACGTATACTCTCTCTCTCTCATGTTCAACTATCCTCATTGTTGGTATTTGCCCAGGCAAGAATCGGTTGTCCAGAATTGTCCGAGGGAGTATTTGCCTAGCTAGCACCAAATTTTAAACTAATAATTATTGACCTGGTATAAGCTTATACCGTTATACCAGGTCAATAATTATTAGTGTAATCTTAAGATTCGCTCACGCGAGACAATTCCTAACCATTTGATCAAATTGCAAGCTAAGTATATATTGGAACATGAAATGAGAGCAAATTTTAAATTCTAGAGTACATTGAATCATAATCATTTTGATGATGAGGATTAGAGAGAAGTCTAGGGTCATACACAATGATTATTCACAGCCCAATGTGAGTGGTTAGCTTTTGATTTAATTTAAGATTGTGTCGCCGACATATTTACATTAAGATAATTATTCTAAAAATTGCATTATAAAAAATAAATATAAAAGTAGGGAAAGGAAGCATTCAAGGTTTAAAGTAAGATTTAACTAGAAGTCAAATTGTGATGGTGTCATGAATAATTTAATATTTAATTAAAATTTGTAAAAAGTAGCAAGATTTATTTATTTATTTTTAAAAGCTTGAAAAAAAAAAAAAAAAAAACTAGACAAACTTAAACAATTTCCAAGTGAACAAACTATATCTTTGATGGTACCGGTGTATTCCAAAAACATCATGTTTTGGTCAGTTAAAAACTTCATTCTAAGTTCTATAATATTTGGGATCCACTTATTTTGCTGAAAGTATTGTAAATAAAGGTAAAAGTTAGTTGAAATAGTACAGTGAGACTCATAAATAATACTAAAAAGTACAATGAGACTCATAAATAGTACCAAAAATAAGTTAAATAGTAAAATAAGTTATTAAAATTAATTTTTGCCAAACGGACAATCATTAAAAAAAAATCCAAAATTATTGAGAAAGACAGTTTCATGATGGATCACACCATCATGAAAACACATACACTTGCCAAAATGGAGATCCGAAATACTTCCGCACAATAATTGATCGTGGAAAATGAAAATTATTATGGACTTGACAAAAATCTTATAAACAAATAATACAATCAAGTAAAGACTAAAGAGAACTAAAAAAAATAGTGACAATTACAAACAAGAGAAGAGCTCTCTCATAAATGATAAAACCTAAACTCTAAATACACCAAAAAAAGAAAAGAAAACCTCCCTTAAATACAAAGATTAGGATTCCAAATTATAACAACTAACAAGTGCTAGCTAAATATTTATATAACACTTTAGTGTTGGGTTAAGTACTGCACAAGCAAAAAGATTCAAATGCCATAAAAAAAGGGGGGTCAGCAAAGACTCGCCATAGGCATGTGGGAATAGCATTAATCCTACGCATACAAATTTGGTTGAGTTCACATCCTTAATGTAACTTTAATTCGATCAGAGTTGCTGACCAAAAAATAAACCACACGACTACAAAATTTCGCTTGAATTTGGTTAAACGTCACAAATGAAGCTTCTTTGTCACTTCCATGCCAAGCTATCTAAAACTGTAAATAACAATCAATTTCAAGCAATGTTTGAACTTATGCAAATCGACTGACTTATTAATCATAACTATTGAACAATGCCAAGAAGAATTTTTCTCTCTCATCAACAATTTCACGAACAAAATGGAAGAAAATGTAATGTACATTTGATCCTTAGTCATTGTGTCCCTTATTAAAAAAAAAAAAAAAAACTTTTGATCCTTCGTCAAGTACAAACAGATGGTGCTGCAACTGCAAGCCTATCTACTTATTTTCTCTCAATTTTTGTTGGCATCTCTACATGTTTCTTTTCCAAAGCAATATTATTTGTTGGATTAGGAATTTAGGACATCCATAGCTTCGCATTGTCACATGCCAAAATTTTTGTTTGTTCCATTAAATTTCTCTACCTCAAATTTTGAAGTATATTTAGTACATAGTTCTAATAGCCAATGGTTTTGTAGAGGACACATCTGACATCTTTCTCTCGAATACTTGGATCCATGAACCAATGAACAAAATTTCCAAAGAGAACAAATCATAGGTAGTGAACATTAGTTTTAATACCACTTTGTTGTAACCATTGTTTAAAAACCAGACCGAGTCGTCTGGTCAGATTGGGTTAACTTGTAACCGAACACCTATCTATTTAAAACGTACAAAATTGGAAATTTATATTTTCTGGAAACTGCTTGAATTGTGGTCAAAGTACCTGGTTTAGCGGGCATGTTGATTTCTTCCTTAAAAAAAAATTGCTACAAAATATCTAGAAATCAACCTATTTCGTTGTGAGAATAGCCTGTTGTTGGTCGGAAGCCGAAAGTGGTTGTTCTCGTTCGTCTTTGTTGAAAGCCCATGCCCATCTCCTATTTGCCGTATCTGTTTAGTTGGGGGAAGAGAGACTGAAGTGTGGGGGAGAAAAAGAGAGAGATGAAGACGTAGAGAATTTAAAAGAGATTGAAAGAAGAGACGTCTATTTTGGTTGTTTTCGAGAGATGGAGAAAAGAGACTAGGAAAGGGGGGAGAGAGACATAAGAGTGCATGAAAGAGACTAAAAACAGATATGTTTACCAAGAGATTTAAAAAAAAAAAAAAAAAAAAAAATCCAAAGTCAAGGGAGGGGGCATTTGATAGATAAATTATCCCGTTTTTATGATGGATAACGTCACTTATTCACCATTCTACTAAAAGACTCCCATTTGTTTAAAATTGCAAAATTAGTAATTAGTTTTTGTTTTAAATTTTTTTTTTACTCAGCAATTTTAAACTAGTGGAATGGTAGATCATGTCACTTGTTCATCATAAGAACCTTATAATTTCCCCATTTGATATTGGGCATCTTTGTTGAGAAAGAAACACCCAAAAGTTCCAATTGATTTGCAAAATTATTGGCGTTTGTGAAGAGATATTAGTCTTTTGTTCTAAACTAAAACAAGTCACCCTCTCATTAGCTGTCTTTGAGAACTTTCTCCCTTTGAAGTGCTTGTTTAAATTTAAAACTTGAAAGCATTATTATTTTTTAATTATATTTGTATATAATCTTTGAAGTGTTTCCATGTACAAAGATACTAAAATATTTTAAATAATAAGAAAATAGCTTCCTAATCTTTGTAGATAATTGTGGAAATTATTAGTTTATCTTTAATTAGAATATATTTAACCTCTTTCGACATTTTTTTATAGTCAAGATTGCTAAAATATGAACATTTATTCAATTCTTTTCATATTAAGCAATTATTAAAATAATTTATATGTCATCACTATTAAGCCACTCGTTGATCCCCAATTCAACTTTAAAACCTTGAGCTCTTTTATATTCGGTTTTTTGAATGGTTTAGTTTTTAAAACTAAAAAGAAAAATAGTCACAATTACATATAAGAAAATAATACCAAAAATTTATGTAGTTTAACTTTGGGCCTACATTTGCAAGTAGAGATGGGGAGAAATTTTACTAACTAGTCGCTAACCCGTGTGATGCACAGGAAAGCACAAAGAATATCTACAAAATCTATATAACATTATAGTTATATTTGTTAGGTTCAAACACCCTCTTCTTGAATTATCAAATTATTAAAAAAAAAAACCCTCTTCTGCCAAAGGCCTTGTAGCTGAATTGACACCTCCTCATGCACAAAGTGCTCGAGGGTCTAAGGGGAAAAAGATTCGAGCTGTGGAGTTAGCAGCATGTTGTAATTATCTCTAAAAAAAATAAAATTAACCCTCTTCTTCACTTTTTACTCAAACTTGTTTTCATAGTTCATATTTAAACAATCATAGCAGAAAATTTTCTATTAATAGTAAAATTTGTGTAAAGACAAATTACAGTTTCATGTAAAGTGTACATACCCATACTCTATACCTCTAAGGAAGGAAACATCACAAACCCTTTACATATGTAGGTTAGATTTAAAACAAACTACATATATTCAAAGTTTGATAAGCCAACTCAATGTTAGAAAAATGTTCTTTATAAAATTAGATAGTAACATATTTTACAAAATGCGGCAATTTTTTGTAACTCTATCTTGTTGCTCATATTTTGCAGTATACAACAAAGTGATTTATTTATCTAAGTATAATGGGCAATAGCATTGGTTGTTCTTAAGCACAATTCAATATAGACAAATGAGATAGAAAAGAAAAAAAGTAACATAACAAATACAAAAAGTACCACTGTTCCAGCCCTCCATAACTCCATAAACAAAATCCTTTCCTAGCCCAAAAATACAAAAAGTTCCCTCCTTCCCCACATACCTAAGAGGGCCAAGACCACCAACAACTCTCTACAGCAGTCAGACCAACCTCTCAAAGAAACCCAAGGAAAGCACGACCAAAAACATATAAGGCTTCCTCCTTTTTCTTATTGAACTAAGAAACACAGCAAAGGTAGCTCCTTTTCCCATTCACCATGCACAACCAACAGCAAGAACATATACAACAAAGCAAGCAGCAAGGCATAGGAGCAAAAAACAAAAAATAACTCTATCTCTACCTTTCTCAACATCCTTGATTGTAGGTCCTTAATTTCTCTTAGCATCCGCTTTAACATATATAGTATTAGATTAGATAGTGATTTGAAATCACGTGAATAAACTGCTAGTTTTCCATCATTATTTGGACAATATTCTCCCCCCTCCTTGCAATAGGATTTTAGAAAGAGCAATTAAGAATTTTGATTGAATGATTAAATTTATTAGTTTCTAACAATTTTCGATTTTTAGATAAGTGGTAATTTATTTATAGTATCAAGGCAGATGGAATTAAGTATGAAATATCTTAGAATTTAAAGTCACACCATTGCCTAAAGGAAAAATGTTATACAGGTCTTGCGTAATGAACTTATTTACTTCTTTGGATTACCAAAGCATGGTTGAAAAGAAATAATATTCATGATTGCTTATACGGTCTCAAAAGATAAATAAATTCATGATGGCTTATAACTGCCTAAAAAGTATATCTTGGTACATAGTCTCAAGAGATGAGATTAAAAGGCTTAATTATATTATAAATTTCAATACTAGAAGACTTGAAAAAATAACCTGAAAAAATTAGCAAGAGGGAGAATCTTTCCAAACTTAGAATTTAAAAGTTTAGGGAATTGGAGGTAGAAAGCTCTAATATGGATCTAGGAACTAATTTATGCAGGAAAACAGATCATGCCATATGAACACTATTTAGGAATTCTATCAAACTCTTGTCAGAAGCCAATAACAAATCTGGAAAAGACTTCTAGTTTGAATTTTTTCAAACTCAGGTTTATTTGCCTCCATCTAAAACAACCTTTCTAACAAAGAATGCTTAAAATCACTAAAATGAGACAACATACACTATATATTGATTACTCTCTTAGGCATTAAGCTAATCAGTACTTTCAATATAAAAAACTTAGCAATCTCAATTTTCAAAAGAGAAAAAAATACTTAGCCCAATGAAGACAAACAAATTCTAACCCTAATGCCAGTTAATTATTGCTAGGTTCTATTTGTTGTTATATTTCAAACTTAACCCCACACTCTCAGCACAACCAAACCCATGAAATTTATTCTACAATTTGACATCGAATTCTCTTTTAATAGCATCCAATGATTCATTGTATATTAATAATTGATGAAATTTTTTAAATAATAATAATTTATATCAACACCTGTAAGCTCCTTCAACAAAATCACCAAGCAAGTCCAATTGCTTCCACTAACAGTACTGAATAGAGCCTATAAAACTGTATAGAAACACATAAAAAAAAAAAAAAAAAAAAAAAAAAAAAACAAAAACAACAAAAAAAAAAAAAAACAAAAAACAAAAACAAAAAATATTTCTATCTCTACCTCATTGCGAGGAACTACTCTCTTCTTGGTTTTTGCTTTGTGCTCAATCTCATTGCTTGCAAGGGCAGCCTTTACGCTCTCAAGTGTTTCTGGTGTAATCTTTTGTGCATGTATTTGAAACAATTTTTGTGCCTGTTCAAATACATCACTTAAGATCAGAAACCATCCGCACGATTTAATTCTCCTTTTCCTTTGGTTACAAACAGATTGGTGCTCTTCCTAATCATTAAAAAAAATTGATTTCATGTCACAAAGGTGGAGAATGGTGGTTTGGGGAGCGCGTTTGGCTGTGGGTCTTTGTTTTGGAAGAAGGAGAAGGGGAACGGTGGAGGAAGGTGAAGGGGTTTGCATTTACTCTCAAAAGTGGAGATTGGTGGTTTTGGTATCGGGTTTAGCTGTGAGTCAATAGACAGCTAAAACTACAAATACAAAACAGAGTCAACAGACTCAAGAATACCCCAAAGTTTGAGATAACTAAGAAACTTAAATATGCAATCACATTCCAATTTCAAATTCTTTCTAGAAACATATTATTAATAAATATGCAAGAAATAGTACGTAATAAAGGAAAGGTAAATACCTAACTGTCCTCGTCTTGTAGTACAAAGAATCATATGTAACCCCTCCTTAATCATGTTCAGCTATAAACATGAAAAAAAGAAAAATGAAAAATGCAAGCACTTGCAACAAAAGTGAAATAAATTAGAATACCATAGAAAAATCTTAGTAGAAATAACATAAAGTAATTCACAATTGGCAAATTAACAAAGCAAAATTCACAATTCACAAAGGTATCTAAAAGGAACCTTCACAATTGATTGTGCTTCCATTTACTTTTGCTTCACTGTTGTTTTTTTCCTCAACACGCAAACAGATGCTCAATTTGGTTAAGTTTGTTTGATCGTGAAAATACTTTGGAAGCTTTATATCAAGCAGATGGTGTGTGTCTCTGAAAAGTGAAACTATTTTGATTCTAGGAAAGCTAACTAACCTGGGTTGGAGGAGAAAGATGAAGAAGAAGAACATGATTTATCAGCTACGAAATCAGAGAAAGAAATCAAATTAAAAAAAAAAAAAAATTTAACAAATCCTTAGGTGTAAATTAACTGAAATCAACAATAATCAAGCTGAAAGCAATTCAAACATTAACGAATTAGTAAAAATAAATAAAAGTTAAAACATTTCATAGATATCTGATGCAATTCGTACTAATGGATTTAATCGTAAAGAGAGAAAAGAGTTACCTTCTTTGGAAGAGTTGGCAGTTTGGGCTAATACCTTAGAGAGAATGATTGAGAGGATTAAACCCAGATTTTGAAACCCAGAGGTCTACGTTAGGAAGGGGTGAAGTTGTTAGAGAGAAGAAGGTTTTGGATGAGTATACTTGAGGGCTAAAGAGATAATCAAACGGTGGGGCCGACAAATATAGAACTGGAGAAGGGTGGTGCCGGAGAAGGTGGGGCTGTTGAGCCGTTGAGCTGCAATTTGCGTGTGGGGGAACGGCAGAGCGTTGTCTGTGTTTTGGAGGAAGGAGAAGGTAGAGCGTGTTAGGGGCTTAGGGCTCTGATTTTGCATTTAAGTTTTTTTTTTTTTTTTTTGGGTTTAAAAGTTTTTTTTTTTTTTTTTTTGGTTTATGATTTTTTTTAAAATATTGTGCTGACGTGGAAAATTGTGGGAGCTTCAAAAGTTTCGGTTATATATATATATATATATGTATGTATATAGATGAGTCCCAATGGTATCCTAGCAACATTTGTGCCTAATCACTTCCAAGAACCTACAATCAATATTGGCTTTTATCCAATTGCTACTGTACATTCAAATCCGAATTTCCACTCTTTGTCCCCTAATACTCTCAATTCGGGAATTTCCATTAATTACATATATATGGCACCCCTCTCCCCCCTTCTCCCCCCCCCCCCCCCCCTCCCCCCAAAAAAAAAAAAAAGATTGTGCTAACCTATTTAAAATTTAACTATTGTTAAATTTAATTATTATGGTTAAAATAAACTAGAGTTATATATATATATATATATATATATATATATATATATATATATATATATATATATATATATATATATTTTAAATAAGTTGATACAATCTTGACCTAAGATTTACTTCACCTTAAATCATGACCCCTAAATGGCCCTCACCATTTCACCTGGAAGCGGAAACAGAGAGGATCCAAATTCCTCAAAACCATTGCCCTCCACTTCTTACTCATCCAATCTCAAATTTGCCCTCATTGTCATGAATACAAATCTACTCTTCCACATTTTATGTTCTACTTAATATTTCATCAATCCCAATTTGTCTTGTATTTGTTCCATTTTCCTAATAAATTAACTAAAGTTTAAAATGGAAAAAAAAAAAAAAATCCAAGCACATGACATACAATGTTGGTGGAAATATAAAGTGGAATAGAAAAAGTGAGATAAAAGATTTGTATTTCATTGTCATCGCTTAGAAATTTCAATACATGTCTTCTAGGGTTGCCACTATTGCACTATGATCTATAACACCACAACGCTAACTCCATTTCCGTTTACCCTAATCAGACTCCTTGGTTGGGTCAAAAGACTCAAAATAACCTCACCTTCATAAATGCACACACTAGTACCCTCTGACCATAGAATTAGTAAAGCTTAACACAAGTGACAATGTTATAGGGGAGATGGTATATCATGTTTCAGGTATATACACTCAACCTCTAACAACACGTGGGACCAACAAAATTACTAAATTGCTTGGGTTAGAAGTTAGAACAACTTGTTTGGGTTGCTCAAGTTGTAGAAAAACTGTTGGGTTTTATTAAGTTTTAAGGTAAATTACAAATTACACCTCTAAAGTTTAGGGTATTTGAATTTTATACTCTAAAGTTTCAAATTTTGGATTTTACCTCTTGAAATTTGGAGTTGTTTGGATTTTACACCCTAACATTTAAGAATTTGGAATTTACCCCCTAAATTTTAGAGGTTTTTTTATTTTACTTTCTAAAGTTTCAAAATTTAGAGGTATAAAATTCAAACACCTCCAAAATTTAAATGGTAAAATTTAAGTTCTAAAACGTAGGATATCAAATCTAAAAAATCCCAAATTCTAGGGGGTAAAATCTAAATTCTAAAACTTCAAGGTGTAGAATCCAAACACCTTCAAACTTTTTAGGGGTATAATTTGAAATTTATCCTAAGTTTTACTAGTTAAATTGAATAAATGGTCCAATTAAACGACCAGATTGATTTAGATATCAGCTCACTAGATTAGTGGATAAACCTGCCGAGTTTAATAATTATGGTTTCAACTCAGGGGATTAGAAGTGGGCTGACAAACTATGGTTCCCTATTTCTATATTTCTATATATATATATATATATATATAGGGCAAGACTTATGTACAGTACTTAAGTGCTATTCTTTAGGTTCCTTAGATTTTGCCATGTGGATTTTTTCTCATGGGATGGAAGTGTATTTTTTAGTTAAGTAGCTGCATGGCTGAATGACTGAATCTTAAGAGAGAAACCTAAGAAACAGCACCTAAGATACTGTATTTAAATTTTGTATATATATATTAAAAAAAGAAAAACCTAAGTTGCTCTTGCAATGAAGCAGGGATGGACCCAGGTGGGAGTCTAAAGGGGCCCAGGCCCCCCTGGGTCCAATTGTTATTTTTTATATTTTTTATATAGTTATAATGTATTTCTTTTTTGTTGTTGGCTCTCCTTTCAAAACTTTAGGCCCTCATTCTCCTTAATAAGCTTAACTAACCTCACCTAAACAGCAACTATCAAACCAAAAAACTTAACAAAAACAATAAAAACATTAACAAGGGTGATTGTATTTTAGCAAAAAAAAAAAAAAAAACCTATTTTAGCACCAAAGAACCAAAAAATCATGTGTTATTGGAGAAGTTAAAGCTAATTTTTTTTTTCAACTATAGTAAACTGGTATAAATACTAGTTAATTGTAGCAAGTTATTAAAAATAAAATAAAATACAATATTTTATTAAGATTCTATCACTTCAATTAAAAACTCAAATTTTCTGACTTTAATGAGTTGTTTATATTATTTTAAATGAATTGATAAAAAAATAGAACATTTGATATTGAGTGTATTGTAAAGTGAGGTGGTAAAATAGATAAAATAGTCTTTTGAGGTACTAAAAGCTAAAATTTTTAGCATCACTACTGTGAATGCTCTAATTTTAACCCAAAAAAAAAAAAAAAAAAAATCCTAGCTAGCCTAGTATTAAAAAAACATTATTTTGTTTTTGTTGGTAAATGGTTACATCTTAATGTATTAAGAAATAACGATTTTGAGTATTTGTAATTTTTTGATATTATATGGATACCTACTTGGAGTTTTTATTTTTATTTTTTTTACTCCAGCCTTTGCTAGCTTAAAATTTTGGATCTGTCCCTACAATGAAGTACAAATTTTCATTCCGAAATGTTTAACAATAGTAATTAAATGATAAGTACAAGGTATATTCTTAAGTATTAACTTTGATGTACTATCTTCTTCTTCTTTTTCTTCTTCTTCTTCTTAAAAAAAAAAAAAATTTGTCACTCATAACGGAATCAATATCCTTATTATTATGTAGTTTTAAAGCTTGTGAAAATGATATCAATGTCACTTATGGATTTTGGATAAGGTGGGAGTGGCAGTCAGATAAAGCCACTTTGACTGGTCTCAACTCCTAACTTCAAAGCTAAGTAACTGCATAAGTATCATCAGGAGTGGACGTCATAAGTTGAAAGTCTCTAAAAAGAAAAAAAAAAACTGCCTGCAAAAAAAAGGAAACAGTTTTGCCACTTTTGGAATTTCTTTCTCTCTCTCTCTCTCTCTCTCTTCAAAATTGAAATTTTCTTCGATTTAGATTATTTGGGCCCGATTTGAAGAAAGAGGTGAACTCTTGATAACCTTGTTATGTGGTATGAGATTAATTAACCTTGGAATTGGGCTTTATAGTGGTCCTACGTTGTCAACGCTACAAATCCTTTTGTACCAACGTTTGTAATTAGACACTGAATGCCAAAAATAATTAATTAGCCAGCTTTGCGTCCTAGTTTTTCTATTTTTATTAGTTATAGGCATGTGCATTGCATGGTTTTATGAAAAAGCTTATAAAATAAATGTATAAATAATTATATATTTTAATAGATTCAATAAAGATAAAAGAAAAAAATTATCAAGTGTAAATAATTATCTCACTAAAATAAGGGGTAAGATTTCTTCCTAAAACTAAATTAAATTGATAATTCCAAATTGAATTTTAAATTGATAATTATTTAAAAAATAAACGTACTAAACAATTGATAAATCTAAAATTAATATAATCTTGATAATATTATAAATTAAAATTAAAGTTGATAATTCAAGAATACACGTGTAGAACATCTTGATAATTTGATATAACATAAAAATCAAATAAGAAAATTGTTAAAATTAATCTATTAATTCTAACCATATTTAATTATTAATTCTAAGACCCTAACCATAAGCATATAAATTAGATCAAAACTAAGAAAATTAGTTTAAACAAAAGGCAACCAATACACAAAACCTAATCAATTTAATAAAAACAAAATACAAAAATAAAGAAGGAGCCTTTAGAAACTTAACAATGTTTTCGAATGTTTTGAATTCATTAATTAAAATCACATGAAGACAAAAAACCAATAATAGCACTAGAAAATAAACAAAATGAAAATAATAATAATAATAAAAGAAGAAAGAATGCATACCTACATTGTCATGGGATTTGAGCATTCACATATTGAAATAAGTTTCACTCCAAAAAGGATATATAGGGTTATTTACATTGGTAGAGTTCCATTTGAAATATAATTCATTTAAATCTTATTGAAATTAAAGATATCTAATCAATGTGTTTGTTTTTATCCCATAAAAATTGGAATTAAAAAAGGTCATATGAATAGAATGAAAAAAGAAAAAGAAAAAGAAAAAGAAAAGAGTTGATTCAACATAACGTAACATATAAAAAATAAAAAATTAATAATTAAAAATAAATTAAAAAAAAGAGAGAAAGGGAACGTGGTTGATATTTATAAGGAATTTTGATATATATATATATATATATATTAAATGCCATCAATGTAGAAATTATCAAATTAATGGAGATATATACTATTTTTTGGAATAGATAGAGACTATCAAATTATTGGAGATATATACTGTTTCTTGATATAGATTTATATTAATCACTTCTTGAAGAATTTGGATTGTGCTTATCCCTTAATAATCAAGTTTTGTAGCTTGATATTCTGATAAAATAATATTAATTTAATAATACTAAAATTTTGAAAATTTAGATGATAAATATGATCTAAATTAAATTTTTGTATGTTAAATATTATCCCTAATTTAAGAAATATATCCTAACAAATAAAAAAATAATGTTAATTAGATGATAAATATTATCTAAATTAAATTTTTGTATGTTAAATATTATCCCTTAATTTAAGAAATATATCATAATAAATAAAAAAATAATGTTAATCTAAATTTATTTAATGATAAGAATGAATTAGAGTCTTGGTAGTATACTATTCATTTTTAGTTCTTTAAAAATCTAAAAATTTAATAAAATTTCTGCAATTTGGTGAAGTCACGTGGCGCAACTACAGCGTCTAAGCCAAACTTTTATTATATATATAATATGATAATATGATTTGTTTTAATTATTATTTTCAATTAAAATGGTATATATTTTAAATATTAAATTTTAGACCATAAAAAATTTGGCAAAACACTAATGATTGTGTAGGCTAGAATCCAAAATCCTAATATGAATTTGACTTGGATTTAGTGCAAATTTATTTAGATTTCTTCTTCAATTTGGGCTTGAATTGGATTGGGTTTATTTTATTTAACTTCATTACCAACCTTGTAAAAGTTTAGTCATTAGCTTTCTTCTTTACAGAAATTGGCTCACTACTTTCTTGATAAATCTTGCTAGAATTAATTCTATTTTCCTACAAAAGACATATTCATGAATAGACAAGCGACATTTGCCCTGGACCCAAACCGGTCCCTTCATGAATATAAATTTACTTTAAGCACAAAATTAAATATTTAATATTATTTAAAATCAAATATAAAATGCATAATTTAACACAAAATAAGCACAATAATACTCTCTAACAATGATATTAATATACAAAAATTAAGTTATTATCAATTTATCACTAAACATGTGACTCAATATTTGTCGCTTGAATTTGAAGGTGTATTTGACATTATTTGAGCCCATTCCTAACCTTGGTATTTGATTCGTGGTGGTGTTGTGGGGTTTTGGGAATGTGGTTGGGCCCCAAGGGTGGTTTCCCAATTGGCATGGTTTGATGGGTTGTCAATTGGGTTTTGTGGGATTAGGCCTAGGAGTGAGTAATTTTGGTCGTAAGTGGCGGGTGTTTGAGGGTTTTTGGGTTGTGAACTGCAATGTATGGCGGCTAGCTGTTTTAGGTGGATTGTGATGATGGCTTCGTGGATAGGGACTTTGAGGAAGTGTCAATGGAATTTTGTTTGAAAATAAATGAGTTAAGACTAAGTTTTTATTTTTATTATTTAGTTATTTATTATTATTATTATATTTTATTTTTTAATTTTAGAAAAGAGACAGAGCAGTATTATTCAATTAACAAGAAAATTAAAGACAAAAAAAAAAGAAAAAAAAAGAAGAAGTTCTGATGGAACAAATATCATCCAAACTAATAAAAGAAAAGACAACTTAGCTCCCCTAACTAAAGTATAAGCTACAGAATTACCTTACCATCTAGTATGAGAGATGTATTGAGTTTTTAGAGAACTTGCAAGACTAAGTGGTTTGACTAGGTAGTTTGAAACTTTGAGGTGGTTTGAGGCTTTGAGGTGGTTTTTTTTATGGCTAATAAAATAATATGGAGGAAATTAAATGATTTTCAAGCATATTTTTATAAATTAAATAAGAAAGTTAATTAAAATAAAATAATAAAGCATGAAAAAAAAAAAATTAAAAGTACGAATATACTTTATATATTTCCTTTAGAGATGGCTAATTAAAATATATAATATAATAAAATATTATGATTTATGAATATTAGTTATAGAATAAAATAAAAGCAACAATAAAAGTTTATTTAATTTAGTAGTATGGAATTGTGTTAAGTTTACTTCAAATATATTTCTTTTCCACTTAAGAACGTTAGCATGCAAGCATGGCGTAGCGGTTAGAGTTTAACTTTAAATCTAACTCACTTGGAAAAACAAGACTATATTAAACTTCAAACATTACAGCAATTCAAACTCAAGGCCTTATGCCCAAGGAACAAACTCTCAAAACCACAAGAACTTAACCCCCATTAACAGACACTGAGATGCAGCACTAATTAGCTTATTAGTATAAAAATAGGAATAAACAAAAAGCAAAGGTCTTTGGCTTCATATGTTGCGTCCTCCAAGCACACTTTGATCTGTCAGCTACAACTTTTGATCTATTCTGCATAGCATCAACATTCAATCTTTATTTTTCCAATGAATTTTGAACAATTTTTCTATAGTTTTCTTAGAGTGTTTTCAACCAACTGATTAGATTTATCTAGTTTTACAGTTAAAACTTCTTTTTCAAGTTCAATCTCACTCAATTTCTCTAAGGTTTTCTTAAGAGTGTATCTTGGATTTCCTTATTTCCCTAAAGAGCTTGATACCAACAATTTTAGGATCACCTATAGAATTGTTTTGAACTAAATGATCACAATCAAGAGTATAATGACTCTCTAGTTTATCCATTACAATGGGATCAAGGATTACACAAGTAAAATAAACCCTACATGAGTGAACCAAGACTCCAATTCCAATTGCAAAATGATGTTTAGACCCCTAATCAACTTAGCTACCAATAAATTATTCAATTACTCAACCGGTTAGTTACCTAGTCAATATTTAATCATAATATTGAACAAGGATAAAATAGACAAAACAATAAATAAAAAATTAATAGACATGTTCATAGAGTGAAAAGACAAATGGTAGAAACAATCCAGGGTGAAACACAGCTCAATAAGTCCACTATTGAAGGTTATTGACTATACTCACACTACGTCCTATACATGTAGTCAACCTAACTACTAGTTAGAGCACCTTGCGTTTGCGGGAAATTGCAGACTACTCCTTTGTGTCTTTAAAGTTACTTGTTGTTTCAAGTCAATCTGCCGACCACAAAACTGATCTCTTGGTCACTCTAAGGCTTCATGAAGATTATCTTGATCTCTATGGTCTCAAACAACACTAGTGATGATATATGTGTTTTGAAATAAAGAACCTCTTAATGATAATCAACGGAAGATCTAGGAAAACAAAATAAAGAATTCTAAAGGTTTTTCCTTGTTCACCATTGCCTTCTTCCTTCTCATGAGATTAGGGTTGAAATAAGTTTTAAATACAAATATGGTTTGGGCTTGAGATGGCTACAAACACAACCTTTGAAGAAAATAATAGAATTTCCACATCATGCATGGTCTCGGTTTACTGAGAGTCTACCAGGGGTTATGCTTAGATCATCATTCTCACATGACCAAAGTCTTCAATCTTGCACATTAAACAAAAGTTTTAGCCACCAAGCCTCATTACAACCATTCATATCACAAAGTACAATACCTAAAATAAAAAACTTTCATTGAATTAGCCAACATTAAAATCGTATAAACCCTTTTCGGAAAATTATTAGGTACTCCCGGAGTACCATAAATGCGTGCTCTCTCCTCTCACATGAATGGTGGGTCCCATCATGAATTTAATTAATGGGACCCATCATTCATGTGAGAGGAGGGAACACGTATTTATGGTACTCCGGGAGTACACAATAATTTCCCACCCTTTTCAAAAGCTTACATTAATGATGCAGACATGCTTTCAAATTCATTAAATTTTTTTGAATAATCATACATATTAATCTATAACTGAAGCTAACTCCACATTAGCATTGCCTATATGTGAAAGAGGTATGCTTGGGCCAGTTAACAAAGACGGATTAGTAGAGCAATTACTGCACGAACATTGCTTATGATCTTTTGACCACATGAGACTAGATGATGTATTGGTGAATTTACATTGATGCATTGGAGGCCCAAAATACAACGGCACTGGCAACTTTGATGGAAGGTTGGGCAAAGGAGCTTCAAACTTAAGAACATGTATTATTTGCCTTATAGAGGGCCTAATAGTGGGATCAGGAGGACAACACCATAATCCAACTACCATCAAACGCTTTATTTGCCCAGCATCAAATTCCATACTCAATCCCTTATCAACGGCTTCAAGGAGTTGGCCTTTTCCATAGAGGTCCCACACCCACTCTATAAGACTTACCTTGCTGGGCTCTGCTTGTGGTTGGATTGGCTTTCTTCCACATGCGATTTCAAGGGAAACCACCCCAAAACTATAACAATCAGATTCCTTAGAAGCTTTTCCAGTGATGACACACTCTGGAGCTAGGTAGCCCATGGTGCCTGCCAAGACAGTAGTTTGTGAGCCCAAATCATGGTCTACAAGTCTTGCAAGACCAAAATCACCAAGTTTGGCATTGAAATTTGAATCCAATATGATATTGCTAGACTTTATATCTCTGTGCACGACACATTGTTCCCACTCTTCGTGAAGGTATAACAATGCAGAAGCCAATCCTTGGGCTATTTTATACCTTATTGGCCATGTTAGTGTTGTCTTTTTTCCAAACAGATGAGAATCAAGGCTTCCATTAGCCATGTACTCATACACAAGAAGTAACTCATGCTGTTCATGGCACCAACCAATGAGTTGAACCAAATTCCTATGTCTTAAACGACCAATGATCTTCACTTCTGACATGTACTCCTTTTTTCCCTGCTTTGATTCTTTTGAAACCCTCTTAACCGCGATTTCTGTATTGGACTCACTTAAAAAACGCTTGTAAACGCCTCCGAATCCTCCCTCCCCGAGCTTCCCTCCTTCAGCAAAGTTGTTTGTTGCATGAAGAAGTTCACGGTATATGAACCTCCTTGGCCCAGTTCCTTTTTCAAATTCGTCATCTATATAGTCATCAACATCAAAATCTTCTGCATTCCCCTCGGCCTTTTTTCTCCAACAAATAAACCAAAGTAGACCTAAAGCACAACTCACTACACCCAAACTCACAGCTAACCCAATCCCCAAACCCAATTTTTTTTCCCTGTTCCCACCTCCCTTGTTGTTTGGTTGTGTAAGCCCAACTTCCAAAGTTGAATTGAATGACCAAGAACATATTATATTTGTCTCTGTAAAATTACCTGTACTCGCGGAGAAACCAACACTAACCCATTACTGAAACGCTAGAATTCTCACCAAAGACTAGATTATCAGCATCATTAAGGAACACGCTAAGATTTTGAGTTTTTGAGTTATAACTTACCCATGCATATACTGTTGACCCATTCTTAATGCTAGATGGCCATGTGACACTTGTGTTTGAGACAATGGAATTGAGATCGATTCCTACATGATTATCACTTGGATGATCACGAAATTCAGTGTTTTTGAAAGTGTCAAACTCAACTGCTACAATTTGATTTTGAGTGACATCGAGAGCGGATTCATTAGTAAACAGTCCAAGAAATGCGCCACTTGAATTGTGGTTATCAGAAAATTCATAATCAATTGGTGCGATGAAGAAGGCGATCCCATCAGCAGACACTTCTTTATGAACAGGTTGAATGATGAAGGAGAAGTGAGTGCTGAAGTCCGTAACTGAAAGCCTCCCTGTGCTATTATCCCAAAGGTGCACTGGTTTATTATAATAGGCACGACCAGCACTAAAGTAGCTGGGCTCTGCAAGCTGGATAGTACCATCTGGTTTTATGGATGCATCACGTTTAACGGTAATGTTGTCTTTGTTGAAACTAGTGAAGTTGAAGGAAATTGACATAGCAAGGGGAAGTAGTAAGAAGAAGAAGAAGAGAAGCTGTTTGAGAGGAGATTGGAGTTTTTGACTTTGAAAAAGGCAAGAAGGTAGTTTGTTGGAGAGAGCCATGACTGAAGTTGAATACAGGGAAGAGCCATGTGCTATTTCTAATCATTTTTTGTTTCCTTTTCTAATTTTTTTTTTTCTCAGAAGAAAAAAAAAGTTTGTACTTTGATGATTGAATGGCCTCACGTTAAATTGTCCTACGTCAATATTTGCTAGGTCCACATAAAGAATAAAGTTATATAAGTCATCAATTTCAATTTAGCAACAAATCTTACGTAATAAAATGCCAATGATTGGTAAAAAACTAATGTAATTGATGGGTCAAGAAGAAAACTAATAATAAATTATTACTTAAGAGTTATTGTAAAATTATTATAAAAATATTATGAATGTAACACTACTCAATTATAATTTTCTTTTCTTAAAAAAAAAAAAAAAAAAAAAAGAAGAAAGTCTAGCACCCAAATTTGACCTAATTGAATTCATTAGTATGACTATTCTTAGGGGTGGTAATTCGTGTTCGCGTGTCGGATTTGTGTCATGTAAACTCACGAGAATCCAATTATATAGGTCAACACCAACTTGGCATATTTATTAAATGGGTCAAGATTTCTAAATCCTAACACGACTCATTTATTAAACGGCTCAGTTGTGTTAACTTGTTTATCAGATTTTATCAAAATGAAAAAAAAATTATAATAAAACAAACATATAAATATTTTTAATATAAAATTCAGCTAATGAGTAATTGTATCACAAAAATAATTATTCAAAACTAAACCATATCTCAATATCACAAATAATTAATCACAATATGTAAAAGAAAATAAACCAAAACAACAAAAAAGTTTATATACCTAGGATTTGAAGGGTATGTTGGTAAAATGTCATTTAATTAAACAGATCAGATGGATCAAACAGGTTTTATGGGTTGAACACTAACCCAACCCGTTTATTAAATAGGTCAGTCATATTAACTTGAATATGACATAAACCCATTAAGCCTCAACCCATAATCTGTTAATTTCGTGTTGTGTCGGGTTAGGTTCACTAATGGTTTCCAATTTTTTCACCTCTAACTATATCCTTGATGACTTTGGACTACAATAATCACTAAGTTAACAAATAAAATAACCTCTAAAGAAATTAGAAAATTTCTTTTCAAGAAAGAGATATTTGAATCTTTGATTAAGGTCCTATTTCTATGATTGTATACTTATTTGATTTTTTCTATAAAGTAATCAAAGTTTAAAAGGAAAAAAAAAAAAAAAATCAAACACATAATATATAATGATCGGTAAAACTTGTAGTGGAACACAAAGTGGTATTGATGGGTGGTAACAACAACCTCTTGCCACAGGACCAAACCCTTCTATGCTGTTGCACCACAAGCACACAATGACAGTCTAACACAGACACATCCAGTGGTAGATCTTATTTTCTTAGAATGAACCCGTGATGCATTGGATTGAAACAATTTTAAATGAATGTTCCCTTTTCTTTTTTTCATTTTTGAACAATTGTTACCTTTTTTTTTTTCAACTTTTCTATACTGCTATTCCCCACATCTTTATATGTTTGACGTTAGAAATATCATAAATTCCAAGTCACAAAGAATAATAAAAAGAAAAAGAAATCACAGAATAAGGATTAGAAAACTCATATTTAATGTCACAAATATATTAATCATTGAGATGGAATACCGAAACTCACAACCATTAATATTAATCATTAAGAATGGTATAAGGAAGATTTAGAATGAGGAATTACTCTTTTTCAAAAAAAAAAAAAAAAAGAAAAAAAAAAGAAAGAAAAAAGATAAAAACAAATGAGACTAACAAGTGTTTTTTTAAGATTTAGCAGAAAGTCAATGCCAATAATTCTCTGCCATGACTATTACTTTCTTATATAGCATGAGAATTAAATTGAGGAAAAATATTTAATCACCAAGTGGTGTCCAATTTTTTCACCCCTAACTATATCCCTGATGACATTGGACTACAATAATGACCAAGTTAACAAATAAAATAACCTCCATAGAAATAAGAAAATTTCTTTTCAAGAAAGAGAGATTTGAATCTTTGACTGAGGTCTTATTTCTATGATCATATACTTATTTGATTTTTTCTGTTAAATAATCAAAGTTTAAAAGGAAAAAAAAAATCAAACACATAATATATCATGATTGGTAAAACTTGTAGCGGAACACAAAGTGGTATTGACGGGGGACACAACACCCTCTTGCCACAGGACCAAACCCTTCTATGTTGTTCCACCACAAACACACACTGACAGCTTGACAAAGACACATCCAGTGGTAGATCATAATTTTTAGAATGAACCCGTGATGCACTGGATTGAAACAATTTTAAATGATTATTGCCTTTCTTTTTTACTTTTTTGAACAATTGTTACCTTTTTTTTTCTACTTTTCTATATGGCTATTCACCACATCTTTATATGTTTGACATTAGAAATATCATAAATTTCAAGTCACAAAGAATAATAAAAAGAAAAAGAAATCAAGGAATAAGGATTAGAAAAATCTTATTTTAAAGTCACAAATATATTATCTTTGAGATGGAATACCGAAACTCAAAACCATTAATTTTAATCATGAAGAATGGTAAAATGAAGATTTAGAATGAGGAATTATTCTTTTTCTCAACAAAAAAAAAAAAAAGAAAAAAAAAAAGAAAAAAGAAAAAAAGAATGAGACTAACAAGTGTTTTTTCAATATCTAGCAGAAAGTCAATGCCAATAATTCTCTACCATGACTATTACTCTCTTATTTAGCATTAGAATTAAACTAGGGAAAAATATATAATCACCAAGTGGTGTCCAATTTTTTCACCCCTAACTATATCTCTAATGACTTTGGACTACAATAATCACCAAGTTAACAAATAAAATAATCTCCATAGAACTTAGAAATTTCTTTTCAAGAAAGAGAGATTTGAATCTTATTGAGGTCCTATTTCTATGAATGTAGACTTATTTGATTTTTTCTATAAAATAATCAAAGTTTAAAAGGAAAAAAAAAAATCAAACACATAATATATCATGATTAGTAAAACTTGTAGCGGAACACAAAGTGGTGTTGACGGGTGGACACAACACCCTCTTGCCATAGGACCAAACCCTTCTATGCTGTTGCACGACATACACGTACTGACAGTTTGAAACAAAGACATCCAGTGGTTGATCTTATTTTCTTACAATGAACCCATGATGCATTGGATTGAAACAATTTTAAATGATTGTAGCCTTTGTTTTTTTCTTTTTTGAACTTGTTACCTTTTTTTCTACTTTTCTCTACGGCTATTCTCCACATCTTTATATGTTTGACGTTAGAAATATCATAAATTTCAAGTCACAAAGAATAATAAAAAGAAAAAGAAATCAAGGAATAAGGATTAGAAAAATCTTATTTTAAACTCACAAATATATTAATCTTTGACATAGAATACAGATACTCAAAACCATTAACATTAATCATGAAGAATGGTATAATGAAGATTTAGAATGAGGAATTACTCTTTTTCTCAAAAAAAAAAAAAAAAAGGTTTAGTAGAAAGTCAATGCCAATAATTCTCCGCCCTAACTATTACTCTCTTATTTAGCAAGAGAATTAAATTAGGGAAAAATATTTAATCACCAAGTGGTGTCCAATTTTTTCACCCCTAACTATATCCTTGACGACTTTGGACTACAATAATCACCAAGTTAACAAATAAAATAACCTCCATAGGAATTAGAAAATTTCTTTTCAAGAAAGAGTGATTTGAATCTTTAACTGATGACCTATTTCTATGATCGTATATGAAAGTTCAAATGGTGGAAAATACACTATGAACGTTTAAACCCCCAAAAATAAAATTACCAATTCAAGCTTTATGACAAACACAAAGTGTGCGAAAAATGAACACAAGCTATAAACAGAATTGATAAATAATCTAAGCCAATTAAAATCACATCCACAGCAGAAAATAAAAGGCAAAGATAAGGGAAGAGAGATGCAAACACAAGGATGACATAACGATGTGTTATCGAAGAGGAAACCGAAGCCCTCGACATAAAATCTCTCCGCCGCCCTCCAAACGGTAAATAATCCACTAAAGAATGCAGTTGGGATACATGACCAGCAATAGACCCTCTAAGCCTAATTTACCCAATGTACCTAAACCCTCTAAGCTCCTGCTCCAACGAGGTTACGCTGAACCTATTTCTTCTTTAGCTTACCGGATTCCGCTATTTCACCATAGCATCAACCAATATGAATTGGTCCCTTCCTAATTGCTTCCCAAACACCAAAAAGCTCTTTCACAGAAATGGAAATGGTGAGATAAGGTTTTGGTAACAAGTCTCTCAATGATTTGACAATGGAGAGGAAGAGAGTAGAGGAATTTGAAGAGTCTCTTAGGTAAAGATTGTGGATAAGCCAATCTTGTTTTTCTCTAGGGTTTCTCTCTCAAAATTCTCTCTAGAAGCTCTCTACATTTCGTGGGTATAAGGGGTATTTATACTGGGGTGAGAATGGAATGTGAAGAGTCAGGTTTTACAAAACAGGGTTGGCTCGTGGCTTGGCCTCGCGGTTTGACTAAGTCGCGAGTTCCAGCCGTGAGGTAACTGAACAGCTAGTAGTCCTATTTTGTCCTGTAGTGCTCTAGCTGGCATGACGCTTCAACTTCTGGCATGCTTGACACGTGTGCTCCCTTTGGCGGCTTGCAATCGCGAGTCACCTGCGAGATCCAGTCGCAAGTTCCTGTTTTTCTTGCACATTCTTGAGCTAATCTTCACACTATCTCACTCATTACCCTTATAAGAATCCCACCTAAATACAAGGTTACTAATTGCTGAAATACAAGCAAATTTGGCATGGAATAAAGCCAACAAGATGGTTGATTAAATTCAAACTTACAATCTCCCCCTTTGGCTATTCTGTGACAAAATCCTAAAATAGACTCTAGACTTAACATGTGAGTTGGGAATAGTTGAACATAACTCACTCACACCTAACTCTAGAGACTGTGAAGCTCTTGAATCATATGAACATGAATCTCCTGAAACACAACAATACACCATGATCATTGTATACAGAAAAGCATGAAATGCATATGAAACAGGCATGATGTGATCAAGCAAAGATAGAGTTAAGAAACAAACCATGGTTTGATCAAACAAGCAATCACTACAAGGTAGTGACCACAATGCTCATTCACATTTGGAATGAACACTTGGACATACCAGCTAATAAGCTCAATGCAAATCACTTGCATGTCCAACACTCAACCAATGCATAATAGACTAAGTATATGCATCTAGGAACAATCCTACAAGGGCACAAGAGTGACAGTACTTAAAAGAAAAATGCATGACATTTAGTTAGAAGTATTAATTAAACAAAGCATAAAGGCTACATAAAAGCATGGTACACACCATAAAGCCTACAAACTATGCATAAAACATAACCCTAAAAACTTACAAAAGCAACATGGGTACAAACAAGAAGAAAACTAAATAACAACTTAAAGTAAAAATGTTAAAATAAAAATGTTTAAACTGCTTGCTGAAAATGCTTAAAGTAAAAATGTTTAAACTGCTTGCTGAAATCTCCCCCTTAGATAATTTTCTCCCCCTTTGATCAAGCTATCATTCCCCTTTTCATTGTATTCTTCTTATGACATCATCTCCCCCTTTTTGTCATGGAATAGCTATATATCCTCTTCTAGCTTCCTTTGAATCTGATCCAATTGAGTTTGTTGGGAGGTAAACTTTATATCCCACCGAGTGCTATGATGGTGTAAAATAGATGTGAGTTCTGACATCTTGGTACTCAACTTGTGAACAGATGTCACAATGTTGTCGAGTTTTTCATCAAAGGATAATGTGCTAAAGCGCGAACCACTATGAGATGTGAAAGTTTCTGGTTGAATGACCAATGCTTGCGTTGAATGTACGCATGTTGATTGGAAACGGTTTTGTGCAGGGAGACTCATCTGCTATTGGGAGAATTCCTTTGAGCTTCAAAATCCTAGAAATGAGACAGCAAAAAGGAACACATATTCGTGACTCAATTCGTAGAACCGTTTTGCACAGAACGTGAAAGATATGAGCATAGATGTCAATCTCTACATTAGAGACTAGGTCATAAAGAAACAAGGCATGTCTAAGGTTCATATAACCAGTGCTGGATAAGGGGTACAAGTTGTGGAAAGTTACTATTGTAAGCACTCTCAGTTTCTCCTAACCCAGCACTTGAGTTCTTCACCTTCCACAATTGCATTGGCATAAAATTCTTTTACCAAATTCTCATAAGCTTCATCCAGATCGGAGAGAAGATAATTACAATCCTTGTGAGCAAACTAGTGTGGATTTTCAGTGTCATGAAGTGACAATTGATCAACAGGTCTTTCCAGTAATGGTATAGCATCTCAGAAATAATTCTCATGAGTCTGAAAGGCAGCATAGTATCTAAACTTGTTGGGATCGAACACTCCTGATGGGGAACAAGTCCTTTTTGTTTTAGGTGAGAAGTCATCGACATCAATGACAGGCTCCTTTCCTTTGGAACCACCTCCTTTCACAGCTGCTTTCTTGAATGGAGACATTTGTAGTCTGCATCATGTAACAGAGGAAAAAGAACACAATACAAGAGACATCATTAGCAATGGGTTAGTGTCAACATATGGATAATGAAGAAAACCCTAACAACTGGATGAGAATGTCTAGAAAATGACAATGAGTGTTCGTGTGTCATTAATGACCCAATGTTGTCACAATATAGAGTAGATCAGTATATAACCACCAGAAAACACACAATGAAGATACCAGACAAACAGATACCCAACAATCTAAGCAAGAACATGTTCGAACACAATATATCTCAAACCACAGTGACAACTCAAAAAACAAGAAAATAATTCTCAAAACATAAAAAATCAAGTGAGACAGAGAAAACTCATACCTTTTTCTTGAAGATTGGAGAAGAAATGATGCAAAAATGGAGCTTGAGGAGTGTGACACGGAGTGTTTGGGTCAGATTCAGTTGAGAGAGAAATGGGGAAGACAGTGAACAGTCACAAAAATTCGAGGAAAAAACTGAAAAAGTTTTAAAAACTGTCGCTGAAACGCAAAACACTCGTTTTTCGCGACTAAAACAAGTCACCAGGGTCACCCGCCAAAACACTTTAAGCCTAAAGATTTGAAAAAATTTGCTAAGTGTTTTTCGCGACTGGAAGTCTCACTCGCGAGCTGAGCCGCGAAAATCTCTGTGTACCCCTCGTGACTGGACCTTTCACTCGCAAACAAGTTGCCAAAACCAACTCGTGAGCTTGCGGCTGTAGCATGCGACTTGGATGACTTGTGATTGAGTCGCTAAAACAGGGTAACACTGTTTTTGAAATTTTTTAGTTTTTGTAAAAACAAAATACTTTTCAAAAACACCTAAAACACTAAAAAAAAATTTTGTGTTTGAATCAACAAAGATTGAGCATGTGAAAACACATTTTATCAAGTACAATCACACAAATGAATATGGCATTCATTGAACATAAACTTGTGTGTTGTGTGTGGATATCAACAATGGGATAGTCCTTAGTGTAATGTGAAGCTTCAATGATTAATTCAACCAAGGCATACATAATTAACACTAGATCATGTGACCCATCTCAATTATAGAAGTATGCATATATGACTTCCCATATGACTTGATAACATAACTTGGAGCTTTACATTTGGCTCCATTTTTCAGTCATAACATTAGATCTTTTTGATCTTTTTGGAACAATCACATCTAATTGTGAGAATGACGTTTGATATTTCACCTTGATGGGATAGCCTTTGGCTTTTTGAAAAATAATACACTTTATTTTTGGTCGCTTTCCCTTTTTCCTAGTCGAATACTAGTATGTGCGACATGTTTTTGCAGCTCAATATCTCTTTACATTTGGAGATTTACATTTGGAGAGCTCTTTTTAGCAAAAATAAAAAAAATAAAGAGTGGAAAGATATATAGGCACAAGTCTATGCATGTCTCAAGATCAACAAAACCATTCACTAATCAATCATTACAAGTTTGAAGATCTATTTACAACAGTCACATAGATATCAAGATTTCTTCCACAGTGATAAGAGTGCAAAGGAACAAGCTGCGCTCGTAAATGCACAAAGTCATTAGCACAAAGGTACAAGGCAAAACAAGTTTTAAGACAAAACTCAACAATGTCAATCAAATTTTTTGATTTTCTACTTTTTATGTGGTTTTTGGATTTTTGATACATAATAAGGAAAGGATTGATCAAAAGCAATAATGTAAAAACAACAAAAGCAGACAAAACAATTAACAATTAATAAGATCATGCTATACAGATAGCCAACAAAGTAGTGTGTGTCCTACAAACAAAATAACACAATATAAACAAGTGAAGCACACATCACACAAGAGATTCAAGGGATTGTACCAACACCAATGGTCTTACGGAGGGATTCAAACCGTGGACCATCGAGAGGTTTGGTAAAGATATCCGCCTTTTGATTGTCTATGTGGATGAATTCAAGACACACAACTCTTTCTTCCACAAAGTCTCGAATGAAATGGTAACGTGTCTCTATATGCTTAGATTTTGAATGCTGGATCGGGTTCTTAGAAAGATTTATGGCACTGGTATTATCACAGAAAACACACATTGTATCTTGAGGATTTCCATAGTCATGAAGTAGCTTCTTCATTCAAAGAAGTTATGTGCAGCAACTTCCAGCGGCTATGTACTCTGCTTCAGCTGTAGAGAGAGACACAGAATTTTGTTTCTTGCTCATCCACAAGACAAGATTGTTACCAAGGTAGAAGCAGCCTCCTGAAGTACTCTTTCTATCGTCCACACTACCAGCCCAATCTGCATCTGAATACCCGGCAAGGAAAGCATTTGAGTCTTTTGATTACCACAAACTATAATCTGGAGTTCCATTGATGTATTGTATAATTTGCTTCACCGTAGTTAGGTGTGATTCCTTTAGAGCAGCTTGATATCTAGCATAAACACCAACGCTGAACGAAATATCCGGTCTACTAGCTGTAAGATAGAGTAGACTCCTAATGATACTCCTATACAAGGTGGGACTCACTTCCACCCCGGAAGAATCAACATTCAGTTTAGTAGACGAGCTCATGGGAGTGGAGGCATGTTTTTTGGAGTCTAGTCCAAACTTCATGACAATGTTTCTAGCATACTTCTCTTGTGAAATGAATATGCCTTCCTTTTTTTGTTTGACTTGAAGGCTCAAGAAAAATGTGAGCTCCCTCGCCATACTCATCTCAAATTCTTTCTTCATCTCCTCAGAGAATTCTATAACCCGATCATCAATGGTAGCCCCAAATACTATGTCATCAACATATACTTAAGCCACAAGGAGGTAATCTTCATCATTCTTGACAAAAAAAGTCCGGTCGGCATATCCCCTTTTGAATCCTCTATTCAGGGGGTAATGGGTAAGCTAATCATTCCAAGCTCTAGGAGCTTGTTTTAAGCCATAAAGGGCTTTCTTCAATCTCAACACATGATCAGGAAAGTAAGGATCCTCAAAGCCTTTTGGTTGTTCAACAAACACTTCTTCATTTAGGTATCAATTTAGAAATGTACATTTTACATCCATTTGGTAGAGTTTAAAGTTCATAGTGCATGCAACGGACATAAGAATTCAAATAGACTAAAGTCTTGCCATAGGAGCAAAGGATTCATCAAAGTCTACTCCTTCTACTTGAGTATATCCTTGAGCTACTAACCGAGATTTATTCTGTATTATCTCTCCATCTTCATTGGTCTTGTTTTTGAATATCCATTTAGTGCCAATGACATGAACATTTTCAAGCCTTGGAGCAAGTTCCCACACATCATTTCTCACAAATTGATTCAGCTCTTCATGCATTGACTCAACCCAATTTTCATCTTGGAGAGCTTCTTTTACCCTTTTTGGCTTAAATTGAGCAAGGTAGCAATGGTATGTTACATGATTGGCCAAAAGGATGTTTCCTTTTCTAAGGTGAAGACCTTCATCTAAAGACCCTATAATGTTGCTGTAGAGAGGGAAAAATTCCCGACCTATCACAAGCTGACACATCATACTACTGAGTCCACAAAATACAACCAATTACAAAGCACCACGTATTGCTACTAGGTTTTACTATCACTACTCAGAAACCAACAGAAATTTGCCAAGTGTCATGCAAGAACCAATCACACCTCAGCACGTGTAAGCGATGACACAAGCAACCTCGCACGTGTAAGCGATGACACAAGCAAGCTCGCACGTGTAAGCAATGACACAAGCAATCCTCGCACGTGTAAGCGATGACATAGGCGGACCAATCAGGTGGTGACATGTGTCACCAATCGGACTTCGCCACGTGTCGCTCACCCACCCCCAAACTCCTATAAATAGAAGCCTTCCTAAAGCATTTGAGGGGAGGAGATTCAGAAGTACAAAAGCTCTGCAAAAATCAAGTCTCAAAGCCTTCAAGAACTTCAATCCCAAAATTGAAGAACACTCGAAGCAGAATCATCCAAAATATCTGCCTAGATCCTAAAGCTTACGGGAATCAAGCTCAAAGGTCCGAAAAACATCAACAAACCACAAATCGGTGAAGCTCTGTGGATTCAAGCCTCTAAAGCCCCGAAGAACTTCCACCATAAACCTTCGAAGACGAAGAACACACGAAGAACATGAAGAACGCGAAGAACAAAGGATTTCTAACAAGCTCATAGCCAGAGATTCATTGCAATTCCGTTTCAACAATCTTCGATCCATCCCTCAACCAAATTGAAGGATATTTTGTGTTCAAGTCAAAATCACATTACCACAAATCCAATTAACAAATCTTTCAAGGAGATTGAATCAGAGGATCACTCTTTTGTAATCACAGAGAATTGTACCACAATCATCAATACAAATTCGCATTTGTGAAACTATTTTACTTGTTTGATTTATTTCGAACTAGAAATTTAGTCGCTCTACAAATTCTGGCACGCTCGGTGGGACATCTCTGCCTCTCATCTCTTTCTCCTTCAAAAGAAAAGAAATTCGACATCGTTTCACTACCAGCTTCAATGGCTTCTAGCAAGAATGTTCGAAAATCAGTGGTTGATGCTTCCAATGATGATGACTATGTCGGCCCAATCACTCGCAGTCGGTCCAAAGCTTTTGATCGACTTCAACCCTAATCAACCAAAGAAAGCCAACTTCATACTGTCATCTCTTTGGACTCTCTTGCAAATAGGAAAGCTACCACTAAGGATTCATCTACCTCGAAAGATTTGGAGATCAGTAATGAATCATCCCCAACAAAGACCTTTTCTATCAACTCTTCACCAGTGATGAGAAACTTAAGGAATGAAGTACCTTTAACTCATCCTGTTTCATCATTTTTTCCATCATACATGGAGGTTATGCCAGTAATGATGACTAATACCTCTACCATGGAAGAAAAAATGGCTGAAATGGAACAAAGGGTCACCCTTCTCACAAAAGCACTTGAAGAAAAGGACGTCAAAATTGCAATCCTAATGAACAAGCTAGAGGTACAAGATTCGGGTGAATCAAGTCTCGGCCCTGAGCACCCACCTGGCTTTACTTTGAAAGGAGAAATCGCTAGAGGTGATAAGGGAAAAGGCGGTGAAGGCACTTCTCAACACGGACATTCCACCTCAATGGCCTCGATATCTGTCCAACAACTACAAGACATGATAACGAACACCATTCGAGCACAATACGGAGGTTCTTCTACAAGTTCTCTCATGTATTCGAAGCCCTATACAAAGCGCATCGATAACATGAGAATGCCAAACGGGTATCAACCCCCCAAGTTCTTGCAATTTGATGGTAAAGGAAACCCTAAGCAACACGTTGCTCACTTTGTAGAAACTTGTGAGAATGCAGGGACTCAAGGAGGACTCTTTGTAAAGCAGTTTGTCCGTTCACTAAAGGGGAATGCCTTCGATTGGTATACAGACTTAGAACCCGAGTCAATCGATAGTTGGGAACAACTTGAAAGGGAGTTTCTCAACCGATTCTACAGCACACGACGCACGGTAAGCATGATGGAGCTTACCAATACTAAACAGTGGAAGGATGAGCCCGTCGTTGATTATATCCATCGATGGCGTTCTTTGAGTCTAGATTGCAAGGATAGACTTTCTGAAATATCTGCTGTAGAGATGTGCATCCAAGGCATGCATTGGGGACTTCTTTACATCCTTCAAGGGATAAAGCCCCGAACATTTGAAGAGTTGGCAACTCGTGCACATGACATGGAATTGAGCATCTCTAGCCATGGAAATATGAAACCTCCCGTTCCTGAGGAAAGAAAAGAAAGACGGGAAGTAAGAAAAAATGACAGGAATGTGAAAAGTAATATCAAAGACTCAATGAATATCAACCCTGCTCCAGTCAAAATTTCAACAAGAAATGTGAAGGCTAACGAGAAGAGGCCCGAGGAAGGCCAACAGCGTGAGATGCGTCGCTCATCACTTAAAGAGTGGGAACAAAAGGTGTATCCTTTCCTAGATGCTGATATGCCCGAAATGCTAGAACAACTGCTCAAGTTGCAATTAATCGTATTGCCAGAATGCAAACGACCGGAAGAAATGGGAAAAGTTGATGACCCAAATTACTGTAAGTATCATCGCATCATAAGCCATCCAATCCAAAAATGCTTTGTTCTTAAAGAACTCATCATGAAGCTAGCCAAGGAAAGGAAAATCGACTTGGATTTTAATGATGTTGCTCAATTAAACCTCGTAACATTTTCTTGCGGGTTACCTATTTGCATGTCTCCAACCACTAAGCAGGGGGCAAATACCATGCTCATTCAGTTTGGTTCTCTAAAACCTGTTCCAGTTCAGCTTTCACAAGAAGCATCTGATTATAATGATGATAAAAGGTCAGCAGTGGATGAGGAAGAGGGTTGGACGATGGTTACTCGAAGGAGATGGAAAAAGAGACAAACATTCCCTCTTTATTTGATCACCCAAGAGTCCAGAAAAGCACAAAACCAGATTCAACCTTGGTCAAGAGAAAGGAGCGATAAGAGGCAAAGGAGATTGGGAACAAGAATGTATGATAATTCAGCACAAACCCAAAAACCTCGAAAGCTCATCACATTGGAAGAATTCTTCCCTAGAAAATTCTTTCAAAATAACTCAGCCGAGGCCGTTCACACGGTCACTCGTTGCGAAATTCAGGATGAAAAGGAGGAGGTTGACCATGGTGGTCCAAGTGAGACATTGTCGTCTTTGGAGGAACTCCAATCTCGAGTCGATGAAGTTGAACCCTTGCAATCCTCCATTCCACCAAAAGAAGTGTTCACCCAAGCTCTTGGAAAGCCAGAGATGTACACTCCTTCTACCAACACGCTTCAACAAACCCAGGAATGTTATGCGTGCTCTCCAAACTTAACTTTCACTGACGAGGACCTATTGTTAGGCTCTAAGCCCCACAATCGTCCACTTTATGTCTCTGGTTATGCTCGTGAACAAAAGATCGATCGTATTCTCATTGATGGAGGTTCAGCTGTTAATATACTACCAAAAATGACTATGAGACGACTTGGCCTTACTATGGAGGAATTATCGCATAGTCGTTTGGTCATTCAAGGGTTTAACCAAGGAGGACAACGCGCAATCGGCATGATCCACCTAGAATTAATCATTGGAGAATTGACAAGCAATGTTTTGTTCCATGTCATTGATGCCAAGACAACCTACAACATGTTGTTAGGCCGTCCATGGATCCATGGAAACGGAATAGTGCCGTCAACTTTGCATCAATGTTTCAAGTACCTTCAAAGTGGGATAAAGAAAGTCAATGCCGACTTGAAGCCTTTTGCTGAGACTGAAGCTCACTTTGCTGATGCAAAATTTTATGCAGAAGATGACATTCCCAATGAAGTTCTCCCAGTTGAGATCCCGTCCAGAGAAAGCAAGCAGGGTGAAAAGGAGAATGATAGACTCATCACTAGAAAGGATATCTCTGCCCCAAAGAAAGGTCCAGAATGTGGGAATGATCATTCTAGTGAATCTACTAGTAATTCAGTGAGAACGAAAATTTCAACGCCCTCCAACAACCCTCCATTACTTCGTTATGTACCGTTGTCACACCGCAAGAAAGGACAATCACCATTCGCGGAATGCCTTCAATCCATAGCAGGCATGGGAAGGCCTACTGCAAAGCTCACAATGGAGGATGTGGCCATATTGAAAGAAAATCATGTCATGCCTTTAACTTCATCCACAAATCCTTTGCCCTCGAAGCCATTAAATGGATTCGTGAGGTCTTCACTATGTTTGACAGAGCATGGTATTCTACCAAGTGAACAGACAAAAGGATGGTTTGACCCAAAGGCATATCGGCTGTTGGCCAAAGCAGGCTACGATTTCTCAAAACAAGGAGACTTAGGGAAACTAATTCCAGAAGTCACTGGTGAAAAGACGCATGGCCTTAGCAAAACACAAAGCAAAATGCGGCTTGAAGGGTATGAAATTCCTATCCCAAAGACTGGATTAGGTTATACTCCTGAACAACCAGCTCAAATATGGATCAAGAAAAGAAGCAATGCTTCAAGTTCCCAATACATAACAATGGAGGTCGATGAAAGTTCGAATCAAAGAAAAGATCACTCTTCATCGCGCGTCTCGGTGTTTGATCGCATTGAGGCCTCGTCGTCACGAATCACAGTGTTTGACAGGTTAAATACAACTTGTTTAACACAAAATCGCGACACTCTTGCATGTAAATCAGTCTTTGATCGATTGGGGGCAACAAAAAAGCCTGTTGATAGTCATTCTCGAAATCCAATAAATTTCGAGGCTCAACGGGAGAAGAAAGCTAATGATGAGATCCGCAGTAGCATTCCTTCACGCATGAAGTGTAACTCTACCTTAGACATCAGTACTGAAGGATCACTCAAAGTCAAAAGGCGAACGATCGTACACACAAGTCAGTCACTCGCCCACAATGAGCAAATTGAAGAGGTATCACCCTCGTTTCATATTACAGTAGAAGAGGATACACTATCAGATGCTGAAGCAACCAATGAAGAGGTCGATGAAGCTCCCCCGGCATTGGAAGACGGAGTACAAGCTACAGTTGATGAACTTAAAGAGATCAATTTGGGAACTACTGAAGAACCTCGACCAACTTTCATCAGTGCGCTTCTCACTCCCGAAGAAGAAGAAGGGTATCTTAAGCTCCTAGTAGAATACAAAGATGTGTTTGCTTGGACTTACAAGGAAATGCCTGGGCTCAATCCAAGTATTGCTCTACATCATTTGGCAGTAAAGAAAGGAGTGCGCCCAGTCAAACAAGCCCAAAAACGCTTTCGGCCGGAACTTATCCCTCAAATAGAAACCGAGGTCAATAAGCTAATTGAAGCGGGCTTCATTCGTGAAGTACAGTACCCAGAATGGATTGCTAACATTGTCCCTGTCAAAAAGAAGAATGGACAAATCCGGGTGTGTGTTGACTTCCGTGATTTGAACAGTGCATGTCCCAAGGATGATTTTCCGTTACCCATCACTGAGGTTATGGTTGATGCCACTACTGGTCATGAAGCTTTATCTTTCATGGATGGTTCTTCAGGATACAACCAAATTCGAATGAATCCTAAGGATGAAGAACTTACAGCTTTTCGTACCCCTAAGGGCATTTACTGTTATAAAGTGATGCCTTTTGGACTAAAGAATGCTGGTGCTACTTATCAACGGGCCATGCAAAAGATCTTTGATAATGTACTTCATAAATACGTGGAATGTTATGTCGATGATCTCGTGGTTAAAACAAAAAGGAGGGAAGACCATTTGGTAGATCTGCGATCCGTGTTCAACCGCTTAAGAAAGTATCAGCTTAAAATGAACCCCTGCAAATGCGCTTTTGGCGTGACATCTGGGAAATTTCTTGGTTTCATTGTGAGGCACCGCGGTATTGAAATTGATCAGTCCAAAATTGAAGCTATCCAGAAAATGCCAGAGCCCAAGAATCTACGAGAACTTAGAGGCTTGCAGGGAAAACTAGCCTACATACGACGATTTATCTCGAATTTGGCTGGTCGATGTCAACCTTTCAATCGATTGATGAAGAAAGATGTGCATTTTGAATGGGATGAGGCTTGTAGCAATGCTTTTGAGCGCATCAAAAGATACTTGCTTAATCCTCCAGTTTTAGGTGCTCCTATTCCAGGAAATCCTTTGGTGCTGTACATCGCGGCACAAGAAAAGTCTCTAGGTGCTCTTATGGCGCAAGAAAATGAAAAAGGGAAAGAAAAAGCCCTTTATTATCTAAGTCGAACTCTCAATGGGGCTGAATTAAATTATTCTCCTATTGAAAAGATGTGTCTCGCTCTTTTCTTTGCCATAGACAAACTAGAGCACTACATGCAAGCATATACGGTCCGTTTGATAGCAAAGGCAGACCCAATTAAATATGTCCTCTCCAGGCCAGTGGTTTCGGGTCGTATAGCTCGATGGGCAGTCTTGCTACAACAATATGACCTTGCATATGTTCCACAAAAAGCTGTCAAAGGACAAGCACTGGCAGACTTTTTAGCTGATCACCCAATCCCGTCTGATTGGGAGTTCTCTGATGATTTCCCGGATGAAGATGTGTTTTACATTGAAGTAATGCCACCATGGATGATGTTTTTCGATGGGGCTGCACGTCGGGAAGGAGCGGGGGCAGGTGTAGTGTTTGTTTCTCCACAACGGCAAATACTTCTATACTCATTCTCATTAAGTGAACTTTGCTCTAACAACGTAGCCGAATATCAAGCATTGATTATTTGTCTACAAATGGCTATTGAGATGGGTATATCGCAACTTGAAATCTTTGGGGACTCCAAATTAGTTATCAACCAAGTCTTGGAGCAATATGACGTCAGGAAAGAAGACCTCATCCCCTATTGCAAATACGGGAAGAAGTTGTTAGCAAATTTTGAGGCCATCACGTTGGAGCATATACCAAGGAAGGAGAATAGACAAGCCGATGCTTTAGCTAATTTGGCTACTGCCTTGGCATTATCCCAAGAAGAGACAACCAAAGTTGCTATTTCCCAAAGATGGGTGATACCTCTCGTGGTTGAAGAAGAAGAAGAAGAGCAAGCCAACATCATTTCTGTATGCCTTGTTGAAAAAGAGGATTGGCGACAAGTGATCATTGAATACCTTCAACATGGAAGACTCCCAGATAATAAGCGCCACAAGACCGAAGTTCGGCGAAGGGCTGCTCGATTCATTTACTATAAGGACACTCTCTTCCGCCGTTCATTTGATGGATTGTTTCTCCGCTGCCTAGGAGAGGAGGAGGCTAAACAAGCCTTAGAGGAGGCTCATTCTGGAATATGCGGCGCACATCAGTCAGGTCCTAAGTTACACTACAGGATCAAACGAATGGGTTACTATTGGCCTACAATGGTGCAAGATTCCATGGAGTGCGCTAGGAAATGCGAAGCTTGTCAGTATCATGCGAACTTCATCCACCGGCCGCCAGAACCTCTACACCCAACTGTAGCTTCTTGGCCTTTTGATGCATGGGGGCTTGATGCAATAGGGCCATTACCAAAGTCATCCGGTGGCCATTTGTACATCTTGGCCGCAACTGATTACTTCTCAAAGTGGGCAGAAGCTGTGCCCCTTAGGGAAGTGAAGAAAGAAACAGTGGTCAATTTCATTCGAACTCACTTGATCTATCGGTATGGTGTCCCTCGGTATATCATAACTGATAATGGCAAACCATTCTACAATAGGCTGATGACAGAGCTTTGCGAGAAGTTTGAATTTAAACAATACAACTCCTCCATGTACAATGCCCCGGCGAATGGACTAGTTGAAGCATTTAACAAAACATTTGGCAGTTTGTTGAAGAAAGTGGTATCCAAGACAAAGCGAGATTGGCATGAAAGAATTGGAGAAGCATTATGGGCATATCGAACAACATTTCGAACGCCTACTCAAGCAACGCCATATTCTCTTGTCTACGGAGTGGAAGCCGTCCTTCCTTTAGAACGTCAAATCCCATCATTACGGATTGCCATTCAAGAGGGATTGACTGGAGAAGAAAATGCCAAGCTCAGATTGCAAGAATTAGAGGCGCTTGATGAGAAAAGGCTCGAGGCCCAACAACGCCTTGAGTGCTATCAAGCTCGTCTTTCAAGCGCATTCAACAAAAGAGTTAAACCACGATCATTCCAAGTTGGTGACTTAGTCCTTGCTGTTCGAAGACCTATCATCACAACTCATCGTACAGGCAATAAGTTCACTTCAAAATGGGATGGACCTTATGTTGTGCAAGAAGTCTACACCAATGGAGCTTACAAGTTAATTGATAATGATGGTGTGAGGATCGGCCCCATCAATGGGAAGTTCCTTAAGCGCTTCTATGCTTGAAAATCGAGGAATGCTCCTCGGTAAGAGCTTAAACTACCCACCACAACGCTGCAAGAGTACATGATGTCTTCCCATTACCCTTGAAAGCGTACCAATAAGGAGAAATTAATCCCACTCTATGTCACCAATTGCTAGTGTGGCGTAGTGGTTGGATGCCCATGTCACCCTTGAGGCCATCTCGGGTTCGATCAGTGGTGATACCCATTATTACACACTGAGCCCTCCTTTTTGCAAAAATACATAGAAAAAAAAAGAAAAAAAAAAGTTATCAAAAAAATAAATAAACAAAAAAAAAAAAAACTTTTGAACTACGTGATGACTTGATCCCTTTCGAGGGTACGTAGGCAACTTAGTATCTTTTTGCTGAGTTCAGTCACGCACTAAAAAAAATTTATCAAAAAAAAAAGAGAAGAAAACTTTTGAACTACGTGATGACTTGATCCCTTTCGAGAGTATGTTGGCAACTTAGTATCTTTTGCTGAGTTCAGTCATGCACTTAAAAAAAAAATAAAAAATAAAAAACAAAAAAAAATACAAAAAAAAAAGAAGCAAAAGAAAACAAAAATCATCAAAAAGGAAATTATCAAAAAAAAAATCATCAAAAAAAAAGGAAATCATCAAAAAAAAAAAAAAAAAAAAAAATCTGTTGAACCACATCATCTCCCTTCTGAGTGGTGTCGTTTCACATCATGTCTCTGAAATCTGAACGATGTCAACTTCCTCCAGAATGATGATAGATTATATATCCGAAGTCGATGTTGCATCATCTCTCCTCTATGGGCATGTTCGTGCGATGTCAAGATTCTTGATGGCATGTTTCGACATCTTCAAAGTCTTCGCAGCATACTCTGGCGTCTTCAAAGTGCAAATGAAGTTTTGATGTGGCTCAATACAAATATTACTTCATGGCAAAAATGAATTGCTGACATAGCTTCATGGTTTCAATACAAATGAAGTGTTGTCGTGGCTTCATGGAAAAGATGGATGTTGGCATGGCTTTGATGCAAATGAAGTTTTGATGTGGCTCGGTGCAAATATTGGTGCAACTTCAATGCGAGTGCAAGTGCTAATGTGGAGTGTTGTCGTGGCTTCATGGCAAAAAATGAATTGCTGACATAGCTTCATGGCTTCAGTGCGAATGAAGTGTTGACGTAGCTTTATGACAAAGACGAACGTTGGCATGGCTTCGATGCAAATAGAATGTTGTTGTGGCTTCATGGAAAAAATGGATGTTGGCACAGCTTCGGTATGAATGAAGTGTAGATGTGGCCTCAATACAAGTAGAATGTCGAGGCAGCTTTATGGCAAAAGAAAAATGCTAGTGCAGCTTCATTACAAAGGCAAATGATGGTGCGACTTCATAGCGGATGCAAATACAAATATTACTTTATGGCAAAGATGAATGTTGGCATGGCTTCAGTACAAGGACAAAGGCTAGCACGGCTTCATGGTAAAGGCTCACGATGTGGCTACGTTGCAAAAACTCTTGAAACGGCTGCGTTGAAAAGATAAGTGTTGGTGTAGCTTAATTGCCAAGAGAAACATGCTGCATAACAAGAACAAGCAACAACAAAGAGCTTGTCAGAAGAAAATCTCCTGGCACGTCTAAAAAAAAAAAAAAAATCAACAAAGAGAGAAAGTTTCAATTTTAATCTCTAGCCTGTCAAAAAAAAAAAAAAAAAAGTTAGTACCAACAAAAAAAAAAAAAAAAAAAAAAAAAAAAAAATCTTTACACTTAAAGTATCATACTACCCACTCAAGGCTGCTTGTACAAATTAGTGCATGCCCTGGGTGGCTTTATATAAGGATCTTCAGAAGCTAACAGACAAAAGGAAAAACACGTGTAAAAAGTTAAAGTGCCATATTTTCAAAGGATGACGTATCCACCTTGAAAAATCAAGGTGTCAGAAAGAAAAAATGTATCATGCTGTCAGAAAAAAAAAATGTATCAGGCTGTCAGAAAGAAAATATTGCACTAGACCTCAGAAAAAAATGGCTTATAGGCCTGCAAAAGTACACGTGTCATCTAAAAAAAAAAAAAAAAAAAAAAAAAACTACTGCACTAGACCTGGATGAAAGACGAAGCCGACATCACAACAGAGACACTTGCGGCTTTACCAATGTCAAACATTGTCAGAATGGCCGCAGTCAAAGTGGACCAAGGTGGCAACAAGTCCAACAACGTCTGCAGTCTTCCATCCAGGATTTCTAAAATTTCTGACAAGATTTCACAAAAAATCAACCCACATAAATCTTCTAAGGACTTTGATGTACAAAACCCAGAAGAAATCATCAACAACGGAGCCACCACGCACCGCCACGCACGGCCACAAATTTCCAGCGACCCGCGGATTTCTCATTCAAATCTGTGCAGATCTGAGAAAAATTTTACAAAACTGATGCAACCACTCAATCCGCCGGCCCACGATCTACAAAACCTGAAAATTGCAAACCCAATAACGGCCGTACGCGCCTCCACGTGCCGCCATAGACCCGCGATGACCAACGGCTAAGCCCCTCAAAACTGCGCAAATCTGCCCATTATTTTTGAAAACGGACTATACCATGATCTTCTACGGCCTTAGATCAACAAAGCCCAGAAATTTCAAGACCAAAGAAGCTTCCACGCGCCCCCACGCGCCTCCGGCAACATCGGCGTTCACCGCCTCAGGCTTACGCGCCTCCAGCGCTATGACGTCACTGATGACGTCATCCTCCACTAACCTCCAGCATTATGACGTCACTGATGACGTCATCTCCCACTAACCGGTTTGACAGACCTGCAAACCTGACCCGGTCTGAACCGGCTGCAAAAAATTTTAAATAAAAAAAAAAAAAAAAAAAAAAAGAAGAGAAAGAAAATGCTTTGACCAAGTGGACCCTTGACCTTGAACAAAAAGTCAAAATTTTCAAAACGGACCTGTCCCACTTAATTTTTCAAGTACATTCCGATTTTGGGACCCGTTTCTTCATTTGAAGCTTAGAAATTGTGCAAATGTCCAGTTTCCAAAAGTTGACTTTTGCACAAATGTTGACCAAGAAGTCAAAATTTTCAAGAAGTACCTGTCTTGCCCAATTTTTCGCGTAGATTCCATTTTTGGGGTTTATTTCTTCATTTGAGAATCCGAAATTGCTCAAATAGTGTGATCCTACAACTGTTGGTTTTAATGTGAACTTTGACCAAGAATCAAGATGTTCGTGTAAAGCTTGTCCTATTCAAATTTTCACATGGGTTCTGATTTTTGAATCCGCTTATTTGTTTTGGACTTGGAAACCATCTATGTGACACACTTCTCCGAAGTACTAGTAGTGTCCAAAACTTAAGCTCCCAAGATCAAGATTTAAGATTCATTCACTTGATCTGGATTCCCTCAAGGTTATTCTCCAAACTTTATCAAGGCTTCCCTTCCAAAAGTACAAATGAACTCTCACAAGTGTATCTTGAACTTGAAATTACACTGGGTCACTAATTCAACTTACCATTCTCGTTCGGTGCCTACCAGTCTCCAACCTACCATTCTCGTTCGGTGCCTACCATTTCCATCTACCGTTCCCAGCCACCAGTCTCACCAAAAATTCTCAACTGCCATTCTCGACTACATATCTACCATTCTTCATCTCTCCACTATAAATAGAAGGGCCGGATTCATTAAGAACTCATCCAAAAAAAAAAAAAAAAAAAAAAACACACTGAATCATGAAATGAAGATTTGCTTCTTTCAAATTTTCAAGTCCTCTTTCTCACAGCCGTTTCTCACTATGGCCTTATCATTTTCAACACTTAGCAACCAAAATTGCTTCATAATCAGTTTGAAATCAACCCTCTCATGGTTCAGTAGAAACCCTCTTCACAGTGTCATTGTAGTTTTGAGATCCAAACAAATTTTGTTTCTCCACTTAACGACTACCGTTGTCCATAAAATTACTCATAACAAGGTCTGCATTGCCCTTCCATGCTTCCGTGGATTTGGTTGGCCAAGAAATCCAAGTCTAGCAGAGACACCTGTTCCTAATCTAAGGTCTCCAGTAGTCTCTTTCCAATTGCTTGGTCTTCCAGCGGAAGCAGTGGTTTGGAACAAACACCAACTTGGCTGGTTTCTAAGACCAGAATCACAAGTTAGCTCCATCTTTCTTTTTTCTGTGCTTTTCCAACAAGTGGCAGTAGGAGAAGATGGTACAAAGTGTTGGGGTATCCTACAAATTGTCGGGGTATCCTACAAATTGTCTTTCATCCAACACTTATAATGATATCCAAGGGACCAGCTCATCAGAATTCAACCTTTGGTGTCGGTAAATGGTCGCCAAAGTTTCATTCTATGTTCCCACAAGCAGGGGACCCAAAGGTCATCGTTGCTGGTACCTCAAAACACATTTTCTGGAATTACTCCAACTTAAATTCAGCTTGAGGTATTTCAGAAAGTACTCTTCTGAAATTACTTCAACTTAACGTCCGTCAGTATGGTCCCATTACGCAAGCACATTCTACAACTTGCCGTCGGACCTCATTCAGCATGCAGTCAGTCCCAGATCCAAAGGTGTACTTCCCAGGAACATTTACACCAGAGGGTCCCCAACATACAGGGCCAGCACCATGGAGGCGTATGTTTCACCCATTCGCTTTGCTTCATCCCCCTCATCTTCATCACCAACACCAGCACCCCAGAATCCGTAAGCTTCTGAAACTACCTCAACTTAACTTGAATGATGCGACGACACAAGCACATTCAATCACATTCCCACATGGCCTCGCCGTAATCCGAAGTATACTTTTCTGAAATTACTTCACCAGGGGTTAAAAGAAAAAAAGAAAAAGAAAGAAAAAGAAAAATGAGGCTAGCCCCACGACTCTGCATGCTGTGCCCAACCAACATCTTCACTTCTTCCCCATCTTCTACACCTTGTGATCGCCACCAACGATCCAGAATACTCTTCTGAAATTACTTCAACTTAACCTATACTGAGAAGGTCCGGTCATGCAAGTACATTCAAATACTCGCAGACCCCTTTTCGGTCTTACCAAAGCCTTTCATGTGGGTGGATCTACTCTTCGGAAATTATCTCATCATGCTGAAAGCTCCACCACCTTCAACTACTTCACTTAAAGAGTCAAGTGTGTAAAAGAAAAAAAAAAAAAAAAAAAAAAAAAAAAATCAGTTTTCGAAACTCATTCCCACACTACACTCCAAAACTGTGTGCGTGAACGAGTCTCGAGGGGGCATTTGTAGAGAGGGAAAAATTCCCGACCTATCACAAGCTGACACATCATACTACTGAGTCCACAAAATACAACCAATTACAAAGCACCACGTATTGCTACTAGGTTTTACTATCACTACTCAGAAACCAACAGAAATTTGCCAAGTGTCATGCAAGAACCAATCACACCTCAGCACGTGTAAGCGATGACACAAGCAAGCTCGCACGTGTAAGCGATGACACAAGCAAGCTCGCACGTGTAAGCAATGACACAAGCAATCCTCGCACGTGTAAGCGATGACACAGGCGGACCAATTAGGTGGTGACATGTGTCACCAATCGGACTTCGCCACGTGTCGCTCACCCACCCCCAAACTCCTATAAATAGAAGCCTTCCTAAAGCATTTGAGGGGAGGAGATTCAGAAGTACAAAAGCTCTGCAAAAATCAAGTCTCAAAGCCTTCAAGAACTTCAATCCCAAAATTGAAGAACACTCGAAGCAGAATCATCCAAAATATCTGCCTAGATCCTAAAGCTTACGGGAATCAAGCTCAAAGGTCCGAAAAACATCAACAAACCACAAATCGGTGAAGCTCTGCGGATTCAAGCCTCTAAAGTCCCGAAGAACTTCCACCATAAACCTTCGAAGACGAAGAACACACGAAGAACATGAAGAACGCGAAGAACAAAGGATTTCTAACAAGCTCATAGCCAGAGATTCATTGCAATTCCGTTTCAACAATCTTCGATCCATCCCTCAACCAAATTGAAGGATATTTTGTGTTCAAGTCAAAATCACATTACCACAAATCCAATTAACAAATCTTTCAAGGAGATTGAATCAGAGGATCACTCTTTTGTAATCACAGAGAATTGTACCACAATCATCAATACAAATTCGCATTTGTGAAACTATTTTACTTGTTTGATTTATTTCGAACTAGAAATTTAGTCGCTCTACAGTTGCTATCCAGCTGGTTCTTAATCACTTTTGATGATGGCTTCTTTGATGTAGAGATTTCATCATTTCGTCAGATGGGAGGATGAACTTTCGGAGGAGTGAGAGGACTTTATGTTCTAGACATTGATCTTGTTTCCATTCTTGGGTTCATGGGAGTTGAATCTTCTACTAGTGTAGATTCTTCAACTTCTATATCAAGTGCTTCAACCTCAACATCGGGTTCTTTGGTGCTCGGCCCTTCTCCATCATCGATCATCTCTACCTTTGTTAAGGCATCATCAATTTTGACATCGATGGACTCCATTACTGTCTTAGTTCTCTTGTTGAAAATCTTATACGCACGGCTAGTAGTAGAGTACCCAAGAAAAATACCTTCATCACTTTTTGCATCAAATTTCCCAAGGTTCTCCCGATCATTTAGAATATAACACTTGCTTCCAAACACTCGGAAGTACTTTACTCTGGGCTTCTTTCCATTCCAAATCTCATAGGCGGTCTTTTTTGTTTCCACTCGGAAGAATATTCTATTGCCAATGTGACATGAGGTGTTCACAGCTTCTCCCCAAAACTTTTGAGGTATTTGCTTGTTTAGTAGCATAACTCTTGCCATTTCTTTAATCACCCGATTCTTTCTCTCTACCATTCCATTTTGTTGAGGAGTTTTGGGGGCTGAAAATTCTCTTTTGATTCCATTCTTTGCACAAAATGACTCAAATCTTACATTCTCAAATTCCTTCCCATGATCACTTCTTATCTTGACAATAAGAGCCCATTTCTTGTTTTGTAGTTTCTTGCAAAGGATTTCCAACTTTTCACATGCTTCTGATTTTTCTCTAAGGAATTCAACCTTAGTGTATCTTGAGAAATCATCAACAATGACCATAATGTATCTCTTTCCTCCTAGACTTTTAGTTCTTGTAGGCCTCATTAGATCAACATGAAGAAGCTCTAAACATCATGAAGTAGCAATCACATTCACCTTGTGATGGCTTGTCATCGTTTGCATTCCCATTTGGCATGCACCACAAATAGTCTTCTTTACCTTTCCAAACTTTGGAAGTCCCTTAACTGCTTCAAGTTTAGATACTTTAGCTACTTGTTTGAAATTCGCATGCCCAAATCTGTGATGCCAAAATTCTAACATGTCAACATGAGCACTTCTACATGAAATGGGTGCTGTAGGAACTACTCCATAGCAATTATCTGTAGTCCTATTTCCCTCCAAGACTTGAATCCCTTCTTCATTGATGATTATGCATCCCTTCTTTGAGAATTGGACAAGGAAATCCTCATCACATATTTGAGTGATGCTTAAAAGATTTGCCTTCAGCCCTTTGATGTATAAGACATCTTTCAATAGAGGTAATCCTGGTATCTCAATAGTCCCTTTGCCGAGAACTTGAGCATGACTTCCATCACCAAAAGTCACATAGTCACCAACTTTCTCTTTGAGTGTCTTACATAGTGATTTATCTCCTCTCATATGACGAGAACAATTGTTGTCAAGATACCATAAGCATGAGTTAAACACCTTCAATGAGGTATGCACAAATAAGCTCGCATGAGACAAACATTCTTGACCTTCAAACATAATTTTTTCTTCACTTTCCATGCTTTTGTTAGATTGACATTTCCTTTTCAGATTATCATCCTTCTCACTTAACACTCGATTTTTTCTTTTGTACTTCTTAATCAAAGATTTAGATTCAGATATGCTATTATGTAAGATGTGATTCTCATTTTCAAAATATTTCAGCATGTGAACAAATATCCTAGCATGTTTTTTTGTTTTTAATATCACTAAGAGTTCATTGTTAGGACACCCTTCAATCATACTCACAGAGTCATTATCACAAACACTTAGACCACAATTCAGCATGACCTTTTCCATAGCAGGATCCAAAACAAAGGGGTCTAGGATCGCACTTAGGTAATCAAACCACAGCAAGTGCACCTGCTCTGATACCAATTGAAAGTTCAAATAGTGGAAAATATACTATGAACGTTTAGACCCCCAAAAACAAAATTACCAATTCAAACTTTATGACAAACACAAAGTGTGCGGAAAATGAACACAAGCTATAAACAGAATTGATAAACAATCTAAGCCAATTAAAATCACATCCACAACAGAAAATAAAAGGCAAAGATAAGGGAAGAGAGATGCAAATACAACGACAACACAACGATGTGTTATCGAAGAGGAAATCAAAGCCCTCGGCGTAAAACCTCTCTACCGCCCTCCAAGCGGTAAATAATCCACTAAAGAATGCAGTTAGGATACATGACCAGCAATAGACCCTCCAAGCCTAATCTACCTAATGTACCTAAGCCCTCAAAACTCTTACTCCAACGAGGTTATGTCGAACCTATTTCTTCTTTAGCTTACCGGATTCCGCTACTTCACTATAGCATCAACCAATATGAATTGGTCCCTTCCTAACTACTTCCTAAACACCAAAAAGCCCTCTCACAGAAATGGAAATGATGAGATAAGGTTTTGGTAACAAGCCTTTCAAGGATTTGACAATGGAGAGGAAGATAGTAGAGGAATTTGAAGAGTTTCTTAGGTAAAGATTGTGGATGAGTCAATCTTGTTTTTTTCTATGGTTTCTCTCTCAAAATTCTCTCTGGAAACTCTTTACATTTCGTGGGTATGAGAGGTATTTATACTGGGGTGAGAATGAAATGTGAAGAGTCAGGTTTTACAAAATAGGCCTGGCTTGCGACTTGGCCTTGTGGCTTGACTAAGTTGTGAGTTCCAGCCGCGAGATAACTGAACGGCTAGTTGTCCTATTTTTGTCCTGTAGTACTCCAGCTGGCATGACGCTTCAACTTTTGTCATGCTTGGCACATGTGTTCCCTTTGGCGGCTTGCAGCCGTGAGTCACCCACAAGATCGAGTCACGAGTCCCTGTTTTTCTTGCACACTCTTGAGCTAATCTTCACATTATCTCACTTACTACCCTTACAAGAATCCCACCTAAATACAGGGTTACTAATTACTGAAATACAAGCAAATTTGGTACGGAATAAAGCCAACAAGATGGTTGATTAAATTCAACCTTACAGTATACTTATTTGATTTTTTCTATAAAATAATCAAAGTTTAAAAGGAAATAAAAAATTAAACACATAATATATCATGATCGGTAAAACTTGTAGCGGAACACAAAGTGGTATTGACAGGCATAGGACCAAACCCTTCCATGCTATTGCACCACAAACACACACTGACAGTCTGACATAGACACATCTAGTGGTAGATATTATTTTCTTAGAATGAACCCGTGATGCACTGGATTGAAACAATTTTAAATGATTGTTGCCTTTCTTTTTTTCTTTTTTGAAAATTGTTACCCTTTTTTTTTCTACTATTCTATATGGCTATTCCCCACATCTTTAAATGTTTTAAGTTAGAAATATCATAAATTTCAAGTCACAAAAAATAATAAAAAGAAAAAGAAATCAAGGAATAAGGATTAGAAAAATCTTATTTAAAGTCACAAATATATTAATCTTTGAGATGGAATATTGAAACTCAAAACCATTAATTTTAATCATGAAGAATGGTATAATGAAGATTTAGAATGAGGAATTACTCTTTTTCTCAAAAAAAGAAAAAAAAGAAAAAAAAAGAAAAGAAAAAAACAATGAGACTAACAAGTGTTTTTTCAAGATCTAACAGAAAGTCAGTGCCAATAATTCTCTGCCATGACTATTACTCTCTTATTTAGCATGAGAATTAAATTAGGAAAAAATATTTAATTACCGAGTGGTGTCCAATTTTTTCACTCCTAACTATATCCCAGATGACTTTGGACTACAATAATCACCAAGTTAACAAATAAAATAACCTCCATTGAAATTAGAAAATTTATTTTCAAGAAAGGGAGATTTGAATCTTTGAGGTCCTATTTCTATGATCATATATTTATTTGATTTTTTCTATAAAATAATCAAAGTTAAAAAGAGGGGTGGGGGGGGTGGGGGGAAATCAAACACATAATATATCATGATCGGTAAAACTTGTAGCGAAACACAAAGTGGTATTGATGGGTGGACACAACACCCCTTGCCACAGAACCAAACCCTTCCATGCTATTGCACCACAAACACACACTAACAGTATGACACAGACACATCCAACGATAGATCTTATTTTATTAGAATGAACCCGTGATGCACTGGATTGAAACAATTTTAAATGATTGTTGCCTTCCTTTTTTTCTTTTCTGAACAGTTGTTACCTTTTTTTCTACTTTTCTATACAGCTATTCCCCACATCTTTATACGTTTGAGATTAGAAATATCATAAATTTCAAGTCACAAAGGATAATAAAAAGAAAAAGAAATCAAGGAATAAGGATTAGAAAAATCTTATTTTATAGTCACAAATATATTGATCTTCGAGATGGAATATTGAAAGTCACAACCATTAATATTAATCATGAAGGATAGTATAATGAAGATTTAGAATGAGGAATTACATTTTTTCTCAAAAAAATGAAAAAAAAGAGAAAAAAAAAAAAGAATGAGACTAGCAATTGTTTTTTTCAATATTTGGCAGAAAGTCAATGCCAATAATTGTCTGCCATGACTATTACTCTCTTATTTAGCATGAGAATTAAATTAGGAAAATATATTTAATTACTGAGGGGTGTCCAATTTTTTCACCCCTAACTACATCCCTGATGACTTTGGACTACAATAATCACCAAGTTAACAAATAAAATAACCTCCATAGAAATTAGAAAATTTCTTTTCAAGAAAGAGAGATTTGAATCTTTTATTGAGGTCCTATTTCTATGATTGTATACTTATTTGATTTTTTCTATAAAATAATCAATGTTTAAAAGGAAAAAAAAAAAAAAAAAATCAATCACATAATATATGATGATCGGTAAAACTTGTAGCGGAACACAAAGTTGTATTGATGGGTAGACACAACACACTGTTGCCACAGGAAAAAAACCCTTCCATGCTATTGCACCACAAACACACACTGACAGTCTGACACAGACACATCCAGTGGTAGATCTTATTTTCTTAGAATGAACCTGTGATGCACTAGATTGAAACAATTTTAAATGATTGTTGCCTTTCTTTTTTGAACAGTTGTTACCTTTTTTTCTACTTTTCTATACGGCTATTCCCCACATCTTTATATGTTTGATGTTGGAAATATCATAAATTTCTAGTCGCAAAGAATAATAAAAAGAAAAAGAAATCAAGGAATAAGGATTAGAAAAATCTTATTTTAAAGTCACAAATATATTGATCTTCGAGATGGAATACTGAAACCCACAACCATTAATATTAATCATGAAGGATGGTATAATGAAGATTTAGAATGAGGAATTACACTTTTCCCCAAAAAAAAAGTGAATACAAAAAACAAAAAAGAAAAAAGAAAATAGAAAAGAAGAATGGGACTAACAAGTGTTTTTTCAAGATCTGGCAGAAAGTCAATGCCTATAATTCTCTTCCATGTCTTAGGGATGGCAATAGGGCGGGGTGGGGTCGAAGGATGGGGTCTTCGTCCCCACCCTGCATGGTATTGTCTTGCCCTATCCTCGCTTCACCTCATATGACGGGAGAAACTTTCTCACCCCAGCCCCGTCCCTTGGGACCCCGCGAAGCCCCGCCCCACCCCATAAACCCTACTTTTTTGTTAATTTGCCCTACAATTAGTACATTTTTTTTTAATGAAACCTATTTCATTAATAAAAATATACTTAAAATTATAACTAAATTTATCCCTTTAATCAAATCAATTTTTAGAAAAAAATTGAATAGTATATCAAAGTGTTTAACAAGACAATACAAAAAAAAAAAAAAAAAAAAAAAAAAAATTTTATAGTATAACACATAACAAAATAAAGGCAAAGAACCACATTGGGTAGAATAAAATAAGCTAATATTGATATGTTTGTTTAAATAGTAGGGTTTTAGGGTATGAAAAATTTACAATTATAACCCTTAGTAACGCGAGGTTGGACGGGAATGGGAAGGGACAGGGCGGGGTGGGTCTAAAAAGTCTAAACCCATCCCTACCTTGCCCAGTGGTGCGGGGCTAAAATCTTGCCCCATCCCCACCCCACCACCTTTGCAAGGCGGGGAAAACCCACGTGGGGCGAAGTAGGGAGGGGCGGGGCAAAATTGCCATCCCTAAACGACATGTCTCCATCAAAGTTTAAAATTACACCAATTCATGTGAATGTGGAAATTTAGAAATTTTCTTAGTTACCTCTAATAATGCATTGGTTACTTTCAGCAAGGAAATGCATACAATAAATAAAGGCCTACTAAATCCATATCATGTCATTGTTGAAATAGAGTCCAAGCTTTAAATTCATGTGCTAAATGCTAATTCAATTTTTGCATTTTCCTTTAAGTCTTTCGTGCACATTCTTTCTCCTATCTGCAAGTATTCTATTGTGATGTGCAAACTATGTTGGATCAAAATACGAATGTGGATCGGTGTTCTTCAACGATCACCTCAATGTGGAAATATAAGGCATGCAATGATCGACCCATATTATTTACGACGTTTTTTGCAAGTTAAAGGAAAAAAAAAAAGATGTATATTTCTCCAAGTTTCAATTTGCAAACAGGGTCACTTTCACGCGTCATCTATTGAAGAAAGTCCTTTCGTTAAGACAAAATTGTCGATCACTTCAAAATTGCCTATCACTGAATAAAACAATGTTTTTTTCCCTTTTTTTTTTTTTTTAAATTATAAATGTTAATAGAGTGGGATGGGACATTGGGACTACATATGATGCATAGGAAGTTTGGGGCCCTGTGGCGTAGCTAAATGAATTAAGGACGTGATTTGCTAAGATACAAATAAGGAAATAACTAAAAAAGAAATCAATCAATTATGGACGTGATTTGCTACTTCCCAGCTTCTACGCCTGGACTTCTGCCAAAAATAGTCATTATCGTTGATTTGGGTCTTCTATAGACTTCTAGATAATTGTCGATAATAGAATATATGTCTTCTATAGGACTTATGCATGATTGTCAAATTAACCTTAAATAAGGAAGCTGTGGATTCACAAAGTTAGTTACCTGTTCCCTGAATTCTCAAAATCACGCTTAAGCTTTACCTAATATTATTTTAAACTAATAAATAAATAAGGGTACAAAAGTCATTTAAAAAATTCTTTTTAAAATAAAAAATACAGAATTCACCTCATTTTCCTAAAATTTAGCATACCTATTTAAAATTTAAAATACTCAACTTCTACACAAATACAAAGTACAAACGTCCACCACCACATACACGTTCTAATCCTTATATTTTCTTTTATTTTTTGAAAAAATAAAACTTTAAAATTGTTTAGAAATCTCTCTTACTCAGTTACTCCTTAACTAAACTTTAAAAGTATTAAGTTTTAACTTATCTAAAATTTTAAAACTTAAGACTTTTAACTGTTCACAAACACAACTGCCAATATTTCCTTAAAAAAAAAAAAAAAAAAAAAAATTGCTTACACCTATACGTCTACCCACATTTTAATCTCACTTAAAGTTACAAGTTAAAATTTATTTATTTTTTGATACACTTGCTAGATTGGGTTAGTTCAATTTTAACACTGAAATCAATGGCTGAAAAAACTTTTTAGAGGGGTTTTCTAATTTTAAAACATTTTTGTTGAGATTCAATCATCCTTGTTCATGAATTATTACTTAAGACTTGAAAATGCAATTTGAGTACGCTAAACGGCATGTCTCCATCAAAGTTTTAAAAAGTACACCAATTCATGTGAATGTGGAAATTTAGATATTTTAGTAGATACCTTCAATAATGCATTGGTTGCTTTCAGCAAGGTAATGCAAACGATTCTAGATCTTGATAACCCTAAGTGTTTATGAAGGTAAACAATTCTAGATCTCACAGAAGATACACACACAGAGCATATCAACAACTTCTAAAATGTGGCTAGGGTTTTTCTTTTTATACTTGAAGCAAAACATAAAACCCAACACGCCATATGGGCTTGGGCTGAGTTGAAAATTCTGCAGAAAAAACAATTTGCACGAGGTTCGATTGATCGAGTCTAATTTTCGATCGATCAAGCCTTGTAGATTTATTCTAATAAATTCTGCAATCACTTGATTCTAATTTTACACATAAACACATTTTGAGCAGCCTAAATCTAGACTCTAAGTTTTGATCATGGTTTGCTAACACATTACACATTGAAGTTTTAATACATTTAGTTCTTAAAAGTCTTAGAACCTAACAAACTCCCCCCTTTGGCAATCCGTGACAAAACACATAACAAAACTGAAATGCTTAAAGTTACAAATAGCCCATTTAAAAATTAATACGCCCCAAAACAATTCAACCTAACTACTATCTATCAGTTGCCAATGTAGACAGCCACATGACTGAATAAACTTGTATATTCCTGAAACACTTAACAAACACATAAACGCATGTGTGGAAAATACACGTAAAACAAAGTAAAGTTCTTGACTTCACAAAACAGAAAATAAAAGACGTATACCATGAATAACCTCATAATATAGATCAATAACCAATGTAGTACATGTGAATCAAGAAAAAATAAAAGAAACATAAAACTAAGTGTCTCCCCCTAACATAGACAACCCATAAAAATAAATACATCTTGACCAAAACAAAATACATCATGAGCCAAAAACAATATACATCATGAAACTCCTAGATACAATCTAACAAAACTTCCCCTATCTCCATCAATATGTACTCCCCCTTTTTGTGACAAATTGCCAAAGGGCAATCAAGGCTCATCATCAAAAGGAGGTGGTGGAGAAGATCGTCGAGCACTTGCCAAATCTGCACGCAAGGCCTGAAGCTCCGTGAGCACATCAACCAAAAGTTGTCCATGTGTCGCCTGAACAGTCATGACAGTATCCAACATACTCTGAATGGATGAATCACTCGAAGAAGAAGGTGGAGGATCAACAGTGGCTGTGGGATCAACAAACTCCTTAGCTGTGGGGTCACCTATTGAAGGAGGCTAAGATGCAACACCTATGAAGACTTTACTCTAGGGCGTTTAGAGCTTTTTGTGACGAATTGCCAAAGGGCAATCAAGGCTCATCATCAAAAGGAGGTGGTGGAGAAGATTGTCGAGCACTAGCCAAATCTGCACGTAAGGCCTGAAGCTCCGTGAGCACATCAACCAAAAGCTGCCTATGTGCCGCCTGAACAGTCATGACAGTATCCAACATACTCTGAATGGATGAATCACTCGAAGAAGAAGGTGGAGGATCAATAGTGGTTGTGGGATCAACAAACTCCTTAGCTATGAGGTCACCTGTTGAAGGAGGCTAAGATGCAGCACCTGTGAAGACTTTACTCTAGGGCGTTTAGAGCTAGCTTTCATCTGAGCTTTTCTAATGTAGGAAAATCCTCTAATCCTAAATGTAACAAAATTCTATGAATAAACACCGAAAAGGAAAGACCATGTGACTTAGAACTACTCCTATGAACCTCAACTAAAGAATGAATGAAAAGAGAAGGAAAACACATAGGAGCATCAATCACAAAGGCATACAAAAATGCACATCTCTCAATAGGGATGGTGTGCAAGTGAGAGATAGGCCAAATCTGACAAGAAATCCGGAAAAACAAGTAATTGAGTTCAGTAAGCTCATGGGAGGTGATACAAGGATTAGTACCCAACTAATGGAAGTACCGGTGAGACAAGACATAATGTCATCAAGAGGAGGTTTCTCAGAATAAGGATACACAGGCTGTCATACCAAAGGTACACCAAGAGCAGAGGCCACTATTGAAGGAGTAATGACATACTCTTCACCCCTTATCCAACTCATCACATAGTGAGTGTTGGAATCATCGGAGTGGACAGAGAGGTTTGAATAGAACTTTCTTATCAAGGTATTCAGAGGAGGGTACTCAATGTCCATAAGAGGTAACCAACCTCTACGCTCAAAGTTGCTCTTAATCTCCCCATCAAGCTCATCTAGAATCACCTTGCGCTCAGTCCAAACAGACCTAAATCTGTTAAGCTTCTCATAGGTCTCTTGGTTTTTCTCAAACCTAAACCTATCACTCTCAAAGGCCAGGGTAGAGAACGTGGAGGTTTTCTTGTTGGCTCTAGTGTTCCTAACCATGATGCTAAGGGTTGGAAAGGAAAGACAAAAACAGAAACCAAAGAAAAAAAACAAAGAAAACCTAAGGCAGACTACATTAGAAAGGGTTAGAGCACAAAAATCTCAATAAATAACAATCTATATGATGCATGTAATGAATTCACATATGATGCATGTTCTAATGCATTGAAACTTGTTCAATTATACTTTATAAACCAACAATTGACTTGAACATAGAGTTTTAGAACAAAAACCCCAAATTTTTAAAAACCCAATTTCAAAAATCCCAACAAATTGATCAATTGATCATTACACTAGTTAGATAACATCATATAATGACATAACCAATCAATAACACAAGTCAATTTCATCAATTTTAGCCCAATTGAACAAAATCCCTAATTTCATAAACCTTCAAGCCCTAGAATTTCAAAATTTTCCCAAATCATAAAATTAATCAAATTAATGCATGGGAATCATGTTAATAACATCTAGAGACAAAAACCCAATGATCAAATGTGAAAGAAAACAACTCAAAATTCAAAAACCCCAAAAATTATGAGTTTGAAAATTTCAACTAAAATGCATTGAAAAAGGCATGAAAAATGTGAATAAAATAAAAAAGAAAGGGTAAAAGAGACTTACAAGCATAAGAAGACAAAAACCCTTGAGAAATTTTAGGAAGAAAACGACAAATTTGGCTTAGATTGGATCGGTCGAAGAGGAACAGTCAAAGAGCTTTTGAAAAGATTTGAAAAGAGTGAAGAACACGTTAGAGAAAAACCTTTTTAAAAACTCACAGTACGAATTTTGATTGGTCAAAAATTAGATTCGATTGATCTTGCATCAATCGAGCTAGGCAGATTCAAACCTAAATTTTAATTGCATTTTCGATTGGTCGAGCAACAGGTTCGATCGATCGAAAATTTGAAAAACTCAAATTTTTGAAAAATAGAGCATTTTAATATAGGAACTCCTCAAAGCACATTGTTTTATGAATGAAATGAATGAGTATGAGATGAAAAGTTTTTCAAAAACACTTGAATTCAAACCAGATCTCCCAAAAACAAGTTTTTCAACCAATTTGTCCTTAACAACTCAAACATTTAACACATTTGCATTAAAATCAAGGAATTCTTAATCCTGGATGGCCACAACAAGATCACACACAATATCCTAAGTTTAGCAAGAAATAACTTGTGTAGTGTGTGCAATTAGCAATAACATGAGATACATGTGAGATCATAAGTAAATAGTAATCAATCACAATTTTTACAAAATTCATCACGTAAGTTTGAAAGTGACTATCACCTAAAGAGTTACATCATATAACTCTCAAATCTCCTAGAAAACAAGCTTGCAATCATGTAAGTTTCTTGTTTTGCTCATTATGTACACACAAATTTTATTTGATTTGGAAATTATTAAAATAGCCAAGATAATGTACACACCAATTTTATTTCATTAATTCGAGGCTACACCTTATGTTCTTTTTATGCATGTGCTACACTTTCACGAGTACAAAATCTAATGATATGCACTAAGGTTTTAATGTTTGGCTAGTAAATAGTAGTAAGATGGTTTTTTATGCCTTTCTCTTAGGATTTTTTAGTTCTTACAATTAAAAAAATGTGACTTCAAAATTAAGATCATGTGATCAAAAACTATAAACACTCCCACACAACGTGCAATACATAACTAAAACTAGTAAAGTGCAGTAAAATAAACTTATCCAAGTTAAACAAGGTATATAAACATGTTATGTAAAGATAATATGGCCAGCCTTAATTATAAGTCCAAGAAAAATAATTCAAAACACATTTTTCCTTCCTTTCCCTTTCATTATTATTATTATGAAAAGAATAACAAAAACACCCTATTATGAAATGCATGAATGTTATGCAATGCAAATCTTAAAAAAAAAAAAAAAAAAAAAAAAAAAAAAGAATGATCACAAAGAGTAGAGAGATGAAGTACAAGGACCATGCTAGAAAGCTTCAATTAGATTGAATCTTTTGCATTCAAAACCTTTTAGATGCAATTCTAGCATTGGAGTTATTGTTTATATTAGAATGATGAGTAACTCCAAGATTGGAATAAAGGTTCAAAACCTTTACCAACTCTCCAATAAGTACTATAGGATCTTGTGTTTGAGGTACAGGTACTTTTGGCTTATTTGCTCGCTTTACAGCTAGCAACTTGAAACAGTTTGGACGAATATGCTCAGTTTTTCCACAAAAATGACAAACCCATAAAGGTCTATCATGCACCTTATCCTTAAGAAGGGTAGGATTCTTAGGCTTAAAACCTTTAAGATCAACTCCAATCTTCCTAGGAGGTGGTGTAACTTCTATTGGTTTGACAATCTCACTCTTAGAGGGGTCAGAAGAAGAAACAAAGTTTGTGGAATGAGTTTTAGACACAAAGATGCTATCAGCAAAACCTAGACCAATTTTGTCTAAGGGAGACTTCTAAATACTCAACATGTGTTCAAGTTTAGAACTAATGGTCCTATTAGTTTGTTCTCTAGCAACAGATAATTCAAGTTCTAAATTCTTAACTTTATCAAGTAACAACATGTTTTCAGCCTTCACCTTATCAATCAATTCATTAACATCAAACAATTTCAACAACAAATTTTTCTTATCAAGTTCAAGAGAAGTAATTTTCTTTAAACCTAAGTCAACATTTATAACATCTTTTGCAGCAACCTTGCAAAGTTTATTATAAACTTCTTACAAATTAGCACATTTAGAGAGTTCCCCATCAGAAGGGTTCTCTTCAGCAATAACACTTTCATCAACTACAGCAGTAGTTGTGAAAGCAATGAAATTTCTATCTTCATCACTACCAGACTTGTGATCAGAAACTTCATCATCATTAAGGGTTATAGCCATAGTTTTACCCTTTGATCTCAAGAATGTAGGACATTCTGATTTCACATGATCATACCCTTGAAAACCAAAACATTGTTGTCCCAAAGAATTATTAGAGGTTTGATCTACTTTCTCTTTAGATTTATCAATATTGTTCACTTTAGTGGGTTCATTCATCTTAAAATTCCTAGGTTCAACATTGTTTTTACCTCTTGCCTTTCTGTTATTGTTCCTAAGAAAGTTTCTAAAATTCTTGGCAAAATATGCAATCTCTGTAGAAGAGAGTTCATCATCAAATCTATTCTCATCAACACCATCAACTGACTTAAGAGCCATTGATTTGGATTTGTTTGTCTTGGGTAGGTCTAGCTCATAGGATTGGAGAGATCTTATATCAATAAAGATGGAGTCTAGATCCTTGCTTTTAGTGATGGCAGTCACTTTGGATCTAAAATCCTCAGTCAAGGATTTAAGAATCTTCCTAACAATCTTAGGTTGGTCATAAATTTCACCTAACTTATAAGCAGAGTTAACAATATCCATTCAATTTAGCATAGAATTCATCAAAACATTCATCATCAAACATTCTAATACATTCAAATCTAGTAGTTAATTGCTGCAGTTTGTTAATCTTAACTACCTTTGTGCCTTCATGCACAGTTTGGAGAATATTCCATACAGTATAAGCAACCTCAACATTTGAGATCCTTTTGAATTCCTCCATAGAAATAGTATTAAAAATAACATTCATGGCTTTGCTATTAAAAGTTGCTGCTTCTTTCTGAGAAGTTTGCCACTCACTTACAGGAGTAGCCGGTTTCTCCCATCCTTATTCAACGGAATTTCAAACTCTCTCATCAATAGATTTCAGGAATGCTTTCATTCTTACTTTCCAATAGGCATAATTGTTCCCATCAAAATGAGGTGGGATTATAAGAGAGTGACTGTGTTCCATGACAACAAGGGTTAATGATAAACTCTTAGATCAAAGAATCTAAATACTAGAGCTAACTTGCTCTAATACCACTTGTACGTTTTTAGACCCTTTAAACACAAGTTGTTTAACCTAATATTAAGCTAAGTTAATTAACAAGTTAATTAATAAGATCTAGGTTAAACATATTCAAATCATATCATGTAAATAGTGCGAAAATATAAAGAGCACACAATATGATAACCTAGGAAAACCAAACCGGTAAAAAACTTGGGGAGGATTTAACTTAGCTATCCTTAAAGTAAAACAGATCCACTATGAAAAAATTGAAGTTTATACAATAAGACTTAGACCACTAACATCCTATTGCTATCTCGAGTAGAAAACTTACTACCACGACCACGTGATAGTTCCGAATCCACGGGTTACTTCTTTCCTTAATCCACAGCAATCACAAGTTCTTCGACTTGTGTTTTCTTTAAGCTCTTGAAATAGCAACTGAAAAGATCACCAAGTTCTTGACATCAATCTTGATTTTGATAACCCTAAGTGTGTATGAAGGTAAACACCTCTAGATCTCACAAAAGATTCTCACACATAGCATATCCATAACTTTGTGGCTATGGTTTTTTCTTTTATACTTGAAGCAAAATATAAAACCTTACATGTCATATGGGCTTGGGCTGAGTTGGAAATTCTGCAGAAAAAAAAATTTGCACGAGATTCGATCGATCGAGTCTAATTTTTGATTGATCGAGCCTTGTAGATTTAGTCCAATAAATTCTGTAATCACTCGATTCCAATTTTATACTTAAACACACTTTGAGCAGCTTAAATCTAGACTCTAAATTTTGATCATGTTTTGCCAATGCATTACACATTGAAATTCTAATACATTTAGTTCCTAAAGTTTTAGAACCTAACATAAAATGATGCTGAAAAATGAAATTTTCTCACCATTTTACTAGTATATCTCTGAACCATGAAAAAGTTTTGAATAAGATTTTTAATTGGAAAGTAGACATCCAGGGCTTTAAAATTAAACATGTAAGGTTGAATTTAATCAACCATCTTGTTGGCTTTATTCCTTGTCAAGTTTGCTTGTATTTTAGCAATTAACTAGCTTTTAAACCCGTGCAAATGCACGGGAATTACATAAGTACATGTATTTTCGAGTTTTTGAAAAAAAAAAAAAAAAAAACCAGTAAATCTATTTTTAACAAAAAAAAAAAAAAAAAAAAGAATCTGATATAGCAAATATATTCAAATAATTTTAGGTAAATATTTGGAGAAAACATTTTGTTTCAAAAGTCTTAAATAAATTTAATTAAATAAGTATGTAGCGAATGCAATTGAATTTATAAATTTTGAAACATATTACTTGGTATGAATTTCAAATTAAAAATGTATAAAACACTTTGTATGTCATCCATAAAAATATGTGTTGTCTTACAAGTAGATTCTCTTTTAAGCTTATTCTAAACAACTAAAACTGTAACATCCGCTATGATGGAGAGAAAAATATTTCTAGCCATTGAAAAAAAAAGAATCCAGCTAAAGAGAATAGTGTGATTGTCCTTCCTTGGAAGCAAATTGGTAGGGAAGCAAGATTGTTGTTCATTTCACATTCTTCATCTTAATACTTCTTCAACTAAAGAAACTGAACCCATGAACCTAAGTTTAAATAGGAAAAAAAAAAAATCAAAGCTATTTAGACATGAAATTTAGCATTAAATTTGATAAGACAATTTTAATTATAAAAATACAAACCAACCTCAAGAATATCTCATCATCTCCCAATCTAAATAAAATTTGCTTAATTTAATGTGCATGATAGTGGATGACAAAATCTTTGGTTTATGCAATGGTGAAAGACTAATGATTCCTTAATGACATAAAACTTGATATGTCATATTAAACTTTACCTTGAAACTACCCAACTACTCATCTAAGCCCATTTTTTCACTAACAAAATAAACATTTCCAATATGCATGATACTAAGAAAAAGTATGTAGTCCTTTCCTTACCTTGCATAGACTATAGAAATACCTTTAAAATTCAAATGTAAATATAATGTAAAGTAAAAAGTTCATCCTAGTAAAGTGGTAAATAAATTTAAATGTAAATATAAAAATTATGCTTGAACTATTTGTTGGGTAAGTACACTTTGGGGTGTGGAGCTATGCAGTTTTGGCTTAATTATCCGCCGTTTACTAATCTCTCTAATAATTTGCAAAAGTAAATATATTTAAAGCATTTACTAATTTGCTCAAAGTAAGAACCTACAAAAATAAGAAGATTCACAAAAACAAACTAACCTAAATAACTTAACACCACATATAATCTTGAAACACACCAAATCTGAAACCTACCAATTTTGGCCTGCGGTAATGTAATCAAGATTTCATCTCTTAAATTCAGTTTTTTTTTCCTATAAAATCTGTAAGTTGACAATTTGGAACACCAATCTACCATTCCTAGAAACCACAACAAATCAAACCTTGAGACTACAGAACATTTGACAACTAAAAAGTTTAAAACCAAAAAATGGTTACAAATTTATGGAATAAAAAGTCAGGGGAAAGTATTAATTTGAGGTATAATAATTCATGCGAGGATATGAAGGAACATATTCAAAGTTGAAATCAAAGAGATCTTTCTTAATGTTTGTGATTAAGCCCAAATTATTACTCCTTAAAGAATTAAAAAAGACAAGAACAAACTAACTTAAGTAAAAAAAAAAAAAATTAAAAACCATATATAAACTTGAAACACACCATTCTAAATCTTACATGACAATTTCAAATACCAAATCTGCTATTCTTAGGAACCACAATTGCATTTTCCTTTTTTTTTTTTTCTTTTTGCTATCATATCATGGTAAAGGAAAGAAATAAATTTTAGCATTTATTTTTAGAATCAAAGATAGAATCAAAGAGTCCATATTTGATAATCTTCAAAACTATATTAATTCTATTTTTGGCTAGTTCCATATTGTTAACAGTCATGCAAGTACAAATTCTTACCAAGATCAGCAAAATGGTCCTGGCCAGAAGGTGATACAGTAACACTACCAGCACTGCATAAGATTGTATCAATGGATATATCACCATTTGAACCTCCAGAAATACGTTCTGGTGAAAACACATAGTTTTCCCTTCTGCAGAATTGGTATGTAGATAAAACAAAGTAGCCACCTTCTGGGGCAATATGGGTCATTGAAGCTTGCCATATTTCTCTTGCTCTAGCTGTATGTTGAGCACAAAGTATAAAAACTTAAGTTCTTCAAAATTTGAACCAATCATGAAAAATAGACCTACCCAAACATTCAGAAAATGGGGGAAAGCCTGTATAGAAAAATTCCACCATAAGTATCACTCTGCAATCAAATGAAAGAATAATAAGTGATCCCTCTTTAAATTGAAGAAATCCTAAACCTCTTATGAGTATGAGGAACTTCTATACGATCTGAAATACTGAAATGCCTAATTTAATGAGCTCAACTATAAAGTTTCTAAATGGAAACGTTTAATGTATACACCCTATGTTCTATATGATTGAATAGCTAAATAAATAACACTTGATGTTGCTAGATTCATTAGAGAGAGTAAACTCATCAACAATTTTAGAAAGAAAAAACAAAGGAAAAAGAGTAGGCTGGTGATAACTTGCCAAAATTAGTTACCTTCACAGCTATTGAATTGCATCATTACAATATGGTCTTAATTGTAGGAGTTTAAGCAATATTAGATTTCATGAGCTCTTACCCTAGATGCTGATAGACTACCGCCAACACTAATCATGCAAAAGTCATTAAAAATATATTGAATTAACAAATTTTCTTTTTCTTTTGTGATGTAACAGGTTAGTAAATGTTGTAGGAAAGGAAGAGTGATAGGGAAAAGGGGATCAATGGCATGAATAGTTTTTTTTTTTTCTTTTGGGGTGTGGATTGAATAAATACTTTATAAATTAGAAGAGAATATTTGAGAAAATGTACGAACTTTAACAAACTTTCATTAAACTCCATAAAGTGAAGTAATTGTTCATCCAGCTGAACATAATAGAGAATTTGTCCCAGAGTAGTGCCTACACATCAAGGCAATACATTTAATTGACAAAATAACAAGTACAACAAAAAATATTAGGAGAAATTGAACAGAGAAAGGAAGAGATTACTGTAATTACAAATATAATTGTTTGATTTAAAGGAGGGTTGAGTAAAGAAGATTAATTTTGAGAAAACTTACCACCCATATCATTTTAACTATATATATGTAAACTTTTCTTCTGTAATCCACTCAATCTTTGGACTATTCGGTGTTGATGCCCTCAGCACATCTTTCCTTGGGGAAATTATGAATGGATTGGCACTGCAATTTGTTCAGGTGACAGAAATGGCATCCATTTTAGGCGCATGAGCAAGGTTCTTGACCCAATAAGTACAAAATGTTGAAGAGAAAAAAGGCTGCCAACAAATTCTGGCAAATATTGCATTCCATGATATTAACATATTAAGTAAATAGTAGCTGCAATAAACAAATCATGAAGGATAGGTTTGGCTAAAAGGGCGACATCACAAGAGAAGAAGGTGAGATTTGAGGGAACTCACAAATTTTAATGAACTCTAATCACATAGCATTCAAATTAACACCTATTTGGGCCATGTGCAATTGTTAACCACTCTGGCAGCAAGAAATAAGATTTATCCAGTTATTGCTATTAAAGTGAGATTATGGAAATAACTTTAAAAAAATTCTCAACCACTGTGACAAACCTTACACTTACGTACCACCAAAGAGCATGTTGTTAGGAAGGACCTGGACCTCTTCTTTTGCTGCCAGGAAATAGCATTCTTGTACCCAAAATTTAGCTCTTTAGGAGAGATAAAAGTTAACCCACCGCTCGGCCAAATCTTTAAGATCCACAAAATATGAAGCCACCAACTAAGAATGTGTTAGTTTTAAAGTTTTGGCTGATTGAAGACTGGCTTAGGTCACTATAAGAAGAATAGACCCCAAATATAGGTTGTGTCCAAGTATCCTTGACAATGTAGAAGAATCCTATGCCAAATCAGAAGCTACCAGTGGATTAAAAATTTTAAAATACTAAGCATGCGATGACACGACCAATAAAGAACACCTTTTAAATTCCTATGGTTGTTGCATTGATTAGTTCTAGCTGGAAGTATCTTATATTTTGGGAACCATTTTAATACTGTTGATTCTTGAATTTCTATTATTCACTCATTTTGATGATCATCCATCTTCTGAACAATTTGTGAATTATAATATGAAGTGGGTACATACTGGGAAAGAAATAGCAGACCCTTTGGAATTTGGGTTTCAAAAATAGAGAAAAAGAGTAATGTATAAGAGAAGAGGAAGAGTAGGAGATAAACTTACCACTTTGTTTCTGTATTATTGGAAAATGGGTAATCTTTTCTTGGGCCATTTTTTATTGACAGGAAAGGAGATACCAAAAAAACTGCAGTTCCTCAAATTTGGTGAGTCTTGAATATCAATCATTTGCAATGCTTGCAGAGAACTTTCTAAATTCTTCTCCCCTTTCGTGACAGAATGATGAGTAAATGAAAATTACAGGAAATTGAAAAGAAAAAAATAGAAATTTGATAAAAGAAAAGGAGGAGATCAGGTTTGGATGGACTTACCACATTATTTAAACAATAGCATTAACAAAAAAAAAAAAAAATGAATATACAAATCTGAAAAATAAGAATTAGAACTGATTTTTTTTCCTTAGAACTTTGAGTCTCTCTCAAACTGTTTCTCTTTGTGACTATGGTTCCGGCGGCCTAAGTCTGGCAAGGGAACGGATGGTAGAGGAAAAACTGATGGTTATGGCCGGCCTTAAATATTTATCTCTTGGTGCCCTATGAACTCTGTCTCTCCTATCTCTGTATCTCAAGTCTTTCGAGTTTCGATTGCATTTTAAGTTTTTAACTCAAATAACTAAATCTAAAGCAATCCAACCAAAAAATTCAAACCTAAATCATATTTAATCCCCAGATTTGAAAAAGAAAAGGAAAAAAACATAAAAACAATAACTTTACTGGTTATGGGTATATAGCAAAAAACCTAAAATAAATATCAATGCAACATTCAATCCTATACTTATTTAATTCCAACGATTTCGGTAAGATTAGAAACAGAAGTACTCAAACTAAAATCAATATTTTTAGTGATTTCTATAATCTAAAAAAAAAACCAAAAGTAAATATCTAAAATTGAGAAAACAAACATTTTGATAGAGAATCCAAAAATCCAAAACAAAAACAAATCAAATCTAAACCTACCCAACAAATAAACTCAATTAAAAGTAATGTTTTATACCCAAACCTACAAAATTGAGAAAAAAATGTACCGTTGTCGATGTTGGTTCTGGCAATCTGGTGGTCTAAATCTGGCAAGGGATCGGACGGTGATGGGAAACTGATGGTGATGGCCAGCCCTAGATATTTCTCTCTTCGCCGGTATCTAGTTCCAGAAAAATTCAATGCGTACCTTCCGAATATGTGGTGAAGGGGATTGTTTTTGCTGTTCAGTGAATGGTTCCGATGAACTCTACTATCTTTCCCTTTTGATTGTAACGCATAATGGACTCTCTTTCTCTTGGCGCCTTAGGAACTATGCTTGTTTCTCTGTTTCTTTCTCCGTGTCCCAGCCCTCATCCCCTCTCTCTATTTCTATCTCCATGTAAATCATATTTTAACCAGTTAATTTTTTTATTTATAAAGTGTGGCTTTTAAACGGTGTTGCAGCAACCACTGGTTCAATATTTCAGGATAGTTAACAAACTTTAACAACGAAAATTATTCAATAATCATAACCAGGTAAATATTATAAAATTAGTATTTTTAAAAAATTATCTCATTGGACCCATTATAATAGCTTGACATATCAATGGCCAAAAATATCATTCAGATGCAATTACTAACATATCAAACAAACATAAACACACAAAAAAAAAATAATAATAATAATAAACAAACAAACAAAAACAAAAACAAAATTTCTTCTTCTTTTTTTAATTTTCCAAATAGTTTTAGCCATGAAACTAAATCATGGTTTGAGCGCTATTACAACATTAAAAGCATTTATTAAAAAAACTCTTCAAAACTGCCAATCTAATAACCAAACACAGAGGCAATAGTTTGACAGAGCCATCCGTAAATGGGTTAGGGGAAACGATTGGGAGACTAAGAAAATAAGGAGAAAGAACTGTGTGAAGAAGAAGAAGTCCATGGGAGTGCATTAGAAAGAGAGAGAGTTTGATCGGGTGGTTTTGTTATCCAAAAGAAAAACCAAATCTAACACAGATATCTGATATTAAAAGCCATTCTATCCCAAATTCCTTACTCAAAACTGAATCTAAGCCAAAATCTATATGCAATCCAATACATTCCAATCCAATCCAATCCAATCCAATACAATCAAAATACTCAGACCTAAATCATATTTAAACTCAAATTTAAGGAACCAAAAAAATAGAGACTAACTGATGGAGGATACGGGTCTGATGGTGTGTCTCTCTATTTCTCTGTATCTGCCTCTCCGTATCTCAATTCCTCTTGGACCTTTCGTCGTATTTAATTTTGACCGGTGGTAGTTCTCTCTATCTCCGTATCTCCCTTTCACCAAACCGTTTCGACAAAGCGTCTACCTTTATGGTCTGGGTTTTGGACGATGAAGAAGGGGTTTGGACGTGGAGTGTGTTTTGGAGGAATGGAGAAGTGGAACAGGGAATGAACCTTGAGGGCTTACGAACTCTCTCCTTCTCTCTGTATCTGTGTTTTTTTTTTTTTTTTTTTTTTTTTTTTTTTGAGAGGCTTTCAAACGGTGCTAAGCTTTGTTAAACAATATAATGATATGTTAAATCGAAGATAAAAAACTCACCGGTGAAAGAAATTAACAGACAGTTAGATGAAGAAATCTAACAGGAAAGTGAGAGACATCTTTTCATTTTTGATTGCAAACTGTGGAAATATTTCAATGGGCTTCTGTTTTTTCTTTTCATCGGCAGGGAAAATCTTTTCTTTTAGCTGTTTGTGTTAACAAATGGAAAGAATGAATAATTGTGTGTTTTGGGTTTCAGTTTTTAGAGCAAGCAGTTTTTGATCTCTCGATCTCTCTCTCCTTCTCCGTTCTCTGCCTCTTTATTTCTCTGTCTCTCTTTTCTCTCGGTCTTTCTTTCTCCTTTTTTTTTTTTTTTTCTCCGTGTTTATACCAGTAGGGTTCTAAACAGTGTTTTGACATAGTAAAAAATTATAATTTATCGCTTTTAACTTAGCCAAACGTTGTAACGTGCGGATAATTTTACTTAAAAGTTGTATACGTGTCAGCATTGTAAGAGACCTATTTTCCTATAGTACTGCGTTTCTTTTTTTTTTTTTTTTTTTTTTTTCTTAATGATAAACGTGTGTTGTCTGAAAGGGTATGTCTCCAAACACAACGTACGGTTTTTTAATTTTAAATTTTATACGTGTCATTTTTTTAGATAGGCTTTTTACCTAACGTGGCAGCACCTGGTTGAGCCTTCTGCTTTTTTATATATATATAGATAACCCTGTATTTAGGTGGGAATTATGTAAGGGTAGTGTGTGAGAGAGTGTGAAGTAATGCTCAAGATTATGCAAAGAAACAGGGACTCGTGACTGGATCTTGCAGGTGGCTGGTTGCTTGCAAGCCACCAGAAGTTGCACACGTGCCAAGCATGCTAGAAGTTGAAGCAACATGTCAGCTGAAGTACTGCAGGACAAAAAGTACAGATTGGCCGTTTAGTTACCTCGCGGTTGGAACTTGCGACTCAGTCAAGCCACGAGTCCAAGCCGCCTGTCAGCTTTATTTTGAAAAACCTGACTCTTCACATTCCATTCTCACCCTATTATAAATATCCCTTATACCCACAAAATGTAGAGAGCTTTCAGAGAAAATATTGAGAGAGAAACCCTAGAGAAAAACAAGATTGACTAATCTATAATCTTCACGTAGAGACTCTTCAAATTCCTCTACTCTCATTCTCTCCATTGTTACATTTTTGAGAGGTTCATTATCAAAACATTTTCTCACCATACTCACACATGTGAGAATGCCATTTGGTGCTTGGGAAGCAGTTAGGAAGGGACCAATTTCATATTGGTTGATGCTATGAGCTATAGCGGAATCCGGTAAGCTAAAGAATAAATAGGTTCAGCGCAAACTCGTTGGAGTAGGAGCTTGGAGGGCTTAGGTACACTGGGTAGATTAGGCTTGGAAGGTCTTCTGCTGTTCATGTATCCCAACTACATTCTTTAGTGGATTATTTACCGCTTGGAGGGCGGCGGAGAGGTTTTACGTCGAGAGTTTTAGTTTCCTCTTCAATAACACATCGTGTGTTGTCCTTGTGTTTGCATCTCTCTTCCCTTAATCTTTGCCATTTAATTTCTGTTGTGAATGTGATTTTATTTGGTCTAAGATTGTTTATCAATTCTGTTATATGCTTATGTTCATATTCCGCACATTAATTGTTTGATAATAAGTTTGAATTGGTAATTTGTAAATTGGGGGTTTAAACATTCAAGGTGTTTTATACACTAATTGAACTTTCAATTGGTATCAGAGTGGGTATACTTGTTGTGGTTTAAATACCTAAGTGTGATCCTTGACCCCTTGTGTGTTTTGCCATGGATAATGTTTTGTATGCTTCTATGGATGTTTTGGATATTGTTGAGTGTAACATGCCATGTGTTTGTGAAAATGCCTTTATGAGTGTTAATCCTCATAATTATGATGACATGTTACTTGAATCTATGGGTGCTGTTGATATTCCTAACATCAAACTCTTGAAGAAAAAGGCTAAGAAGTTTAATAAGGATTTAAGTAAGTTATTTTGTGAAAATGATGATTTGATTACTAAGCTCAATGAATCCAACAAATTGGTTGAAAAATATAAGAAACTTACTGAAAATTCTCTTGAAAAACTGAAAGAGTTTGAATGTTTGAATATGGACTTGGATGCTAAACTTGTTTTGCCTAACAAACTTGTTGATGAGCTAAAATGTGAAAATGAATCTCTTAAGATGCATGTCAAGTGTTTGATTGTTGAACCTATTTCTAAAAATGATGAAAATATTTGTTGCAATTATGTTGTGGTACCAAATTTTATGCCTATTGTGTATTCTACCTCAAAGGACAAATTGGTGTACATTTCTCCACATAAAAGAAATCAAAAGGTGGAGAGAAATGCTATTAAGTCAAAACCTCCATTTAGGTTTCATACTAAGATTTTGGATGGATCTAAGTTTGTTTCAACTTGTCACAATTGTGGTGTGATTGGTCATATAAGACCTCAATATCTTAAGTTGAAGAGAGAACAAAATCATATAGCTAGATCCCCTTCTAAAAAGCCTAGTGGACCTAAACATATTATTTGTCACCATTATGGTGCCTTTGGTCATTTAAGACCTCAATGCTCTAAGTTTCATGCTCTTAAAAGAATCAAAAGAAAAGAGAAACTTGAGCTTCATGGAAGTTATGCCAAAAAGGGTAAACTGGATTTGAGTGAAAATAGCATATTGTTAAAGAAAGTGTTTAGTGCTCTTAACTCCTTGTCTATGTGCATCTTCAGTTCTCATTCTTCCAACCCTCGTCTCACTTCTCTTGAGACACTCATTCCAAACAATCGTTCTGTTTGGATGAGGAAGGGTTCCTATGGTTGAGCTTTTGCTCTTTTGGTACTTGATCTAATTCTTTCGATCTTTGTAGGACCCTTCATGCATTAAATGTCATATCTTCATGTGTTTTGTGCATCTTTCATTTCTTTATATGCATTGTTTCTATTTTGATCTTACTTTTATGCTTTTGTTTTTGTGTGTGTAAAAATCCAAAATCACATAAAAAGTGAAAAATTCAAAAAGTTTGATCGTATATTTTTGAGCATATATCACATGTGAGTTTAGCCTTGTACCTTTGTACAAACGGCTTTATGCATTTACGAGTTTAGCTTGTTCTTTATGCACTTATATCTTTGTGGGAAAAATCTTGACATCTACGCGTGATTGTTGTAAATCGATTTTCAAGCTTATCATGAATGATTAGTTAATAGTCATGTTGGTTTTGATACATGCATAGACTTGTGCGTATATATCTTCTCACACTTTTTATGTTTTTGTTGAAAAGAGCTCACCAAATGTAAATCTCCAAATGAAAAGAGATATTGAGCTGCAAAAGCCGTTGCACATATTAGTATTTGACTAGGAAAAAGGGAAAGCGACTTATATTGAAAATGTATGATGCCCAAAAGCCAAAGGCTTGTTCATCAAATTGAAATATCAGAAATTTCAGGCATCAATCTCAAAATGAGATGTATTAATTCAAAATGATCAAATGTTATGAATTGTAAAGAAGCCAAATGAAAAGTTTCAAAAATATGTAATTATTTTCTTGTGTGAAGTCATATATGTTCATTTCTATAATTGAGATAGACCTCTTGACTTAGTACTAGTTGTTCATTTCTATAATTGAGATAGACCTCTTGACTTAGTACTATTTGTGTATGACTTGATTGAATTGATCATTGAAGCTTCATTCTAGACTAAGAACTAATCCACACTTGATACACACACATAACACACATGCCTAATGGTTAATGAATGCCTTATTCATTTGTTCGATTGTACTTGTTTAAATGTGATGTGTGTGTACTCATCTTTATATAGATCAAACCAAAAAGATTTTTGATCATTTTATATGTATTTGGAAGTGATTTTTATCACTCTTTGTGTTCATGTCATATGCTTACTTTGTTTTTCATTGTTTCAGCATGTTTTGTGTTGAAAAAACAAGTGTCAGAAGTTTTGGCTACTCGTTTTGGTGACTTGCAAGCCGCGAGACCCAGTCACGAGTTTACACATAATGGTTTTGCGACTCACTCGCGACTCGCCAGTCGTGAATTGCCTAGAAATAGCTTTTTAAAGAGCTTTTTCTTGGGAAACTTGTTTTAAACCTCTCCCATCCTCTCTTAAACCATTCTTTCAATATTTTTACATCAAAACCTAATCAATTTGAATGATTTTTCATTCCATTAACATCTCTAAGGTAATTCTAAACTTTTTTCACTGTTTTTGATCTTTAGATTATGTTTTGGAGAGTTTTGTGCTCTTGGTTGGGATTTTCATCATAGGGGTTGGGAAAACTTAATTTTTGTCAAATTTTTGTATGGGATTGGTTTCTTTTGATGATTTGCTTTGGATGTTGGCCCCTTGTGGCAAAAATAACATGTATTTAGGCAAGTTTTTCATATGTTCATGCATTGTTTTACATTGTTGTTCATATTGTGCACTCTAGGTGTTTGATAAAATGCCTCTTAGACATTTTCTCACTTGTTTGGACTCTGATGAGTACCAAATTTTGGGGTTTATCATGTTTCCTCATTAGGAACATGTTTGGTTTATTGGTTGTGTATTTAACACACCTTACCCCACATATGCGATTTCAATGCTTTGATCATGCATTACACATTGCCACCTCTTGCACACACCTATACTACCCTTGTCATGCATTGATTTATATCTTGTTTATTCATCTTAACATGTCATGTTTATCTTATGCTTTGTAGCACTTTGTTTTGTTTTAGGTTTGAACTTCATTTTCTCATTCATTTTGCACCCCTCATGCATCGTTATCATTATTCATACTTTCATCTCTTGCCCTTGTTTCTCCTTGATTCTTTGTCTATTCCTGACAAAAAGGGGGAGAGTATACTTTCTAGAGTATACTGGAGTGTTTTGTCATTTCTATATGACTTTTATGCACATTTGTAGGAGGAGAGATATTCCATAGGGGAGATGCATATACTAAGGGGGAGAAGACTTTGAGTTAACAAGAAAACTTTTTTTTGTTTGTTTCTCTTTATATTTGTTTTCCTGTATTGCATTGTGTTTGTTTGTTGGACATGCATATATCCTTATGCTATTGTGTCTCATTGAATGCATGTTTTGATGATCATTTGCTTTGTTATGTGATCATTGTAGTCATTTCTATATGACTGTTTAGGTGTATGATTAAGTTGCTCACATGTTTTATATCATGTTTACTTGATCGCAATTTACTTATTACATTATACTTGTCATTTTATTACTTGCTTTACCTTGAGGGTCTAACGTGTTTTGTGCAAGTGTTTCAGGTTACATGTATATATGTTCCAAGTTCATCACAGCTCCTATGACTCATGATAGGGGGGTGATATGATAAGGGGAGAAAGAGAGAAAGAGCTTTGTGTTATATTAACTATGTTTTACTTCGCTCATAGTTCATGATTATGCTTAGCTATTTAAAATATTTTGATTTGTACCCATGTTGCTTTTGTAAGCTTTTAGGGTTGTTTTCATGCTCTTGTAGGCTTTTATGGTTTGTACCTATGCCTTGTTGCATTGTACTTGTTGTGTTGTCTTGCATTACTTCAAGTACTCTCACTCATGTGCCCTAGTAGGATCTTGTTCCTAGATGTATACTTGTTGTGTGCATTGGTTGAGTGTTGGATATGCAAATGATACTTTGCATTTAAGTTTATTAGCTTGCATGTCTAGTTGTTCATTCCAAGTGTGAATGAGTATTGCGGTCACTATGTTATAGTGATTACTTGTTTGGTTAAGCCATAGTTTATTACTTAATTTCATTTTTTGCTTGATTGCATTGTGTTTGCTCCATATGCATTACAAGTTTTCTGCATACAATGATCATATTGTATTGGTTTCAGGAGATACTTGTTCTTATGGTTCAAGAGTTACACAGATTCTAGAGTTAAGTGTGAGTGAGTTTTGTTTAATTGTTCCCAACTTACATTTTAAGTCTAGAGTTTGTTTTAGGGTTTTGTCACAAAACAGCCAAAAGGGGAGATTGTAAGGTTGAATTTAATCAACCATCTTGTTGGCTTTATTTCGTGTCAAATTTGCTTGTATTTTAACAATTAGTAACCCTGTATTTAGGTGGGAATTATGTAAGGGTAGTGTGTGACAGAATGTGAAGAAATGCTCAAGATTGTGCAAAGAAACAGGGACTCGTGACTGGATCTCGCGAGTGGCTTGTGGCTTGCAAGCCGCCAGAAGTTGCACCTGTACCAAGCATGCTAGAAGTTAAAGTCATGCTAGCTGGAGTATTACAAGACAAAAAGTACAGACTGGCCGTTCAGTTACCTTGCGGCCAGAACTTGCGACTCAATTAAGCCGCGAGTCCAAGTTGCTAGCCAGCTCTGTTTTGAAAAACCTGACTCTTCACATTCCATTCTCACCCTAGTATAAATACCCTTTATACCCACAAAATGTAGAGAGCTTCCAGAGAGAATATTGAGAGAGAAACCCTAGAGGAAAACAAGATTGACTCATCCACAATCTTCACATAAAGACTCTTCAATTTCCTCTACTTTCATCTCTCTATTGTTACATCCTTGAGAGATTTATTACCAAAATATTTTCTCACCATACTCACATCTGTGAGAAGGCCATTTGGTGCTTGGGAAGCAGTTAAGAAGGGACCAATTTCATATTGGTTGATGCTATGGGCTATAGCGGAATCTGGTAAGTTAAAGAAGAAATAGGTTTGGCGCAACCTCGTTGGAGTACGAGCTTAGAAGGCTTAGTTACACTAGGTAGATTAGGCTTGGAGGGTCTTCTGCTGTTCATGCATTCCAACTACGTTCTTTAGTGGATTATTTACCGCTTGTAGGGTGGCGGAGAGGTCTTATGCTGAGGGCTTCGGGTTCCTCTTTGATAACATATTGTGTGTTGTCCTTGTGTTTGCATCTCTCTTCCCTTAATCTTTGCCATTTAATTTCTGCTGTGAATGTGATTTTATTTGGTCTAAGATCGTTTATCAATTCCGTTATATGCTTATGTTCATATTCCGCACATTAATTGTTTGATAATAAGCTTGAATTGGTAATTTGTAAATTGGGGGTCTAAATGTTCAAGGTGTTTTATACACTAATTGAACTTTCAATACACAAATTTGACCCAATTTGAACTTAAAATGAGTGAGATATGCCTGTTTGAAGTTAAGGCAATAGTGTTATCAAGAAATGTAGATTTCAGCGTAGGTTGTGCATGCACCTCAAAGTTGTGTGCACAAGCCAGGCTCCAAACAAACCAGGCTAAGCTTTAGAGAATATTAATAGGGAGATTAGGAACTTTCGATGCTTCTCTATCTTATGGAATAATAGATCTTGTTACTTTTCTAGTTTTATCTCTATTCTTCACCCACAAGTTTAGTAACTTAACCATTGTAGCCTCGTTGACCAATCCCTAGGTTAGTTAGGGTCGAAGCAATATCTCTTTTTCTTAGTAAGGTGTCTTTGATATTGCAAGGATGTTCACCACTTTTTGGTCATTGTAGAAGTCCTTTTTGTATTTTCGTCTATTCTCTAAAATTTCACACACCTATAAAAACTAAAATCAAAATTTCAAACTCGCACCTATACCTAATAAATTCCTAGCCTTGCTTTTGAAATGACTAGTATCATTTGACAAAGGCAACAAAATGACATGTTATACTTGAGAAATAGATGAGGTTATTATTAGTAGAGGCCTATAAACACAAAATCTCAAGTTTGAAAATCAAACAATCGAAATAGTTTCATAACTGTATATTTGTATTGATGAATTTATAGGTACAATTCTCTGTATTTAGATTCTAATAAAATAAAAATAATCCTCTAATTTGATCTCTTTAAAAAAGTCTTCAATTAAAAATCATTAATCTATACAAAATTGGGTGCATACATCCATAAAATCTAATATGACTTTTTTATTTTATTTTTTATTTTATCATGGGATCCGGCTCCCCTCCCATTGAAAAACTCTCTCATTCCTCCCATTTTTAAATAGATTTAAGACACTTGACAAGCACTAAATCTAACTGTTAAGAAATAGACCTGCCAAAATCTAATCCCTTGTAAGTTGTAACCCACACTTACCAAAACAAAAAGACCCCTTATATTCTCTATTTCTCGCCCTCACAACCCTTGTTAAAAAAAACTTTATCCCGCTAAAATGTATATCACTTTGTTCTAATTGTTTATTTATTTATTTATCCAAGCTTATGAACATTTTTTTAGCTGCTAAATCCTATGATATCATGATCTGATTGGAAATCCAAGGTTTTAGAAGGAATTAAAGAGGTGCTTCATTAGTAAGTTTTTCTTTCCCATCGTTCTAGTTTTGTGTTTTCTTTTTCTTCTTTTTAAAGTTGTTAAGTGTTTAAATGATATCCAAGCAAATCATGAGTTCCTTATTTGATTTGGAAGTTTTCTTTAACCTTTTCCTTTTGCTTCATTATTATTTCAGTACTCTGTTTTATTTAAAATGCCCAATATTAGCATTTTTTTTTTCCTTTCCCCCACAGTCCATGGATTAAGCCTCTATTTGTTTTTAAATTTTTTTACGTATTGCGGTATCAATTCACCTAGGAACAGCTAAAACTTCAGATTAATGGTGGTCTGGAATGATAAGGGTGAGGTTCTAGCATCTCTGTTAGAAAGGATTCCCTTGCCGTCAGAGGTGGTTATTTTGGAAACTCTCGCGGTTGGACGAGCTGTCCAGTTTGTTCATGAAATTGGTCTTCGTAGCTCTGACAAGTATACTTAACTTCTTGTAAAAGTTTAAAACCTAACCAAAAAAAAAAAAACCTTATGACCCCAACAAAAAAGACATTACTTAAATTGGAAACCAATTAACTTATATTAATAATAATTTCCAAATGTTAACATATCGCTCAAACTCTTAAAAGTCTATTTGAAAAAAATATTTTAAGAATAAATAAATTTATAGATTAAATTATGATTCCATTTTAAATGTGTTAATCCTTCACTTGTATATAAGGCATAAGGGTTTTTGTCCTAATTATCATTTTTGAATTTAACTTCTCAATTTAAGAAAACTTCTAAACTGAGAGAAAATCAATGGTTAGAAAATTAATGGACAACTTAGATTGGCAATGATGGATTTGGTTATTATTATTCTCGCTATGATGCAACCTAATGAGGTTAACTCTATTTCTTTTCATCACTCCTCACTTCAAATCTTACATCATAGTCCTTATGAACTTTATGATATGACATATGAGTGGAATGGTTTTTGGTTGCCTTTCAGAAATTGAAATGTGTGAAGAAAATCATATTTACCTTATTTGTGAAATGTGTTATTGATACTTATCATCACTGCATTTGGTTGTACAATGAACCTGATGACGAGCCAGAATTGCTGACTGCTAAAGAAGGTCTTGATATATGCTACGACAAATATCATAATCGCGTTGAGCTTGCAGGTCGTTTGTCTGGATGGTACAATAAGCATATAAAAAAGCACTAACCTTTTGTTTATATGCAAAATCCAAGAGGTTGCTCCTTTGACAATAGGTGCAAAACGTGAAAGAATGTGGAATGCTTGTAGTCCCAAAGAGGAAAGAGTTGGTGAATCTAGTAAATAATATGAAGACAAATGTTTGAGACCTTCAAAATGGCGCACGCAAACATTTGCCTATGTACTATAGTTTCTAAATCCATAAATGTAGTTTTACTATAGTGTGATATCTGTCAGAGGGGCTCAGAATCAATTATCCATGCTCTTTGGGATTGTGGTGGTGCACAGGATGTTTGGGCTGGGTCGGTTGCTCCAATTCAAAAGAGTGGTGGACAGGTTGATGATTTTCTGCAGCTGTTTCAAGTTATGATGGCCAAACTGTCCATGGAGGAGCTGGAGATTTTTCTGGTTCAGAGTTGGCTAATTTGGCATAGGAGGAACACGGTTGTTCACGGTGGTTCGATGCAACACCCCAGGCAGTTAAACCAGAGAGTCATTGACTTACTTACGGAATACCGAGAGGCTCAAAGCTCGCTAGCAGTTCCGTTGAGCTGTCCTTGTCTTCTGCAGAATTGGAAGCCGCCAGCAGGTCAGCTGTTTAAACTGAATTTTGATGCAGCCATTTTCGATGATGGTTCAGGGGTTGGGGCGGTCATTCGCAATGCTGCTGGGGAGGTTATGGCAGCTTTATCGGCTAGGGGTGATGCTGTGGCAGACAGTGAGGAAGCGGAAGTTCGGGCATGCCGGAAAGCATTAGAGTTTGCCATAGATGCTGGGTTCTCGGAGCTGATAGTGGAAGGAGATAACTCGGTGGTTATGTCAACCATCTCTGCCAACAAACCAAACTGGTCACGCTTGGGGGTTATTTATGACGATATTGGTTGTTTAGCTGCTGGTCTTGCTTATGTGTCTTTCTCTTGTATACGGCGCAATGCCAATTCTGTAGCCCATTCGTTAGCTCGGTATGCTAATGGATTAGATGAAGAAGTTGTGTGGTTGGAAGACTCTCCGCCACCAGCTCTTGATGCTTTGTCTTTCGACTTATCTTCTTTGAATGAATGAAGTTTGCATGGGATTTCAAAAAAAAAAAGTTCCAATGATATATATATATATTTTTTTTTTTTGAGAAGAAAGTTCCAATGATTTCAAATGAGTATTTCTCACTTGTTTTAAATCTGGTAATGGATAAATTGTAACTTATTAGACAAATATTTTATTCTAAACTGCAGTCACTACCAAAATTATTAGAATCGTGTGTTAAGCCAAAAAGTTCAAATTGCAAGACTTAGGCCCAAGTTTCAAGCCCATTTGAGATAGGTGGCTCAAGGTAGCGTACTCTAGTGCAAGAGTGGCAAACGCCACAGAGAGAACCAAAAAAAAAAAAAAACTCCATTTCATTTACAATTGATGATTTAATTTGGTCAACTCCATATTCACCAACCCCTCAGAAGAACTATTGTCTTTACTAGTCTATAAGAACCCCATTTCACCCCATTTTTGGCAATCGGAGACACCCGTTCAACCCCTTGGAAGATCTTGAATTTACACTACTCTTTTTTCATCTATACTCTAAAGTCTAAAGTTTAATAAAATATTTATAATACACGTTTAGTTTTAATAGAATTAAAATTTGTTAAAATTTAAATGATAAAACTTTAACTAAATTAACTATTTTTAAATTATATTTTTCAATTTGAGAACATATATCTAAGGATTAATAAAAAAAATTAATTTAACAATTTGACACCCGTAGTTTGTTTGTTTTTATTTTTTTTATTTTTTGTGGTTGATTTGGAGTGTTTTGGTTTGATAAGGTAGAAGAGGAAAAGTTGATAAGAATAATTAAAATTTTATTTTTATCTTGTTCTAAGAAAAAGGAAAAAAAAAAAAAAACCGTTGTTTTTATAAAAAAAAAAAAATTGGTGAAGGAAAAAATTTGGTGAAGCTATTTAGCATAACCACAGATTTTAAACTCAACTTTTATTATATAGTATACTTTATTATATAGTATATATGATGTATGCGTTTTTTTAACAAAATAATAAAAGATTAAGCACAAGAAAATGCACTAGAGCACAATTTTTTCTAAACTAGTTTGTAGAGAAACATTTTAAACTTCTTATATATCTCTTTTTTGGGTGTGAATTTTGAAAATCTAACTATTGAATTTCATGTTTTTTATGTCCTTAACATGCATATTAAATTTCATTCAAATCGAATGTTATTTACTATCCAATCAATAAACATATTTTTTGTATATAATTTTAGATCACAAAAACTTGAAATTTTAATATTTGTTCGATGACATAGCAATTTATCTTCGATTTTCTTGAAATTTTGTAAGCATGAAGGATATAATAAGAACATACAATTTAATAGTTAGATTTTCAAAATTCACACTCAATATTAAAATACATGAAGAGTTTGAATGGTTTCTTTTCAAACTAATTTGAAAAAAAACTTTATTATGCTTTAGAAACACTATAAAAACAGTGACGCTTAAAATAGCAAATTAGATGCGCTACTTTGATTCACTCTTTTTCTCCTCTTTAAATCACAATCTATCACCAAATTGGCACAGACCATTTCCAACTCACAGCCTAACTGACCCTCAATGAACTCCTCAATTATTAGCCCAAATTCTTTAAAAACAAAATGCAGCGTGAAGCAGAACCAGAATGCATTTCTCAAAACGTTCAACCAATCTCCTTCTCCGACTTCTTCTCCAGCAGCATTTTCTGTCTTTCCAACCAACATTTTTTCACTCATCCTTCTCTCAAATACACCTCTACAAAACTCATTGCCACCACTATCTTAGCCACTGTAGTCCTCATTGGCATTGTTGTTTGGTAAGATGGGATCATTTGAGAACAAGTTATCTAGTTTTTTGCTGAAAACTTTTTGTTAAAAGTATGTTAAAGTATACTTGAATCTTAAAATTTTTTGAAAAAAAGTAAGAAAAAATGGAAAAAAAATGAAGTTTTAAAAAACTATATATAAAAGTTAAAACCTAAAAGCCAAAGCTTAAACCAGATGCCAAACTCACCTAAAAATGATCTTAAGGTCCAACCTGATAAATTATTCGATACAAACAAAGGACAGTCACATGATCCTCCCATCCAATACAATTAAATCATTTTGGATTTCAGTAATCATGTGGACTCTTTGAAATTAATTGTTAATAAGAAATGGTTTAATTATTTTGATTGGAAGAACGACATGACTATCTCCATTTGCACTGATGAATAATTTCTAGTCGTTCCCATCCTCATGATTTTTTCGAGACTATATTAATCAAAGAGGGTATATGTTAATTTGAGTCATAGTCAAACATAAAAAGAAGTGATCAACAAGGCATTTAAATACTAATTATTTGTAATGAATGAAAGAAAGGGACCAAAGGGGCATGAGACTTGAATAAGAGCCCAACTTGACTCGAGTGACTTTGTACGTGTGGAAGTTTCAAAGCAAGAGTGTCATAATGAACTCTACAATGAACAACTATTTTATTTTCTTTAAATTTGCACAGGATTTGGATTGTTTACGGTAAATATTGGATTTTGGCCTGCACATTCACTCTTGGTTTGAAGTTCATTTCTTGTATTTACCGCACATTAATCACCAATGGAGTTAACTTACCAAAACTTGATGATTAGATACGTGAATGCTCACAGAATAAATTCTTATTAAGAACTATTTGCTATTATCATACAAATTGAGACTTACATTTGATTTTGCAGTACAGGAAGCTGCTACTAACGCACCTGCTAGGAACTTTTGACCTTCTATATTAAACTTCCGTCATTTTTATTATATGGAAAATGATCACATGAACATATATGTAGGTAGTAATAAATTACCGTCAGTGGTGAAGTTAGGCTTTCAGTTTAAGAGAGCAGGATTGAAAACAAAATTAATCTAAAAAAATTAATTGAACTTGATATGCGAACACAAATTGCCACCCCTACATGTCATTCCGATTATATTCTAATTTTGTGTCAATTATTTTAATATCTGAATTCATGCATATAAACATAGGAAATATAGATAAGACTCATTTTGAATTAATTATGCTTATATATAATAATATTATGAATGCGCTATAATCTATTATTTAAGACATAATATGCTATATATATATGCAAAATTCAAGAGTCATGTGTAAATATCATTTAAATTATATATATATATATATATATATTTTTTTTTTTTTTGAAGGGGGACCAATTGATCATTCATTGATATGTAAAGAATCATAATACAAAGCATCCTCCGCAAGCGGTGGAGTATCTTTAATCCAGAATACATCATTAACTAAATTCCTAGCATGTTTTGCTAATGTATGAGCAACCATGTTTCCACCTCTCTTAACCCAGTTAATGGATAGGACCTGCATTCCTCTAAGATTGAACTTGATGTCTTCATAGATGTGGCCAAGCAGTGAGCTATTCTCTATAGAAACAGATAAAGCCCTCATCACATTTAAGCAATATCCTTCAATAATCACCAGAGAAAAACCAACTTCCCTTGAGAATTCCACAGCTCTTTGGCAAGCCAACACCTTAGCCTCCTCACTGCTGTTCACGTCAAGACCCTTCACTGACATACCTGCCATAACCTCGCCTGCAGAGTTTATGATTATATTAATATTATTTAAAAAATTTTAATAATTTTTTTTGTTAAAATAATTAAAGATTACACAATAGTGTAGAATTACAGTTTTAGAAAACATAAATGTATAAAAATAAATTGAATAATAAATGTCAATTTTATATGTTTTTAAACATACAATGTATTGTAAGAGAAATATTATAATAAAAGTGCTAAATGAAATTTTTTTGTTTGTTTACGGATAAATAAAAAAGTAGAACACGCGTCTCAAATTTTAACCATAAAAATCATTGTATCTTTTCTTCTAATGGAAAATGAAAAAAAGTTATGTATTCTATATCACTAACCCTCTAAATAAAAAATGAAAAGTGTTTGTTTTTTGAAAACAAAACGATTTTTTCTAACTGGATATTTATGTATTTTTGGAATCATATGCTTTAAATGGTAATAAAGTTAATGAATTATATATGATTGTGAGAGACTGGGAAAATTAGGTGCTCTCAAAAAGATACTTATGGAATCTCTTTTGGGGAAAAATTAATTGAGTGGAGTATTGGGTGCTCTCAAAAAGAGACTCATGGAATCTCTTTCGGGGAAAACTAATTGTGTAGAGTTGCCACTTATTTTTATTTATACAAGAAAAAAAAATTGTAAAATACATATATAATTCTCCATTTCATAGAATATGAAATAAAATTTACACTTGATAGCAATTACATTGTTTTGAGTCTTAGTTACAATCTAAGTACAAGACACTTTTGTCCTAGTTACAATCTAAAGAAAGTAAAAATGATAGAGCATTGATCTTTGAACCAATATTTTAGGTTCGGGGATTAGGTTACAAAATGAGAAGATGTTAGACACCAACTTTATCCAAAAAATTCGATCTTCTAGACATAGGCTGGCCATTCACATTTCAATAAACATGACATGATAAAATTTATACAAACATACAACATGTTAATATTGAATTTAAATTGCAAACATACAACTATTAGTTTCTCGAGATCTAGGGTTATTCTCAAGCTAACACTCAGATCTTTTTTGAAGAAAGAATTTTGAAGTATTAAGATATAAATGAATAAAATAGTTTTAGACATAAAATATCATAGGGTTTTATTAAAAAAGAGTAGTATTTTTAAGCTAGAAAATAATAGATCTAGTTTTTGTATTATTTTTTTTTAGAGAGTTTCAACCTATGACTTTCGCTTCCGATAATAGTTCATTATTATTAGACCAAGATACCAATTAGTTTTTGGTGTAGGCAGAGATTGAACCTCAAATTTCTAATTCAACAACTAGAGATTTTATCAGTTGAGCTAATTAGAACCCACTGATTTTTGTATTAATTAAAGAAGACATTTTTTATGAAAAAAAAAAAAAAGTAGATATGGAATTATTATGTAAGTGGAAACATTTTTATAAAGAAAATATCATACCTGGATTTTATATAAGTAAAAGATGTATTTTATACAAGAGAATGGTAGATATGTTTTTATGTAATTGTGGGAGGACGAAAATCCGAGGACAGGGTCAAAAGGGACAAGCCCAATGTTAGAAGAACAAACCTCGGAAGACACTAACAGCAGGCCCTCGGGAAAAACATAAACAACTTATCACAAGTCTAGGGAGACTGTAATGCCTAAAGGATTGATGATTAGTTCTGAAGACCATTGGGCATAAACTGAGAAAGAGGAAGGAGATTTGTCAGCAAGCAAAAAAGAGAAGAGTGTAGATAAAGCATCCATCACCTCCGCATTCAATGCTCTGAACCCACTTAGCTAGCTGCATTAATGAGGAAATGACTCCTAAACAGTGTCATCACAGCTCATAGCATAGTATAGAAGCCTTCCAGTGAAGCCCTGATGGGACAAGTATTAAGGGAAACAAACCTAAACCCTCCAAGTGGAAGGCTAAGATACAACCTAGAGGCTAAATAAGGCGGAAAGACCTCTGTAGCAAGGGGATAGTGACATTACAGAAAAAAAAGGCAATATAAGAGTGTGATTATAATCCAAGAACAGGTGTAACCAGTATCTCAGACCAAACCCGAGGAACATAATATATGCCTCCTGAGGCTCTTTTTAACCAACTCTCATCCTATACACTTATGATTAATGTTGATCCTTTCATTTGTAGTTAATCCAATACATTTCAATAAGGGTATTAAAGGTTGATTAGCATCCCATATCTAAAAATTAATTATGTGAGGAAAAAAACAAGTTTGACTTATTTTTGCTTGCCACAATTGGTGCGATCCAGCTGACAAGAAGAGAAAACGAGATAAGAAGGCAGGTAAGGGTATCGCCAAGGAGGGTGAGATCCAAGACGAGACCTTTCTTGAGCAAACTAGTGGTCCCAAGGCCACCTGGTCACAACAAAAGAAGGGTGGAGAAGTCACTGAGATTTCTCCCAAATGACGGCCACGGGTTCTGAACTTGAAACCTCCCTTGGTCTTGGATGGAGCTCCCTTCACCTTGGATTCCTCCATCTGAGACTTCATTAATGGGAGGGCAAGCTACGTTGCCAACTCTGTGGAGCAAGCGCTCTTATTGCCTTGGGACATGGCTGAGCTTCATAATTTGAAGAAGCATGAAATGTTCTTATCACTAAAGAGGGACTTAGCCCTAGTATGTGCATATATTTTCTTACTCTAATTTGTGTAGGTGCACCCCTTTGTTATTTGCTTAGAGGCCTGATTTGTATCACTAACCCCTTTTTGTTTTTTTTTTTGAAAATAGGCAACGCAAGTGGCACATGTTGCCGACGAGTGGGTGGAACAGACTCTTTATGAGAAGAAAGAGGAGCAGGGGTAGGAGGCCTTGGCGCTACAGGGACCTCAAGAGTGGCATCACTAGCATGAGACTCCAGTAGGGATAATAGGTCAGGTAGACTTTCTTGATCACCATCCCTTCAAGAACTTCAATGGCCCCCTGCTCAATACTAACGGCAATAGCAAGTGGAGTGGATGTTGTCGTTGCATCCTCGGTCACGTCAGGACGGTAGAAAACTTCAAAAACTTCTTCTTGGACCAAGCTTCCAAAACTCTCTTCTTTGGCCTCTTTAGATTGAACCTCGGCCTTGTCCTCAGATGGGATAATCTCTTCACCTTCAACTATAAGTTGGGCCACCTGGTGTGTGGGGAGCTCTACAAAGTGGGTTCCAGCAAGAATAGCTTTCTGGATGAGTCCTTCAATGGCCATGTCCACCCTAACAAGACAAAGGTCTTTAGCCTTGATTACGTGCTTCGAGATTTGGAAACGGGTGGAGATGGGCTTGAAGCCGAGGATGACGTGCGTAGCTCGGAGTTGGCTCTCGCAATGGAGAAATATCTCGAATTTTAGGATTCGGTTGAGCTCATCAAAATTCACCAAGCTTCGTCTCTTGGCGGTGGCCTTCTTATCTAAAGAAAAGATAATAGAGACAAGGGTAAGGAATGGAATAAAGAAAAAGAGGGAAAAAAAAAAAATCCCCTCCTAGCAACTGAAAGTTTAAAACCTTTAGTGTATTCCCAAGCCACTCCACTTAGTTTACCATCCTTGGTCGGGTAGTGTAGTCCACCATGTCATTCCTTTGAAATGATAAGAAAGTCCTTGTCCATGCCCTTATTGGTCTCGGGGAGGTAGGAAATTAGCCTAACGGCCCTAGTTTTTAGGTAATATCCTACCTCCTTATTATTCTGGCAACTATATACCCAATTTACATCATTATGAGTGAGGTTTACACCCATTTTCTTGTTTATTGCATCTACACTACCTAATATCCTAAACATGATGGGGGCACATTGAGTGGGAAAGAGTTTGAAAAGACACAAAAAATCCCTAGTTACCCTACCTATGGGAATTCTCATACCCCCCCCCCCCCTCTATAAATGCTATCATTGGAATTATTACAGCCTCAGAAGGCCTTTTCTCATGCCACTCTCTTAAGTGACAATGTTCTATAGTGACATCACTAGGAATCTTATACCATTTCTTAAACTCTTCCTTGTGCTCAGGGGTGTCAATTAAGCTAAAGAACCTACCCATTGTTAAGAAAAATAAGAAAGAAAAGAGATCTTAACTCTAATAAAAAGAAGAATCACAAGAAACTTACAAAGAAATAGAAGAGAAAGGGTTCCTTGAACAATTTATTTGGAAGAGGAATGATATTTTCTTTGCTAAAGGTAAAAATGGGGAAAAGTCACCCCATCCCCTCCTTTTATAAGGGCCAAGAAAGAAGTAGCAATTTTCCTGCTCCTTTGAAGTGAATTATGGGGACCGTAGGATTATAATCTCACCGTAGACTGTGGGGAACAAGGAATTTTCCGTTGCATTTACTTCTGCGTCATGGATTCTGAAGCCTTAGGTGCGTGTCTCAAGTCAGTTGAAAAGACACCCTTACATGGGAATGCATATGGAACGTGCCAAATGCCTCCTCGCATTTACCAAAACCACCTTTCCCTAGAAAGAACGGGAAGTGAGGTTTTGGGGGGGGGGGGTTATTGTGGGAGGATGAGAATCTAAGGACAGGGTCAAAAGAGAGAAGCCCAATGTTAGAAGAACATACCTTGGAAGGCACTGATAGCAGGCCCTCAGGAAAAATATAAACAACTTATCACAAGCCTGGGGAGATTGTAATGGCCGAGGACCTCGAAGATACTCTTTTGTCCTCGGAAGGACCAAGGACCAGTTCTGAAGACCATTGAGCACAAATAGAGGAAGAGGAGAGAGATTTGTCAACAAGCAAAGAAGGGAAGAATGTAGATAAAGCATCCATTAGCTCTGCATTCAATACTCTAAACCCACTTAGCTAGCCGCATTAATGAGGAAATGACCCCTAAACAGTATCATCACAGCACATAGCATTGTATAAAAGCCTTCCAGTAAAGTCCTGAAGGGACAAGTATCAAGGGAAACAAATCTAAACCTTCCAAGTGGAAGGCTAAGATACAACCTGGAGGCTATATAAGGCAGAAAAACCTCTGTAGTAAGGGGATAGTGACATTAGAGAAAAAAAGGCAATATAAGATTGTGATTATAATCCAAGAACAAGTGTAACCAGTATCTTGGACCAAACACGAGGAACATAATATAAGCCTCTCGAGGCTCTTTTTGACCAACTCTCATCCTATACACTTATAATGTTGATCCTTTCATTTGTAATTAATCCAATATATTTCAATAAGGGTATTAAAGGTCGATTAGCATCTCATCTCTAAAAATTAATTGTACGAGGAAAAAAGCAAGTTTGACTTATTTTTGCCCGCCACAGTAACATATAGAAAGCAATTTTATTAAGAAAATATTAGATGTAGATTTTATATAAGTAAAACAAGTGTTTTAAATGAAGAAACAGTAGATTTGTTTTTATGTGAGTAAAAATAAGTGATTTATTTTTTTATTTTTTATTTTGAGAGAGTTTTAACATATGGCATTCGCTTTTGATGATAGGTCCTTATTTTTAGACTTAGACAACAAAAAGTTTTTGATATAGGCAGTGATTGAACCCCAGATCTCTTATTCAACTATTAGAGACTTTACCAGTTGAACGAATTGAAATTAAAAAAAAATGTGTTTAATATGAAGAAATAAAAGATCTGGTTTTTGTATATATAAAAAATGATTTTCAAAAAGAAAAATGTTGTAGATCTAAGTATATATTATATAGGAAAACATATTTGGTATGAAAAATGAAAGCTCGATTATGTGTTAAAACACAAGAGCTGTTTAGACCTCCAAATTATAAAAAAAAAAAAAAAAAAAAAAAAAAAAAAAAAAAAAACCCGGCTAGATTGATTTTACTTTACTTATCTAAGTGCAGAAATAAGAGTAAATGAAGCGCAATTAACTGATACTACTCTAGTGCATAAACATGAACAACAAAAAATAAAAGTAAAGCACAAGAGTAAGGAAAGAGAAATGCAAACACAAGATAACACGGTGATATGTTATTGAAGAGAAAATCGAAGAACTCGATGAAAAAGCTCTCCGCTGCCTTCTAAGCGGTAAATCAATCCACTAGACAATAATTTGGGATACACGAATAGTAAGAGACCTTCCAAACCTAATCTACTTAATGTATTTAAGCCCTCCAACAAGACTTCTCGGAACCGTGTCTTGTCTAGCTTCTGGATCTCGCAATACACCCAATTGCATCTGCCAAGCCTCACAGGCTTCTTTTGGCAAATCCCTAAAACTTCCCATGTTCCAAAACACTCTCTATACTCTGAATAGGTGTGGGTTGTGTTTAAGTACAAATCTCCTCTCAAGGTATGACAATGGGAGAGGGAAGGAGAAGAGACTACAATGATTTCTCACTAAGGATGAGTAGCTCTCTCTCTAAAAGGTGGGTGTGTGTGTTGTAGAAAAGCTATCTGGGGTTTTTCTCTCTAAATGGTCTCTTTATACATTTGTGGGTAATGAGGGTATATATAATATAGGTGAAGGGTAAGAAAGTCACACTTAAAAATCCTTCTAGCAGAGAATCTCGCGGAAAGGCCTTACCCGCGAAATTGACAGCCTGACACGACTCTTCAGTTTCTAGTCATGTGCTTCTTATGTGCCCTTTTCGTGGGAACCCTTCTTGCGAACTTCTCGGGAGCTAGTTGCGAAATGCATTGATCTTCATTTCGTGCTCGATTCTTCACCAACTTAATACTAAACCCAATACAATAAAATCCCACATAATACAAGGAACAAAATTAAAGCAATTACAACACTTTTTGTCATGGAATAAAGCCAACATTAAACATAGTTGTAAATCACAACTTTACAATCTCCCCCTTTGGCTATTCCGTGACAAAACATCCTATAACAGACTCTAGACTTAAACGTGAGTTTGGGAACAATGGTAAAACTCACTTACTCCTAAATCAAGAAGCTATGATGAACTTGGAACATATATACCTGTAACCTGAAACACTTGCACAAAACGCATTAGTCCCTCAAGGTAAATCAAGTGATAAAAAGATATGTATAATGTAACAAGTAAAATGCGATCAAGTAAACATGATTTGGAACATGTGAGCAATTAGATCATACACCAAAATAGTCATATAGAAATGACTACAATGATCATATAGCAAAGCAAATGATCATCCGAACATGCATCCAATAAAGCACAATAGCATAAGGATAAATGCATGTCCAATACATAAATATGATGTGATGAGAGCAACAAAGAATAGATACTAAACATAACTCAAAGCACCATAAAGCAATAAGAAAACAAGCATAATATAAAACAAAACAAAACAAAACAAGGTTTTCTAAAAAAAAAAATGTCTTCTCCCCTTTGGTATATGCATCTCCCCTATGGCTTTCTCCCCCTAAGAATATGCACATGACCATCTTGAAATGACGAAACACACTGATATACTCTCCAGTATACTCTCTCTCTTTTTGTCACGAATAGACAAATGAAGCAAAAGGAAGGAGGGAAAGAAAAGAAGACATGACTCATGTGCATATTCTTAGAGGGAGAAATTCTATCTTGTGCACATTTGTAGGGGGAGAAAGTCATAAGGGAGATGCATATACCAAGGGGGAGAAGACATGTTTTTTAGAAAACCTTGTTTTATTTTGTTTTATATTATGCTTATTTTCTCGTTACTTTATGGTGCTTTGAGTTATGTTTAGTATTTATACCTTGTTGCTCTCATCGCATCATATTTATGTGTTGGATATGCATTTATCCTTACGCTATTGTGCTTTATTGGATACATGTTTGGATGATCATTTGCTTTACTATATGATCATTGTAGTCATTTCTATATGATTGTTTTGGTGTATGATCTAGTTGCTCACATGTTCCGAATCGTGTTTACTTGATCGCATTTTACTTGTTACATTATACTTGTTCTTTTTTCACTTGATTTACCTTGAGGGTCTAATGCGTTTTGTGCAAGTGTTTCAGGTTACAGGTATACATGTTCCAAGTTTATCATAACTTCTAGATTTAGGTGTGAGTGAGTTTTGCCATTGTTCCCAAACTCACGTTTAAGTCTAGAGTCTGTTATAGGGTGTTTTGTCATGGAATAGCCAAAAGGGGAGATTGTAAAGTTGTGATTTACAACTATGTTTTATGTTGACTTTATTCCATGACAAAAAGTTTTGTAATTGCTTTAATTTTGTTCCTTGTATTATGTGGGATTTTATTGTATTAGGTTTAGTATTAAGTTGGTGAAAAATATGAAGATCAGTGCATTTTGTGACTAGCTCATGAGAAGTTCGCGAGAAGGGTTCCCACGAAAAGGGCACGTGAAAGGCACATGATTGGAAGCTAAAAAGTCATGCTAGGTTGTCAATTTCGTGAGTATTTCGCGGGTAAGGCCTTCCCACGAGATACCCGCGAGACTCTTTGCTAGGAGGATTTTTAGGTGTGACTTTATTACTCTTCAACCATACTATATATATCCTCATTACCCACAAATGTAGAAGGAGGTCATTCAAAGAGAAAAACTGTAGATAGGTTTTCTACAACACACTCACCCACCTTTTAGAAAGAGAGCTACTCATCCTTAGTGAGAAATCATTGTAGTTTCTTCTCATTCCCTTTCCCATTGTCATACCTTGAAAGGAGATTTGTACCCAAACACAACCCATACCTATTCAGAGTGTAGAGAGGATTTTGGAGCTTGGGAAGTTTTGGGGATTTGTCAAAAGAAACCGGTGAGGCTTGGTGGATGCAATCGGGCGTATTGCGGGATCTGGAAAGCTAGATAAGACGTGGTTCCGAGAAGGCTTGTTGGAGTAGGAGCTTGGAGGGTTTAGGTACATTAGGTAGATTAGGCTTGAAGGGTCTCTTGCTATTTGTGTATTCCAACTTATTGTCTAGTGGATCAATTTACAGGCTTGGACGGCGGCAAAGAGGTTTTTTTGCCGAGTTCTTCGGTTTCCTCTTCGATAACACATCGCCGTATTATCTTGTGTTTGCATTTCTCTTCCCTTACTCTTGTGCTTTACTTTTATTGTTTGTTGTTCATGTTTATGCACTAGAGTAGTATCGATTGATTGCGCTTCATTTACTCTTGTTTCCGCACTTAAATAAGTTAGAGTAAAAGCAATCTAGCCCTTTTTTTTTTTTTTTTTTTTAATTTTTTTTAATGTGGTTTTGGATTTTTTACACACACAAAACAAAGACATAAAAATAAGATCAAAAACAAAAACAAAACAATGCATATAAAGAGATGCATGATGCATAAATGCATGACAATGAAGCATCTAATGCATGAAGGGTCCTATAAAGATCAAAAGAATTAGATCAAGGACCAAAAAAAGCATAAGTTCAATCATAGGGACCCTTCCTCATCCAAACAGAATGATTGCTTGGAATGACTGTCTCACGAGAAGTGAGACAAGGGTTGGAAGAATGAGAACCGGAGATGCATATAGACAAGGAGGTAAGAACATTAAAAGCTTTCTTTAACAACTTACCATTTTCCATCAAATCCGGTTTAGCTTGCACAGCACAATTTCCAAAAAGGTCAAGTTTCTCTTTTCTTTTTTGAAAATTTTTAGACCCTTTAAAACCCAATTAAATTAACTTAGGTAATTAGCCAAGTTGTTACTTAGTCAAATTAAACAGATCTAGGTTATCACAAACAAACAATCATATCATGTAAAGCAGCGGAAATATAAAAGACACAAGGTATGATCACCCAGGAAACCAAACCGGTAAAAACCTGGGAAGGATTTAACCTAACTATCCTCAAGGTAAACTTGAATCCACTATCTTGAAAGAATCGAAGCTCATACAATAAGACTTACAAGCCCCCACGCTTGACTTCTTATTGTTATCCACCAGTAGAACTTACTGACATGACCACATGCAAGCTTCGAATCCACGGACTCCTTTTTTCTTGGATTCACCACCAAATACAAGCACCCATGCTTGTGTTTCTTTAGGCTTTAGTGGCAGCAACTGGATTGATCATCAAGGTGTAGAAAACTTCTTCTCCTTGAAAACTCTAAGTTTATGTGAAGGAAATCTCCTTAAAGATCTCACAAGAGATTCACACAAACCGCAATATAGCAACACTAAAACGTGACTAGGGTTTGTCTTTTATACCTAGGGCAAATTAGAAAACCCAAAACATTTTAAATAACATAGGGCTGAGTTGGAAATTTGCAGAAAAAAAACGTCAGACCCGATTTTCGATTGATCGAGCCTAAGCTTCGATTGATCGAAAAAGGCTGAAACTGTTTTTTTAATCCTGCAGGAATTTAATCCAACTTTACAACAATAAACCAACTTTGAGCAAGTCTAAAACAAACTAAATACATTGTTTTAATCATGGTTTGCCAACAATACAAATTATAGTTCTAAATACATAAAAACCTAAGTCTTTAGAACCTAACATTTTTATTCTTTTAAGAGCTTGAAACTTAGAGTAGTGAGGTCTTAAATGACCAAAGGCACCACAATGGTGACAAACAATGGGTTTAGGTCCTCTAGGCTTTTTGGAAAAGGATCTAGTAACATGGTTTTGTTCTCTCAACTTTGGACATTGAGGTCTTATATGGCCAATCACACCGTAATGATGACAAGTTGGAACAAACTTAGATCCATCCAAAACCTTAGGATGAGACCTAAACTGAGGCTTTGGCTTAATAGCTTTTCTCTCCACTTTTTGGTTTCTTTTGTGTGGAGGAATGTACACCGATTTGTCTTTAGAGGTGAAACTCACAATAAGCACAAAATCAGGCATCACAACATGATTGCAACAAATATTTTCATCATTTTTATCAATAGGTTCAGCAATCAAACACTTGGCATGTATCTTAAGAAATTCATTTTCACATTTTAGCTCATCAACTAGTTTGTTAGACAAAACAAGTTTAGCATCCAAATCCATATTCAAACATTCAAACTCTTTCAACTTTTCAAGAGAATTTTTAGCAAGCTTCTTATACTTTTCAACCAATTTATTGGATTCATTGAGCTTAGCAATCAAATCATCCTTTTCACAACGAAACTTGCTTAAATTCTCATGAAACTTCTTAAACTTTTTCTTCAAGAGTTTGAAATTTGGAATATCAACACTAACCATAGATTCATGTAACATATCATCACAATCATGTGGATAAACACTCATAGAGGCATTTTCACAAACACATGGCATGTTACAATCAACAACATCCATAGAAGCATACAAAGCATTATCCATGACAAACAACACAAGGGGTCAAGGATCACACTTAGGTAATGAAATCAAAACAAGTGTACCCGCTTTGATACTAATTGAAAGCTCGATTACGTGTTAAAACACAAGAGCGGTTTAGACCCCCAAATTAAAAAAAAAAAAAAAAAAAAAAAAAAAAAAAAAAAAGGCTAGATTGCTTTTACTCTAACTTATCTAAGTGTAGAAACAAGAGTAAATAAAGCGCAATTAACCGATACTGCTCTAGTGAATAAACATGAACAATAAATAATAAAAGTAAAGCATAAGAGTAAGGAAAGAGAAATGCAAACACAAAATAGCATGGCGATGTGTTATCGAAGAGGAAACCGAAGAACTTGGCAAAAAATCTCTCTGCTGCCTTCCAAGCAGTAAATCGATTCACTAGATAATAAGTTGGGATACACGAATAGCAAGAGACCCTCCAAACCTAATCTACCCAATGTACTTAAATCCTCCGAGCTCCTACTCCAACAAGGCTTCTCGGAACCGTGTCTTGTCTAGCTTTCCGGATCCCGCAATACGCCCGATTGCATCCGCCAAACCTCACCGGCTTCTTTTGGCAAATCCCCAAAACTTCCCAAGCCCCAAAACACTCTCTACACTCTGAATAGGTGTGAGTTGTGTTTGAGTACAAATCTCCTTTCAAGGTATGACAATGGGAGAGGGAAGGAGAGGAGACTACAATGATTTCTCACTAAGGATAAGTAGCTCTCTCTCTAAAAGGTGGATGTGTGTGTTGTAGAAAACCTATCTAGGGTTTTTCTCTCTGAATGGTCTCCTTATACATTTGTGGGTAATAAGGGTATATATAGTATGGGTGAAGGGTAAGAAAGTAACACTAAAAAATCCTCCAAGCAAAGAGTCTTGCGGGTATCTCGTGGGAAGGCCTTATTCGCGAAATACTCGTGAAATTGACAGTCTGGCACGACTCTTCAGCTTCCAGTCATGTGCTTCTCACATGCCCTTTTTGCGGGAACCCTTCTCGCGAGCTAGTCGCGAAATGCACTGATCTTCATTTCATGCTTGATTCTTCATCAACTTAATACTAAACCCACTATAATAAAATCCCACATAATGGAAAGAACAAAATTAAAGCAATTACAACACTTTTTATCATGGAATAAAGCCAACATAAAACATAGTTGTAAATCACAACTTTACCAAAAAAAAAAAAAAAAAAAAAAAAGATCAAAGTTTTTATTATTTATTTATTTATTTTATAATGATAGATCTAAGTGTATAGTATATAGGAAAATAACTTTTGACATAAAAAAAAGTAGATCTATAAACTGATTAAAAGAATAACCATAGATTTAAGATCACATCTTACATATATTAATTCTAAGGCATGTGAGGAAATAGATCTAATAATTCATTATGTGAAATATTTAAATCAAGTAATTAAAACATGTGAGAAATTTAGATCTAGCAATTAAAACATGATATATACCTGCATGTAGTGATGAAAGCAAAGGGGATCTCTTAGGAATGTGAGAGATCTTTAAAATAAAATCTCTCAAATTTCTAAGAGGGATGCACTAATAAATGAAATTTTTTTTGAAGGGAGTCTACAAAAATCTGTTCTATTGAAGATCAGGATTCTTGCAGAGCTTTAGGAATCTTTCAAAAATTAGAGGAATAACGGTGCCTTTACTGATGAGTGAGTCCCTCTATTTATAAAGGTGTAAGTGACTTATTAAATAAGCTGAAATAGCTTAAAGAGTCAGTCAATACATACTGGGTGCGGTTTATCTTTCTTTCTTCTCTTATCTTTTTTTATTTTTTATTTTTTTTATTTTTATATAAATGAGTTTTGAAAAAAAAAAAAAAAAAAAAATCACAGGAAAAAAATCAAACAAAACTATTGATTATGTCACCCGGTACATGGGAAGTGCCAATTGACACACTTGAAGTGCCGTTTTGGCATTTTGGCTTTTTGTCCCATTTTGGACTTTTTTTTGGGTACGTTTTTGAGCATTTTTTGAGCCTTAAATTGTATTTGAATGTATTTTTAATGTATTATCATGATAGAGTATATTCCAAAATGACAATTTTTAAGACTTTTAATACAAATTTCATGAAGATAATTACTTAAAAATCATATTATCTAACAATTTTCTAATTGTATCAACACATTTATTTCAATCTCATGCAATAGTCTACACTTTAAGACAAAGATTCAACCAGTCATGATATTTAATTTAATTAATTTTAATTAGTCATTAGTGTCCATTCAAAATGAATTTCAATTATTTCACTGTGATCAGCCTCACCGTAACATGCATGCTAACCATTAAAGACATGCATGTCTACACTTTAAGTCAATTGCTCTCTTAGTTAAAGCATGGGCTGCACAATTACTCTGCCGTCTAGTATGAGAGAAAGAAAAAGTTCGAAGTGAACCTACAATGCTTTTGAATATGGGAAATGATAATTTTGTTATCTTTCAAGATTAAATTATGAGTGTGAAATAAGATGTCACAATGATTGATAGGAATGACAAAACCGATTAAAGACGATCATACCAGGAAGGACGACTTCGCTCCAGTGACGAACCCAAGTAGTGCCCACGTTACGGACGATCATGAAACAGCCATTCAATACCTTCAACAATGTCTCCGACGGTTACAACTCCACCTGTACTTACCGTTGAGGGCACAATGAAAGCCCCATTACAAGGCAGAAAGCGTTACCCAAAGGAGTAAATGCCAATCACAACGGTTAGCCCCCAGAACAACATATAAGACCTTCCCTGCGCAACCACTGGGAAAGAGAGACAACAAACCTAAGAGGAGGGATATTCAGTAAGAAAGAATCATTTAGACTATTTTACTTTAGCATATTGCATTCTCTTATTCCTAACTGGAGCATTAGAGGCGTTGTGGCAGACACCACACCAGTGACCATACACGAAGAAGTTGTGTCCTCGAGCAAGGGAATTGGAGGCAGCTGTGCTTTTTCGTCTGTGGGGACGAGTTTTTCAGATTTGCATTTGAAAACGAAGTTTTCATTAATTTCTGTTTCGGATGGAGTCCAATCCCGATTTTGCCGCCCTGGCACAGCAAATCCAGGCCCTTGCAGCCACCATCGAGGAACTCACCAAGCAGAATCAGGAGATGAAGTTACGAATTCAGCAAGTTCAACAGGCTCAGCAGGAGTCCAAGGGTAACCCGGATGAAGAAGGAGAGAGTCATAGGAGGAGTGCTCATCGAAGACTAGCCACCCCCGATGAACAGAACTCAGAATTGCTACGAGAAGTAAGGAGAGAAATGGATGAACTAAGGAATGCCCTGAAAGAGAAAACGGATCGAAGTGTGGATAAGATGGTGAGGGCCACGGACTTGCCTTTCACTACGGCGGTCCTTGAGTGCCCTGTGCCTTCCAAATTTCGTCTACCTCAGCTTGAGTCGTTTGATGGGCTCAAGGATCCTCAGGATCACCTCAACACCTTCAGAACGACGTTGGGCCTTCAACAGCCACCAGATGAGATACTGTGTCGTTCGTTTCCAACCACTCTAAAAGCAGCAGCAAGGGAGTGGTTCACAAAGCTGCCAAATTCGTCCATTGACAACTTTAAACAGCTGAGCAACGCTTTCGTATGTCACTTCATTGGAGGGCAGCGCCTTAAGAGACCAGCAGATTATCTTCTCACCGTAAAGCAGGGGGAAAAGGAAACCTTAAGATCGTACGTGAAACACTTCACTCGTGAAACCCTCGAGGTAGACGAAGCCAACGACAAAGTACAGCTGACAACATTCAAAGCAGGACTGAGATCCAGAGACCTGGTGGCCTTACTCGCGAAGAATCCCCCAAAGACGATGGCAGAAATGTTGCTAAAAGCCCAGAAGTACATGAATGCTGAGGACGCTCTAGCAGCCATAAAGGACATAGAAAAACCGGGGGACGAAATCAGAAGGAAGGACGACGAACGTAAGGGCCAAAAGAGGGAGCGTCTAGATCGTCGGAATAATGACGGATCCAGGAGGAAGGACGACAGGAGCCCTCGTACGGCAAAATTCACACCCCTAATCATGCCTGTTGACAAAATTTTAGCGCAGATTAAAGACGATCACTACCTCAAGTGGCCTAGGCCATTACACTCATCCCCTAATGTCCGCGATAAGAACAAGTATTGCCGATTTCACAAAGATCACGACCACAATACGGAAGATTGTAGGGATCTGAAAGAGCAGGTAGAGGAGCTGATACGGAAGGGGAAGTTACAAAAGTACGTGAAGAAAAATGAGTATAGCAAGTCCCGTAACGACCACCGAAGTCAGTATGAATCCTCGTCTAAGAATGACGGCCATCAACCCCAGCCTCCTCAGAACGTGATCGGAGAAATAAAGACAATAACGAGAGGGCCCTTCACATCAGGATCGTTAAAGTCCCTCAAGAAAGCATACCAAAGACGGGTCAACAGCGTCCATACGATGCCTCCATTCAAGCAGAAACAAACAGATCAGGACATGTCTTTTAATGAAGCAGACGCCAGGGGAGTAAGGCAGCCTCACAATGACCCTTTAGTGATCATGCTTAATATAGAAGGATTCAACACCAAAAGGATCCTGGTGGACAATGGCAGCTCCGCGGACATCATCTACCTCCCTACATTCCAGCAACTGATGCTGGACCCTAAAAGGCTACGGTCGTTTGACTCCTCACTCGTCAGTTTCAGTGGGGACAGAGTATATCCCAGGGGCAAAGTGACCTTGACGGTAACAGTGGGAACTTATCCAATACAATTAACCCGTCAGTTGGACTTCCTGGTCGTAGATTGCCCCTCGTCTTATAATGTAATCATCGGGCGGCTGACGTTGAATAAATGGAAAGCAGCCACGTCCACCTACTGCTTGAAGATAAAATTCCCAACAGATGATGGAGTTAGTGAAGTAAAGGGAGATCAGGTCTTAGCCAGAGAGTGTTATCAACCAGTCCTGGCAGCCAAGGAGAACCACACGTGGGTGATCGAGGAAAAGGACGAAGATAAGGTTGAAGTTTTAGAAACGGTGGAGCTGGCTGATGGACAGGCAACCAAGATGACAAGGATAGGAACGACGTTAAGCTCAGGCATGAAAGCGAAGCTCATCCAATTCCTCAAGGAGAACCTAGGCGTTTTTGCTTGGAGTCACGAAGACATGCCAGGCATACCCCCTGAAATAATTCAGCACAAGCTTATTGTGAACCCCGACAGAAAACCCATCCAGCAAAGACGGAGAGTCTTCGTCTCAGAACGAGACCAAGCAGTCACGGACGAAGTCACAAAGCTGCTAGTAGCTGGTTTTATCCGAGAAGTGCACTACCCCAAATGGCTCGCAAATGTCGTCCTGATGAAAAAGGCAAACGGGAAATGGAGAATGTGCGTGGACTTTACGGACCTCAATAGAGCATGCCCGAAGGACAGTTTCCCCTTGCCCAGAATAGATCAGCTTGTGGATTCAACAGCTAGACACAAGCTACTGACGTTCATGGACGCCTTCTCGGGATACAACTAGATCAGGATGGCCGAAGAAGATCAGGAGAAGACCTCTTTTATCACGAGTAAGGGACTTTACTGCTACAAGGTAATGCCTTTTGGGCTGAAGAATGCCGGAGCTACATATCAGAGGTTAGTAAATAAAATGTTCAGTAGACAGATTTGGCAGGAACATGGAAGTGTATGTGGACTATATGCTTGTCAAAAGCAGAGAAGAGCTCACACATCTGGACGACCTAAAGGAGATGTTCGCCACCCTCAAACAATATCAGATGAAGTTGAACCCTGCCAAGTGTGTTTTTGGTGTAGCATCAGGAACGTTCTTAGGCTTCATGGTGTCCCAAAGAGGGATAGAAGCAAACCCGGAAAAAGTGCAGGCAATCATCGACATGACCTCACCTAAAATCGTGAAAGAAGTCCAGAAGTTGACGGGACGGATCACAGCCTTGAACAGGTTTGTCTCCAGGGCAACAGACAAGTGCCTGCCCTTCTTCAAGACTTTAAAGCAAGCCTTTGCCTGGACCGACGAATGCGAGACAGCGTTCCAGGATCTCAAACGCTACCTCAGCAACCCCCCTCTCCTAAGTCCGTCCAAACAGGGAGAAAGCTTATATTTGTATTTAGTAGTGTCGGAGACAGCAGTAAGTGCGGCATTAATCAGGGAGGAAGATAGAAAGCAGCTCCTCGTTTACTACGTCAGCCAAGCCTTCCAAGGGGCTAAATTCAGGTATCCAAGGATTGAAAAAATTGCATTTGCATTGATAGTTGCCTCGCGCAAGCTAAGACAATACTTCCAAGCAAATCCTATCCTAGTGATGACGAATCAGCCTATCAAGAAGTCCATGAAGCAGCCTGAAGCAGCTGGGAGAATGATCCAGTGGGCCATCGAACTTAGCCAATTTGACATTGAGTACCATCCCAGAACAGCCATCAAGGCGCAAGCTTTGGTGGACTTCATCGCGGAATTCACATCTCCAAAGGAGGATGGACTCACCGAAGGGATCCGACGATGGACGATCCAGACTGACGGATCGTCAGCCCAGAAAAGGGGAGGGGTTGGGGTCGTCATAATCACTCTGGATGGAGAAACATTGAAGTATGAAGTTCTGTTGAAATTCCCAGCCACCAACAACGAAGCCGAGTACGAGGGTATACTGACGGGGCTAAGACTCGGGAAAGCTCTTGGAGCCACGAACCTGCTAATCCAGAGTGACTCGAAATTGGTGGTTGGGCAAATCAAAGGAGACTACGAAGCGAAGGAGGAAAGAATGCAAAAATATGTCAAGATGACGAGACATCTTACTTAAGAATTTGACAAGGTGGAATTTGAACAGATCCCCAGGAGCCAGAACATGACAGCAGACGAACTGTCTAAGCTAGCATCATCAGACGAAGAAGGGATCAGCACGGACTTGGAGATGGAAGTGCAGAAACACCCCAGTATTGAAGAAATGCGAATGTTCGCCGTTGAGAAAGCAAGCAGTTGGATGACACCGATCATGGCTTTCATCCTGGACGGGCACCTCCCACAGGATGCAACGGAAGCCAAGAAAGTCAAGAAGAGGGCAGCCAGGTTCACAATCCTTAATGACACTTTATACAAAAGAGGCTTCTCCATGCCTTATTTGAAGTGCGTCGACGAAGAAGAAGCAAAATACATCCTGGAAGAAATCCACCAAGGAGTTTGCGGTGACCACACCGGTCCTAGATCATTGGCGAACAAGGCAGTCCGAACAGGTTATTTCTGGCTGACTATGCAGGTGGACGCAGTGGAGCTTGTTAAAAAGTGTGATAGATTCTAGCGATACGGTAATGTCCAGAGGCTCCCCGCGGAAAGATTAACGACGATATCCGCTCTATGGCCCTTCGCACAATGGGGGATCGACATCGTCGGCCCACTACCTCAAGGTAAAGGCCAGGTAAATTTTTTACTAGTAGCTATTGACTATTTCACTAAATGGGTTGAGGCAGAGGCCCTAGCAACGATCACGGAATCCAGAATCCAGAGTTTTGTCTAGAAAAATATAATTTGCAGGTTCGGGATCCCACTGACGATAATTTCAGACAGTGGGAGACAGTTTGACAGTCAAGCCTTTAGGGACTTCTGCTCAGGATTGGGCATTAAAAACCAATTCTCATCGCCAGGGCACCCCCAGGCCAATGGACAGACGGAGGTAACAAACCGAACACTGCTCAAGATCATCAAGATCAAGTTGGACGATGCGAAGGGTGCCTGGCTAGAAGAGCTGCCCAATGTCCTTTGGGCATACAAGACAACAGCCAGGACCCCAACAGGAGAAACCCCCTTCAAACTCACTTACGGAATCGAAGCAGTGATACCTGTGGAGGTAGGAGTTACTAGCACCAGACGGGCGGCCTTCAGTGAAGAGGAAAACGACAACAAACTACAACTTAACCTGGACTGCCTGGACGAAGTAAGAGATGAAGCTTCCTGCAGAATGACAAAGTGCCAACGAAAGATGGCTTAATACTACAATAAGAGGGTGAAGCTAAGACAGCTCGATATAGGAGATCTTGTTCTTCACAAAGTTACCACAGCAACAAAGGACCTAGTCCAAGGAAAGCTCGGGCCCATATGGGAAGGACCATATAGAGTCGTCCACTACTCCCGACGAGGCAGTTACCACCTGGAAACTCTAGAAGGAAAAAAGCTCCTCTGCCTGTGGAACATCGAAAACTTGAAGAAGTATCACCAGTAAATGTACTTTGACGACTATGTTCTCTCTTGAAATTAATAAACAAGTTTCTCTTTTTATGTCTTTGTGCGAGCAGATCCAACCATTAATAAAACCAATGTAACAAGATTCCACCTTGACGGATGTAAGTTACTGACGAGCCTATCTTAACAACGAAATCCCTAAGGAGGGTAAGGCAAAGTAACAAGTAACAAAATTCAGCCTTGACGGATGTAAGTTACTGACGAGTCTATCTTAACAACGAAATCCCTTAAGTGGGTAAGGCAAAGTAACAAGTAACAAGATTCCGCCTTGACGGCTGCAAGTTATTGACGAGCCTATCTTAACAACGAAATCCCTTAAGTGGGTAAGGCAAAGTAACAAGTAACAAGATTCCGCCTTGACGGATGTAAGTTACTGACGAGCCTATCTTAACAATGAAATCCCTTAAGTGGGTAAGGCAAAGTAACAAGTAACAAGATTCTGCCTTGACGGATGTAAGTTACCGACGAGCCTATCTAAACAACGAAATCCCTTAAGAGGGTGAGGCAAAGTAACAAGTAACAAAATTCCGCCTTGACGGATGTAAGTTACTGACGAGTCTATCTTAACAACGAAATCCCTTAAGTGGGTAAGGCAAAGTAACAAGTAACAAGATTCCGCCTTGACGGATGCAAGTTATTGACGAGCCTATCTTAACAACGAAATCCCTTAAGTGGGTAAGGCAAAGTAACAAGTAACAAAATTCCGCCTTGACGGATGTAAGTTACTGACGAGTCTATCTTAACAACGAAATCCCTTAAGTGGGTAAGGCAAAGTAACAAGTAACAAGATTCTGCCTTGACGGATGTAAGTTACCGACGAGCCTATCTAAACAACGAAATCCCTTAAGAGGGTGAGGCAAAGTAACAAGTAACGAGATTCCGCCTCGACGGATGTAAGTTACTGACAAGAATACCTGTATGACGAAATCCCTTAAGAGGGTGAGATGAAATGACAAGTAACAAGAGTCCGCCTTGACGGACGTAAGTTACTGACGAGACTATCTAAATGATGAGACCCACTGAGAAAGCAAGTCATATGGCCAAGTCACAAAAAATAAGATGAAGTCCTACAAGAGAATGTGCTTTCTTCTGAAGAAGCTGCCAAGGGTTACAAAATCCCTTCAAACAGTGAGCCAGACACCACAAACCTTCAATACAATGCACAAGTGTATCAAGCAGTCATCCAAAGGTGTTGTCGCACAAAGTAAGTAAACATACAAGCATAATTTTAATTAAAAACCCCTAAACCAAAGGGGAGCCATTACGATTGTATATACACCCAAGGGCCCATAAACACAGGGCCCAAAGTATTGTTCTCCTGACATACATAAAAAAAAAAAAAAAAAAAAAAAAAGGACTTGTTATCTGCTCAAGATCTACAAAAATAGGCAAAAAGACTTGCTTTTTCTTCAAGAGTCAGACTTAGGCGTCACCAACAACGTTCTCCTCGGTGTGTGCATTGTCAGCTGGAACACCTTTAGGGGCTTCATTGGCTGGGACAGTCTCAGGGGCATCAGTCTCTGTGGCAGAATGATTGGCCTCGTTAGCGGCCATCTCCTGGTCCACCTCCTCCAAATCTAGCTTCGCCATGTCCACGCCTGAAGGATGCTTGACGAGGTACCATCTTAGAAGTTCGAAGCCTTTGAAATACCAGCTGAAGAGCACTGAGTTGTACTCGTCAGTAGTCTGAAAGGCTTCAACGGACCTGGCAGCAATAGTCTTGAGGCTTTCCTTGACGCCAAGAAGCTGCTCGTCCTTCTCCAAAGTCAGCTGACGTTCGGCCCTAAGGTCGTCGCTTAAAGCCTTCACCTTCTCTTTCAAAGTGTTCGCCTTGCCCACAGATTCGATCAGGCTTTGCTTCAGCTTGGAAGTCTCAGCCTCCATAGCCTCCATCTTTGAAGTGAGGGAAGCCACTTTTGCCTTCTGAGTTAGATACTCAGTGGTAATGTGAAGACTTTCCCCCCAGCACCTACGAAAATAAAACCCAGACCGTCAGTAAGAAGAGTGTAAAAAAAAAAAAACACATGAGCTCCTTACCTGAACGAGTCTATGAACATGACAACTGGCCACAGTGTTGGAGGGCACCCCTGAAAAAACCTTGAGGTCGTCAGTAGTGATAACCCAGCCCTGTCCATGGCCAATCTCTTGTTACTCCAGATGGTAGATGTGCGAGAATCAACCTTCTCCTTTTCCTTCGAAGACAGATGAGGTCACTTGGAGGCAGGAGTCGGGTGCTCTTCAATGGAGGTCGAAGGAGAAGCCGTCCTCGTCGTCTTCGCCCCAGAAGCTAAGGGAGTAACTGAAGCGGCCGGAACGGTAGGAGAACCTTTCCCCGTGATGCGCACCGCCTTCTTCCCTATATTAGACAGGGGCTCGTCCTTCTTCGCCCTCATCTTGGCGTACATGTCCTTGTTGATCTTAGTCGTCATCTCTACAAAGGGAACAAGAGTTGAACAAAAAAATATATGTAAGTAATGAGGGTACTGACGAGACTAAGACTTACTCTTTTTTCCTTCAATGCTAAGAGTCCTCAACATGAAGGTAGAAGGCTCCGGACCGAGGCAGTAGAAGGCAAGAGTCCTTGGATCAATAAGGTCGTCCCAATTCTCAACAGTGCGCGCGTACTCAATAGCCTTCTGCACTCGCTCTCTGTACCTGCTTTTCAGCTTAGGCTGTCTCTTAACTGCTCAAGACGAAAGACTTAAGGGTCAACAACAACAACAATAAACAAAATAAAGCTTAGAAAATGAAGAAGAATATTGACGCACCTAAAGTCGGGGTTCCCCACCTACGATGCAACCTCGGAAGCTAACCCCACACCCCGCCTGAGGGAGTCTCAAAATCGTCCCCCGACACAAAGAAAAATCTGGATTTCCAGTACCTGAAAGATGAGGGTAATCCCCTGACGATCCTAGTACTTCTCTCCCAGGGAACCAGCTCGTAATACCCATATTCCTTAGATGCCTTTAGACGATACAAATACACTAACTCATCAATCCTGAGCATATACCCGTCCATAGCAGCCAGCCATATCGCCATACAGCTGACCACTATTCTCCATGAATTAGGCATGAGCTGCCTAGGAGCGATGCCAAAATAATATAGCAGCTCCATAAGGAATGGGTGGACGGGGAATCTCAACCCACAAGAAGAGGATTCATAAAAGCACACCTCCCCAGGAAAAAAATTGCAAGCCCGTTCGCCTTTACTAGGTAGACGAACCCTAACCCGTTCAGGGAATTGAAACCTATCCTTAAATCTACCTAGGGTATCATCGTCCAGACCACACTCCTCGTTGAGGGTGTAAAAAGCCCTAACCTCGCGAGAAGCAAAGACGGCGGTATCCCCCTCCACTGGGTCACCGCTCGACGACAGCCCAGTCTCGAGCTCACTAGACCTGACCTCCGACATCACTTCCCTCACTAAATCCCTAAACCAGTCTATCGATTGACGAAGCAAGGGCAACAGATCGGCCACTACAACGCCCAAACTGTTACCCTCAGAAATAAAATTTTCCAGATGAGGAAAAACCCCTAAGGACCCCCCTAGACGCGCGAAAAGGAAAGAGATTGAAGGGCAAGCTGTCCTAACTTCAGAATTGCTAACCATGGAAGGACAGACTGAATCCCCAGCAAACCCAAAAAGAAAAGAAAAAAGGGAAAAAGAGGAAAATCAGAATGCTACCAACCATGGCTCACATCGGCGTGGAAATAAAAGGAAAAAGAGAAATAAGGGAGAAAAACATACCGTAAGGAAGAAGAATTGGGGAGCACCGCTGCACACAGCTCATCGGAAAAAAGCCACGGCCAGCGTAAAAGTGAAGTAGGTGGGAGGAGAGTTTTCTCAGAAAGAACAAAGATGTCTCAGCAAAAGTTAAGAAAATGTCTGAGGAAGTTTTAAAAACCAAGAAGCCCAAAAGAACCGAAAACCAGTGGGAAACCCAATAATCCCACAAGTGTGAGCATTAACTCCATCAACCAGAACGTGCCACGTGGCCACAGCCCACGAAGTGCCGCCACTACCCATTTAAGGCGGCATATGATCCCAAGGGTCGCACAAAAAAAAAAAAAAAACTCTTCATCTTCTATGGTCGTCGTGGGACCCCATGATGACCAAAGAATTGGGGGCAACTGACCGGAGTGACGAAACCGATTAAAGACGATCATACTAGGAAGGACGACTTCGCTCCAGTGACGAACCCAAGTAGTGCCCACGTTACGGACGATCATGAAACAGCCATTCAATACCTTCAATAATGTCTCCGACGGTTACAACTCCACCTGTACTTATCGTTGAGGGCACAATGAAAGCCCCATTACATGGCAGAAAGCGTTACCCAAAGGAGTAAATGCCAATCACAACGGCTAGCCCCTAGAACAACATATAAGACCTTCCTTGCGCAACCACTGGGAAAGAGAGACAACAAACCTAAGAGGAGGGATATTCAGTAAGAAAGAATCATTTACACTATTTTACTTTAGCATATTGCATTCTCTTATTTCAACTGGAGCGTCAGAGGCGTTGTGGCAGGCACCACACCGGTGACCATACACGAAGAAGTTGTGTCCTCGAGCAAGGAAATTGGAGGCAGCTGTGTTCTTTCGACTGACAAGATCCATACCTCATCAATGATAATAAAATTAAATATTAAATAGAAATCTGTACTTTAAATGATGGCTGTGTAATAATTAAAAAAGAATCAGGTCATGAAGTAAAGTTATACATAACTTAAAATTTTTATTAATTAAATAAAGAGGAAGGAGAAGAATTCAAAAAGTCGGGGGTTACTCATGGATGGCCCTTGGCTTCCACACCTGGATGTACCCATGCTATATTTTTTTATTGACAAATTATTCACACGCTTACAAATTCTTGAATAAAGGACCTCACCATCCATCCTGTAATCGAGAAGACGCACCCATACTTTCAAGTTTATTACAAAAGTATATATATTAAAAAAAAAAAAAAAAAAAAGATGTGCAGACTCAATCACATATGGACACATTTTTTCCTACCATGAGGATATTATGTAGAACATTTCACATCGGAGAATGTGATACGTACAATAATTTTCCTAACACGTAAGTGAAGTTAACTCCACATTATCTTTGCTTGAATTTAGAAGGGGTTTGCTAGGGCTAACTAACGTGGTTGAATTAGTAGAACAACTACTACACGAACATAGTGTTTGACCTTTCATTGACCCGTGATGCTAGTTGATGTATAGGATAATCTACAAATGTCTATTGGAGGCTCAACATACATTGGCACCGGTAACTTTGATGGAAGAATGGGTAAAGGAGTTTCAAAACTAAGTACATTTATCACTTGCCTTATAGAGGGTCAGATTGTGGGATCAGGATGACAACACCATAAGCCAACCACCATTAAGCGCTCCATTTTCTCTTCATCATATTCCATACTTAATCTCTTATCAACAGCTTCAATGAGTTGTTCTTTTCCATAGAGATTCCACACCCACTTTACAAGACTTACCTTCTTTGGTTCTGCTTGTGGTTGGATTGGCTTTCTTCCACATGCAATTTCGAGAGAAACCACCCCAAAACTGTAGACATCATATTCTTTAGAAACCTTGCCTGTGATAACACACTCTGGGGCTAAATAGCCCATGGTGCCTGCCAAGATAGTAGTTTGTGAGCCTAACTCTTGGTCTACAAGCCTTGCAAGACCAAAATCGCCAAGCTTGGCATTGAAATTTGAATCCAACATGACGTTGCTAGACTTTATATCTCTGTGGATAACACATTGTTCCCACTCTTCATGAAGGTACAACAATGCAGATGCCAATCCAAGAGCTATCTTATACCTCACAGGCCATATTAGCATAATCTCTACTCCAAATAGATGAGTATCAAGGCTTCCATTAGGCATGTACTCATACACAAGAAGTAACTCCCCTTGTTCATGGCACCAACCAATGAGTTGAACCAAATTTTTGTGTCTCAAACGGCTAATGATCGTCACTTCTGATATGTACTCCTATTTTCCTTGCTTTGATCCTTTTGAGACTCTTTTAACCGCAACTTTTGTATTGGATTCACTTAACAAACCCTTGTAAACGCCTCCAAATCCTCCCTCCCCAAGCTTCCCTCCTTCAGCAAAGTTGTTCGTTGCATGGATAATTTCACGGTAAGTGAAACTTTTTGGTCCAGTTCCTTTTTCAAATTCAATATCCATACATACATCATCTCCAAAATTTTGTATGTTCCCATTTGCCCTTTTTCTCCAACAAATGAACCAAAGTCGACCTAATGCGCAACTCATTACACCAAAACTCATTGCTAAACCAATGGTCAACGCTAATTTGTTTTTCCTATTCCCATCATTAGGATCTGATGTTGAATTGAATGACCAAGAAAGTATTGTGTGCGTCTCAATTGACACACCTGTTGCAGCGGAGAAACCAACACTAACCCATTCCGGCAAAACAGTCATCAAGTCAACAGTATATGAAAGACTAGAATTCCCATTGAAAACCGGATTATCAGCAAAAGTAAGGAACACGCTCAAGTTTTTGGTTGTAGAGTTATAACTTACCCATGCGTTTGCTGTGGACCCATGGCTAAAAACACTATCCCACGTGACAGTTGCATTAGAGACAACGGAATTGACATCGATTCCAACATGATTAGCAATTGGATCCCACCAGTTTTGGTAAGTGTCAAACTCAACTGCAACGATTCGATTCTCAGTGGCATTGAGAGCGGATTCATTACTAAACAGTCCAAGATACTCGCCAGCTGAATTGTTAGGCATGTCAGAACCAAATGGTGCGATGAAGAAGGCTAGCCCATCAGCAGACACATGACCATCAACACCTGCAATGATGAAGGAGAAGTGAGTGGTGAAGTCTGTAAGCCACCCAGTGCTTTTATCCCAAAGGTGCACTCGTTCATAATATAAGGCACGACCAACACTATAATTGAGGGGGGCTGTTGGCTGAATCCTTTGTGAGTTGGAGACCATCTGGGTCCGGGTATGCATTACCCTGTAAAGGTAGGTTGCTTGACTCGAAATGATTTTGTTGGAGACTGGAGAAGTCGAAGTAAATCGATTTTGCTTGGGGAAGTGGAAATAAAACGAAGATGAAGAGTTGATTGAGAAGAATAGAACTGATTTTTTGAGTTTGAAGAATGCTAGAACGTGTACTGGAGAGAGAGCCATGGTTGAATGCGATGAGAAGAAAATGAAGGTGTCCAATTACAGGCTTATATAGGAGTACTTCAACAGTGTATATCTATGTTTTATCTCAATTTTCAAGGCTTCGTTCTCCTTTTTGTTTAGTATTTTAGTTAGTATTTTTAACTTGGTCAACTCGTATGCTCAGTCACATGTGTTGAATTGTTCTCATCGGTAAGTATCTGCGCCCAGGCAAGACCTGCATCTGGGATGAATCGGTTAGTCTTGAACTGTCCGAGTAAGTATTTACCTTGAACCAAATTATGAACTAATTAATAATTATTGACCTGGTAAGAGTCGCACTTGTGAGACAATCCTAAGCATTTGACCAATTGCTAGAATATATCGAACCATGATTGCAAATTTTAAACATATATCCTTTGTTTTTTTTTGGCTAAAAATTTCAACCATATATCCTAGACTATTGAATGAACATCATTTTGATGATGAGGATTAGAGAGAAGTCTAGGGTCATATACAACTATATTCACAGTCCCAATGTGTGGTTAATTAGCTTTTAGATTTAAGATGATGTCCCAAACATATTATATTAAGACCATTATTCTAAAATTGCGTGATAATAATAATAATAATAATAATAATAATAAACTAGGGAAAGGAAGCATTCAAGGTTTAGAGTAGATATTTAACTGGAAGTCAAATTGTGATAACGTAATGAATGATGTAATATGTAATTGAAACCGGTATCTTTGATGGTATCCTGAAATACTTCCACACAAGATTAAAAAAAAATGAAAATCATTATGGACATGACAAAAGTCTCATAAACATACAATACTAATAAAGAGAGCTAAAAGGAAAATTAAATAGACTCAACTACAAACAAGAGAAGAGCTCTCTCATAAAACCTAAATAAACCCAAAGAGTTCTTTTTCATAATGAAATACAAAAATTAGTACTTCCAGTTGTCACAAGCAACAAAATTCAAATACAAATACAAAACTAAAAAGGAAGGAAAAAAAAAAGGTCAACAAAGAGTCAAAGACTCTTCAAAGAGGCGTGGGAATGGCATTCCTACACATATACAGGAAAATTATTGTATACTCCTGAAGTACCATAAATGTGTACTCCTTCTTCTCACATAAATGGTGAGTCCCACTATGAATTTATTTAGTAGGACCCACTATTTATATGAGAGGAGGGAGTACGCATTTATGGTATTCCGGGAGTACCTAATAATTTTCCACACATAAAAATCTAGTTGAGTTCATGTCCTTAATGTCACTTGATTTTTATCAGAGTTACTAACCAAAAAATAAACCACACATTACTACAAATCCCCATTTTGATTTGAATTTAGTCAAACATCACAAATGAAGCTTCTTATTCAGCTCCACCGACCCATCTAAAACTGTAAATATTAATCAATTCCAAGAAATATTTGAATTTGTGCAAATGAATTGACTCATGTCTATTGGATTATCAACAATGCCAATATTTTGAAGTAGAGTTTTTCTCTCATCAATAATTTCAAGAAGAGAGTGGAAGAGAATATAATGCACTTATGATCCTTAGTCATTGTCTCCCTTATAATATATACTTGTGATCCTTTGTCAAACACAAATAGATGGTACCACTCCGTCAAAAAAAGAAAAAAAAGGATGGTACCGCAAGCCTATCGACCTATCTACTGATTTTCTCTTAATTGTTTTTTGACATCTCTATATGTTTCTCTTCCAAAGTAATATCAAATTTTTGTTGGATTAGAGCATCCATAACTTCACATTGCCACACGCCAAAATATTTGTTTATTCCATCGTCTCTACCAAATACTTGGAATTTGAGTCCATAGTCCTAATTGCCAAAGGCTTTGTAGAGGACCAACCTGACATCTTTCTCTACACTACTTGTATCCATGATTCACTGAACATAATCTCCTAAGACAACAAATCCTAGACAGTGAATATTAGCTCTAATACCACTTTGTTGTAATTGTAGTGTAAAAACCAGATCGAATTATCTGGTGAGTCTAGGTTAACTAAGAACCAACCACCAATCTATTTTCTAAAACACACAAAATTGGAAATTTCCATTTTTGTTGGGAACTACTCGAATCGTGGCCAAACCGCTTGGTTTAGTGGGTTTGTCAATTTCTTCCCACAATATTTTGCTACAAATGGCTAAAAATCGACCTAGTTTGTTGTGAAAGCAAAATGTTGTTCGTTGCAAGGTTGAAAGTGGTCATTCTCATTCGTCTTTCCTGAAAGCCCATGCCATCTCTTGTTTGCTGAATCTATTTTTTTATTTTTTATTTTTTTGCAAAAGAGAGACTGGGGCGTGGGGAGAAAAAGAGTGAGATGGAGACGTAGAGAATGTAAAATAGATTAACTGAAAGGAGTCTTTTTCGATTTGTTTTAGGAGATGGGGAAAAGATACTAAGAGGGGGGGGGGGGGGGGGGCACGTAAGAGTGCATGTAAGAGACTAAAAAGGGGGATTTTGATATCATTTTGAAGAGATTTTTTTTTAATTCAATATTCAAGGGAGATGGCATTTGATCTTGGGTGTCTTCATTAGGGAACACCAAAAAGTTCCAATTGATTTGCAAAATTACTGGCATTTGTGAAGAGATATTAGTGCTTGTGTGATTTAAATTCAGACATGGCTACCGAACAAAAAAGAAGCAAGCACATAAGTCAAATATGTTGATAGGCTGATACCACAGTTTTTTTTTTTTTTTGGAATTGTTTTAGTAATATATAAATACTAAAAAAATACCGTATTGAGAGGTACCATATGGACTAAGGGTGCAGCTTAGGTCTACTGGATCCGTTGAGATGGTGACACATACGTGTCATTATCTTAACAGGTCTAGTGCAACTAGGCATTGGACCCAAACCTCACCCATGGACTAATGGGTCTAGTAGTATCCTGACAGTATTTGTACCTTATAATTTCAAAAAGCATACTATCAATGGCATTTTGGGCAAATTACAACTTACCCGCTTGTGATTTGGCTGAAATTTAAGTTGCCTACCTGTGATTTAAAATTTGACATTTTATCCACCTAAGGTTTGACCAAAATTTAAGTTGCTACTTGTGTTTTGAAATCTCATGATGCAAGTATTTTTCTGGATTTTTTTTTTTATCTTGTAATTTTATGTTTTTTGTGTTTTTGAAGGAGAGAAACATAAAAGTGAAGCAAAATCACATATTTAGCCATGCTTTTAACAGAGATGGATTAAGAAAATCTAACTAAACTAACCTCAAGTACGTAAAATGTCAAATTTCAAACTACAGGTAGGTAAATTGTAATTTGTCCTATCAACTTTCATCCAAATGCGATTGTACAATCAAACCCGCTGTCTCCTTCTATACCAATTACATATGTCACGTCCCTTTCATTAAATTTGAGTATATCTGGAGTTTAGATTATGTCAACTTGTTTAAAATTTTATGTAGTTAAATTTAATTATTGTTAAGGGGAAATTGCACTTTACCAACCTATGGTTTGGCTCATTTTAACAGTGCCTACACGTGGTTTAAAAGTTATCATTTAACCCACCTGAGGTGACTTCCGTTAGACCCCCGTTACCCACCTCTCCCTTTTCATCGTTAAAAATAGGGGTAAATGTGTATTTTTCATTATATTTTATGTCTCTCTCCTCTTTTCTCTCATTCTTCTTCTTCTTCTTCTTCTTCTTCACAATCAAAACCCAAAAATGTATATGGAATGATGCGTTTAACGTTCTTACCCAATGCCCACTGCAATTGCCAAACATACTTTTACAATGACAAGAAAACCAATACACCTATAGTCACAAACAAAGTCACAAATCCATGTGAACATACACCCATAGATTTGCTAGCCTTCCATTGCTAAATCCAAAAATTGACTACTTAATTCTTCATAAAACAATCACAAAATAAAATACAAAAATTAAGAATAAATGGTATCCACCAGTTTGTTGGATTCTATCTTTACCCTAGGCTTTCTCTCTCTAAAACTCTAACCCCTTCTCTTTTGCTGGGTTCTCTAAAAAAAAAAAAAAAAAAAACCCAGATTTGCAAGTAAAAAAAAAAAAATTACAAAAAAAAAACCTCAGCAATCTGGCAAATCCAACACCATAGCCAACTCATTGAACAAACAATACTAATGTTAACGGCACTATAAGCAATCTCTCGCAAAATAACGACAAGTAGCGTTGCTTTACCTTGAGAGAGAACTTGAAAAATAGTAAGAGTAGTTGGTACTGTACTAGTCAAATCCATGGCCATAGCCGCCACAATTTCTGTGCCTCTCACTTCACCTATTCACCGCCGCAACTCACTCACTTTCACCGGATCTTTTTTTCTTCATCAACTATTCAATTGATTTTCCCCAAGTACAATATCGTCGGGCTATGCCCTAGGTTTCGCATTTTAGTGTTTGCTACTTCTTCCATGAGCACCCAAGCTCCACAGAAGGCCTTGACTGCTCTGATGTCGTTTCTGGACCGCCCAAAACTCTAGACCGGGAAGAAAAACAAAGAAACAAGAATAATGAAATTGTGAGATCGGCTGAGTTACAGAGTAACCTGATTGTCTAAATCGACTAAGATCGAAACAGCGAAGAGTGGTGGATCGGTGGATTCAAATTTTCTGGGGTTAATGGATTTATGGGTTCCTTTTTGTTTTCCCTTGCTATCTGGGTTTGTAATTTTTAAACTGGTTTATTTTTTTTATTTTTTTTTTTATTATTATTATTTTTTTTTACGGTAAGATTTGATGTATATTGTTGGTAGTATATACATCAAGAAGGAACCAATTATTATGTTGATTGAACAAGATTCGGGTCATGAAATGGGATTTGGGTTTGAAGATTTGATTTCTAAGGTGGTGAGAGAGAAGTCGTTCTTCAATATGTTGCTTCTAATTTTGTTTCTGTTGTGGCTTATATAGTAAAGGAGATTTTTTAACGAAAATGGCAGAGGTGGGTAACGGGGGTCTAACGGAGGTCACCTCCATTGGGTTAAGTGATAACTTTTAAACCACAGGTAGACACTGTTAAAACGGGTCAAACCACAGGTGGATAAAGTACAATTTCCCCTATTGTTAAACTAAACCAAAGTTATAAGTTTTTAAGTAAGTTGACACAAGTTAGACTTTAGATTTACTCCACCTTAAATTATGACCCCTTAAATATATGGACCTCATCATTTCACATGGAAATGGGAATAGGGAGGATATAAATTCCCCAAATCCATTGCCCTCCACTTCTTACCAACCCAATCTCAAATTTACCCTTGTTGTCAGGAATACAAATATTTCCATTCCATTTTTTGTTTCCACTTTATATTCTATCAATTCTAACTTGTCATATATTTGTTTCACTTTCTTTATAAAATAACCAAAGTTTAAAAAGGAAAAAAAAAATCAAACACATGACATATCTTGAATGGTGGAGCATAAAATGGAATACAAAAAGTGATATAGAAGTTTTGGGATTGATATCCAGTGGGCTATTCCACCTCGCAAAAACCCTAGCTATTGTACCTTGCAATAGCACATCAATGGTTTAGATCAAAAGTTATAAAATTCACTTTTAATCTTAGCCGTTGAATTTAAAAAAAAAAAAAAACCTTTAGTTTTTATTAATTATTTAATTTTTTTACACTTCTTTTTTTAAAATTCTCTCCACAAAGGGTAATTACATGGTGCAATAACATATGCACCGAATCTCAGTCTGAATTTTTGTATTCCATTGTCACATGTCCTTAGAGGTTGCTACTCACACTTTGGCATTCCTTCCCCCCTCCTAGCCACTCTTTCGAACTTCTATAATATGGACATAAAAAAGTTGGTGCACATCAAATATGCTCAACAAGACCCCTATGGCCCTATATAAGTATACAACACTACAAGCTAACTACCATCAAACACTCTGTTTGATCCTCATCAAATTTGTACTTAATCTCTTATCAATTGCTTCAGGAGTTGGCCTCTTCTATAGAGGTCCCACACCCATTCTACAATGTTTTCTTTGATTGGTTCTATTTATGGTTCAATTGGGTTTCTTCCACATGCAATTTCTAGGGAAACTACCCCAAAACTATAGACATAAGATTCCTCAGAAGTCCTACCCTTGGTGGCACATTTTAGGGCAAGATAGCCTATGGTGCCTACCAAAACAATTGTTTGTTAGCCCAACTTATGGTCTACAAGTCTTGCAAGATGACCAAAATCACCAAGTTTATCATTGAAATTTGAATCCAACATGATATTGCTAGGCTTTATATCTCTATGCACCACATATTGTTCTCACTCTTCATGCAAGTATAGTATTGCAGAAGCCAATCTCTGGACTATATTGTTAGGGTTTTAGACTCCAGTTGTCTCAGATTTAATCAACTTTTACCCAAATAATTAATTAGATTAATTATGATCCTGATTAAAATGATTAACACATCAAATAAGTACATATCACATGAACACCAAGAATGATGACTTAGGAAACTTTTGAAACTGTGGTTTTAAAATAAAAATCCTAAGGATGATTTGACCTAAGAAATCCATAAGGCAACATATTCATTAAAATATAATTGAAGTTTATACAATAGACTTAATCCTAAATCCACTGTTACCTCATGTAGTATTTAATGATGACCACACATAACTTCAAATCCATAGATTCTTCTATTGTGAAACTGTTGTACATAAACTTTCCTATTTGTAACTTTGAGATCTCCACTCAAAGCTTTTAAATCAACAACTGTGGTTGATTGTATGTAGCAACTTTGTTTTATAATTGAATATGTTGTTTGCACAAGATTTCCAACTGTAACTCCAAAAAGGTATGAAAAATCTCCAAATCTGTGTGCATAACATTGCCCTCTTGAATGTGTAAAAATGTGCTCTAGAAATCTCACAGTTTGGATAGATTGTGGCTTAGATCTATTCTCTAAAGAGCTTAAGGTTTTTGCCTCTATAATCTCTTAATAAGTCTTTTTTAATTGGCCTTTATATAGACTCTCCATTAAGGTTATAAAAAACCACCTATACAATAAACTTAAAAAATCATGTTAGATTTCAAATTTTGAATCTATGATTCTTGATTGGTCGAACTAGCAGTTGAACTAATATCAATCGGTCAAGCTAGGTGTCAAGCTAGTAGTTGAATTGACAAAAACTCAGGTTTCTTCGGCAAATCTCGAGCTTTCGTCTTGGACTTATTAAGTTACATTAAGAACTCAAATAGACTCAATATTTTTGACATCAATTGCCAATGCCTAGGCCTTTGGTCTTAACATATATTATACCTTACTGGCCATATTAGTGTATTCTTTGCTCCAAGTAGATGAGAATCAAGGCTTCTATTAGACATGTACTCATACACAAGAAGTAACTCCTTTGTTCATGGCACCAACCAATGAATTGAACAAAATTCCTATGTTTCAAACAGCTAATGATCTTCACTTCTGAAGTAAGGGAAAAATGATCTTCATTTTTCCCTTACTTCTATCCTCTTGAGACTCTTTTAACTGCAATTTCTACATTGGATTCACTTAACAAACCCTTGTAAATGCCTCTAAATCCTCCCTCTCCAAGCTTCCGGCCCTTAGCAAGGTTGTTTGTTGCACAATCAACGGTAAGAGTAACGCCTTGGCCTAGTTCCTTTTCCAAATTCGTCATCTATACAGACATCATCACCCAAATCTTCTTTATTCCCACCAGCC